>JAQPZY010001573.1:2770000-3287500 GCA_029931535.1 Margaritifera margaritifera
CACATTGACTCATCTAGTTCTATCTCTTCTGCGGACCTTGAATTCAGCAGTGGATCTGGCTTCCCTAGACAGATCACACTTGCACCCTGTCCATTTCCTCCTAGAAAGCTGGAATCCACACAGTGACCCTATGACTGCTCAGATTTCTCTATGTTTGGATTTTCACCATCATCTGATTTGGTGGACAAATAGGGGCCAGTTTTTGTCCAGAGTCCCCATGCACGTCCCTGAACCCCACTCCTATCTGTGCGCAGATGCCGCAGATTCTAGCAGGGGTGCTTATCTGGAGCAGGAAGGGCTAATTTTTCAGGGTTCATGATCCTGGAGAGAATCTGCCCACCACATCAACAATTTGGAAATGAGGGCAATGTTCTTCGCCCTTCATGTGTGCATCAACAAAATAATAAGTTGCTGTGTGATGGTCTCTGACAACATGTCAGTGGTAGCATACCTCAAGCGACAAAGAGGCACACATGTCCCTTCTCTCTGCGTGGAGGTTTGGTTCCTCCTTTGCTGAGCAACCTTGGACGGGATTAGTCTCTGAGTTGGCCACATTTCTGGCAAAAAGAGTATTTTGGCAGACAGTCTGTCCAGGAGGGGCAAGATGGTCTTCATGGAATGGTCTCTGCACCAATCCATAGCAGATTCCGTGTTCAGACTTTGGAGGAGACCCTTGGTGTACTTGTTTGTGACAATGCTAAAGAACAAGCTCCCCTTTTATGTTTCCCCATTTCCAGACCTTTTCTTGTTAGGTCACCAAAGCAAAGTCAAATTTTCATTGGGGCCGATAGTAGTAGCACAAAAAGTGGCTGTTGCTATTGCCAGATTCCGTCCTCCCACCTTGCACTGATGTCCCACTAGTTTTAAGGCTACATCCTGATAAAGAATGAAGTCTAGTGTGCATGGGCCAGAGTCTTGAGTTAGACATTGCATCTTTCCAGAAAGTCATCCAATGTGAGGATTAATTCTCATCATACAGTCAAGGATATTTTCCAGCATAAGCAACAGGTAAGTATTACATCATTAAAATTAGTCCCCCCCACATTTTAATGATAGGCAGCCTTATTATAATTGCTTCTCATCAGCAACACAACACAAAGTCACAGATGAATAGGGTATTTAATGAAATGCAATCATGTTATAATTGCTTCTCATCAACCAAAGTAAAACTAAACTTAACTAATTAATGGGATCTGTGACCATAAGGTGAGGGCAACATAGTACTGATAGATTTTATAGAGTTTTACTGCTGTATTTACTGATAGCAATGGTTCTTTGGCAATTATGCTTTATTTCAGAATTGCAGGCTAGTAATGCGACATCAGTTTGTTATTACTGCATTGCTTGATATTTCAGGACAAACTGCTAGATGCCGACACTGTGACCCACTTGTTCCAGTTGACAGAGAACATTGGCTGTGTCATGACTGGCATGATTGGTGAGCATATAACCTATAACATTAGATCTGTGTCAATATGATTCAGGATTTCAAATTTTTTTCAAGAAAATTGATTTAATAATTTCTCCCCACCCCATCCCATTTATATACAGTACATGCAATTTTTCATTTCTCCACCCATCACGAAGTTGATCCCCTGCACATTGATGATATGTAGTGGAAGGGTCAGTTCCTAGCAAATACCACTGTGACACAACAGGCATGTGTTGTGCACCTCCACTGCAAAAATCATTTCAGAGGGGTCTTGTATATTCAGTACATGAGTTTTTAGAAAAGGTTGGTCTGCTTCTATGCGTGACTTTAATTTTCAGTTATTTCCAATGTCAGACATTTATGTGCATTCCTAATTCACTTGAAACAATGTAACCTAGCAATTTTACATCACAATCAGTGGAAAGTAGATATCACTGACGCTTCTGGGAATTTTACTTTACTATAAGAAATCTGAACTAACTTACACACTGGCTGGATGAAAGACACATTTTTCTGCTTCTCTTGAATATCATAAATTTATCCCATTGTTAGAAAGGAAAGGTAATCGATTTTTCTGACATGTTTCATGGAATAGAGGACATAGACCAGACATGTTTCATGGAATAGAGGACATAGACCAGAACAGATACCTCTAGCCTTCTAGCCAATTTTGACTTGTCTCAACCAAAGCTTTAGCCCTTTGTGCAAAATGGAATTTGCTTTTGGTTTTGACATGGTTGAAAAATCACCATTTGAACCACTGTCTTATGCCTCACTGACTCACCTCTCTTATAAGACCTGCTTCCTAAGTCACCCTAAGGCACTAGCCTTAGTGGGCAGAATTAATGACTGAAATTCTTGTCTCACTGGTTGACTCATACTACTTGCAGTTACTCCATAATGGTTCGATTTCTCTCATGATGGGCCCGGCTTCATTGTCAAGCACAATCATGGGAATCATCCTTTTGTTTTTAAAACTGCAGCCATCAGTGGACCCTGTCTTCCCAAGGGCATCTTCAGGACCCCATCAGGTCATTGAAGTGGTGTCTAAAACATACTGAACTGCTCAGTAGAAGGAAATCTCTCTCTTGCTGTTGCCACTCTAACAAGGAGAGGACAGTATTTCTACTCGGGCATTTTGTCCTGGATTTGTTGGGTTATCCACTCAGGCTACAAGTAATTCACCTTAAGCATGTCATGTCATGAGGTCAGGGCAGTTGCTAACATCTTTACATTTGAGAGAAGTACACTCTGACTGGCATTATTCAATCCATGGGATGATGGTCTGTTACAGCATTCTCTATCCTCCAACTGAGAGACCTCTCATCTCAAAAGGCTCAGTTTGACCTTGTAGGGCCTATATCAGCACCACAACAGGCTACCTTCCCAGGTCCCTCAGCAGCTTTATAATGATGCCAGTTACTCTACATCTGCTGGATTTGCAAGAGCAAAATCTTTTGTTAACAATGTGTCTATTCCTCAGTATGTGCCATCATGCCCATATCTCAAACAAGATGTGAAGCTGCTGCTTGTACATTAGTAGACCAGAGACAGGATTAAATAGAGGGTAAGACATGGTTCCCATGCTACTGGAAAGATGGGAAAAGTAAGGAACAAGAATAGGTTTGGTCTCAACCTGAAAAAGACCTGTATTTTGGAAAAGAAATTGGTCAGAGTCAATAAATAATGGAGATTTTTCAGCCACCAATTAAGATAGTTTGTAAGTTAATTGATTGCCAATTTAAATTGTTGAAATTACCCGCGTTTTCAGAAGTTGCTGAACTCTTCAGTCAGTTGATGTACAATCACTGTATGGGTCTTGGTTGGTACCTTGTCCAGTCAACAAAAATCTCTAATATTTGAAAAACTGCACATGTCGTCTAAGACACATGTAAAAAAAACACATACAATGTCAGTAATGTACAAAATAAAATGGGGAAATTGTACTGCATATACTGGAAGTTAGGAAAACTTGGGCAAATATACTAGGAACAGAATATGGAATATTTTGAAACCAATTTATAAAGTGGTAAACATTTCATGTCAGGTTCAATGAAAAGTCACTATTTTCAAGCATGCTTAATATCAATGAAAGTCCGGTGAAAATGAAGCTCAATTTAAGAGTTGTGTAACATTGCTTTTTCTGTTCAACTTTGTATGTGGGTTATATGTTGTTAACAAACCTTGAAAGAACCCCCAGTTTGAAGCTTTGTGTTTTGCTGAGGGAGTGCAGTTTTGGAGAAGGCTGTGTACATTTCATCCTGTATGTGCATACTGACTGAGTGTAGAAAGGCAAGTCCTATGGTGTGACCAAAGTATCCCACATTGATTTTGGCAACTAAAAGCTAGATAAACTTGTTGATGATAAAACTGAAATCAAGAACAGCATTGCATTTGTTTAGCCTTAAATTGAAATCATCACTTAGTGTGTTCCTGATGACTGAACAACTTGCAGCTAAAGTTTTTTATGGTTGAATTCTTTCTCTGTCAGTGAACTGTTGTACATAGCTCCAAAATAGACATACCTATATTACCTATTGTCATAACATTAATGTGATCGGGGAACATATTTGAAAGAGAAGGCAAATTTTTAAGTAAATTATGTTATTCCAAGAATACTAACTCGATCACATTACATAAAACTCCTCCCAGCCACCCTACTATGCGAGCATCCTCATTGGTATTTTGCTCAGTTTAAAAACTACTGACACCTGGTGGTAGCAAGGGGATGTAATGGGCAAGGGTTATTGCCCTTTGTCTATATGATATAGACAGAAAAGATTAAGTTTTATCTTTTTGCTATGGTTGGATTTAAGAGGTAGCAGTCTTATAACTCCAAACATTAATGTGATCGGGTAAGTATTCTCGGAGAAGCATGATTTAATGAAAAATTTGATTTCTCCAAAAACTGAGGGGTCTAGCACAACTAGAATCAATTTTGAAAACTGACAATCCCAGACCAGAAGGTCTAGTTCTGGAAGCTGGAACTCTCAATACAGGGAGCTCTCATATTTTCATGTTATGTGCTTTTTTTTCCGAATTTCTTCTTCTTCTTCTTCTTCTTCTTCTTCTTATTATTGTTGTTATTATTATTATAATTAGCATTAGCGTTGTTTTTTATTAGCTGACAGTCGATCTCAGGTTCAGAGAGCACGATATGAAGCAGCTAAATGGAAGTACACATATGGTTATGAGATACCATTAGATATGTTGTGCAAGAGGATAGCAGACATCTCACAGGTCTACACACAGAGAGCTGAAATGAGACCCCTTGGCTGCTGTATGTATTTTTGTATTTCAATAATAATAAAAACCAAACTTAAAGACAAGCTTCAGAAATAAACCTACCCCTATATTGTCCACATAAATGTTTGCTTGTTCTGTTAAAAGTTTGTTCTTAATATACATAACACAGTATTGGATATAGCTTTTTCCTTTTTTCTAATAAAATAATCAGTCACTTTTAAATTTTGTCTACACTCGTCAGCTTTTATTATCAAATTTACATCTTGTCTCTCTCCCTGTCCTTACCTCAAATTCTTCCTATATGTCAAAGCCACAGGTGTTCGATGAATTGTTTGGTCAGAAATATGATTTTGCTTGATATAAGCTTGTGCTAGCCATGTGAAACAGCCATACAATGTTATGTACCCATACATACTCTTATGGGTACGTCAAGTTCTGCAGCGGTTGTGTGTGGCTGTCACAAGCTTATATGTAGAAAAAAATCATGTTTCTAAGCTAGTGCTAGCTATGTGAAATAGCCATACAACTTTACATGCTCATACATACACTTATGGGTACGTCAAGTTCTGTATACATATCGTATATCTAGCAAAAGCCTATATAAAGTAAAATTGTACAATTTTGACTGGACAATGCACTGAATCCATTTTCAAGGCTTATTCTAATATCAAGCCCATCACTACTATGGAACTTGTCATTGAAAAAATGTGGCAATTTTTTTATTAACAGTCTGCAAGCAGTTTAAATACCTACTTTTACAAATTGTAACATTGTGGCCTGCTACTGTAACAGTTTTGTTATATTATTGCATTGGCCCTGCCTTGTACTTACCAATTTGAACCAGCAATTTCAAAGGATAATGAGAAAGCTGATAATAGTCTTGGATGAGATGTTTTTAGAAACATTTTGAAACCTTTTTAGTAAATTGAGTATATTCTTATAATAAATGATATGCAATTTACAAGGAAGTAATTTGTAAAATAAAATGTAAGAATTTTATATAAATTTTGATAAAGAAATAACATTGATGTCATTAATATTATGAAGTGTGATGTTTGAGAAGTTTTCAAGGACTTCAAGTGTTTTTATCAAGTAGGGAAAAACAATACCAATTCAAAGTCAAAATTTGACCTGTCAGTTCCATAAGATTTCTGCTGATTTTGTGACAAAATTTGTCACTATGGTTAGTAAACTTTGGTAGTGCATTATGTGTTTTAGGCATGTCAATCATCACACCTGATGTGACCTTTATTTTTATGTTCCCTTCATACCATTAGTAGTTACAGTTCCACACAACCGCCTGTTTGGAGTTTATGTAGCTGTCTCACAAGAGTTTTTTCTGGTGTTTAGGTATGATTCTGATAGGCTATGATGAGGAGAATGGACCACAAGTGTTCAAGACTGACCCTGCTGGTTATTTCTGTGGATACAAGGCCACGGCAGCTGGAGTCAAACAGCTTGAGGGCAGCAGCTTCCTGGAGAAGAAAGTCAAGAAGAAGCAGGACTTCAGCTACAATGAGGCTGTTGAAGTATGATATGATAACAGTCCATTAGTTTACAGAAGTGTTAGCTCTCCATAAATACATGAGGTTGCACTCCACAGATATTATGTACTCCTGACAGAGTGACAGGTGTAAGGTGAAGTTGTTTGCATTAGAAACATGCACAGTGGAGATAATGTTGGCATAACCTCTATGCTACTTTCATGTTCTGTGGTTGAAATTTCTTTACATGTTGTAGTTGTGGAAATCATGAATGATTGAAGCACACAGATGATCATAATGGCTCCTCCCATGTGCTTGAAAAATCAACATGAATTAGTCCAAAGTACACTAACTGGAGCAGTTATTAAAATAGGGAAAACGTATTTTGCCAGAGTAGGCAAAACCAGCCTCTGAAAGTGCAGTGAATGAATTACAATATATATATATATATAAAGTAAACAAAGTTATTGGCGCTTGTTTAAAAATGTACATTTGAAGTCAAGGAAGTAAAACTGACCAAGCGGAGCTAGTAGTTTTTTGATAGGTGTACAACTGAAGTAAGGCCAAGCTGTAGACTCTATAACACAAATTATACCCATCAATCATACACCAAAATAAAGGGAATTAAAAGTTCTTTTAACAGTACCTAAGATGTACACTGTTTTTTTCTTTAAAAATTAAACCCTATGCAAAGTACGAAACTGTAGAGTGCAACCTGAATCATCAGTGACCACCATTATAACCAAGACTACTCTTCACACATTCAAGAGCTTTAAAGGTCATTTGGGGTCAAACAGTCTATGTATAGAAGCAATTTAGGCAATTGCATGCTGGATAAAGCAGAATTTTACTTATGTTGTGTGCAAGGTTTTGTCTACAATGAATCGAGTCAAAATGCTTGCAAATTTTGTGCATTTATGACTTTTATGGTGCATTCAAATGAGCACTATTGAGCACAAATGAGATGTAACTCATTCATGTCTAGAGAAAGTGTAGATTGGTATCACTTACCCTGGCAGCTTCAGAAGTGGTGTCATCAACTAAATTAATATTTTAGCAAAAAATTAATTTAAAAAAATTATATTAACATCTTTGAAAGTCATATAACTTACATCATAGCACAGTTTGCAAGACCATTATGATCTTCTGCATGTATGTAGGCAGGATAGGAAAATCTAACCCAAGGGTATAAGATTTGTGCTTAGGGACAAGATTTTCCAGAGTCCCTGGCACAGGTCCAAGTCCCCAAGGGTTGGATTTTCTTGTCCTGCTCACAGACATGGGGAAGATTATTTTTCTCACCCACCACCAATCATCATATATCTTAATAGCCAGCTTTCTAATCAAGGACAAATGTTTCATTTTAAAGGGCAAAAATCACTTAAGGGTGTTGTGAAAGGAACATCCATGACACATCCTGTAATTAACATAGTTTGTATTTTACCTTATCTACCCTTAGGATAAGATAGCAGTGTTGCCTACTGTTATTATATTAACATAAAGATTATGATTTCACCAACCATCTTACGACCTTACAATACAATAATAATTGGGTAATGGGAAGCAACTCTTACATGTCTTCAGTCTAATTTCTATTCAAGAGCTATCATAATAATTTTGGTTTCATTGTATCTTTTGAATGCAAAATATACCCTCAAAATAATTTAAGTAACTTTTGAACTAATTTTAGGCCTTTATGGCATTAGAAATATAATGAACATATTTTGTTTGTTTGTAAAAGTTCACTTTGTTCATAAATGTCATCCATACATTAGATGAACCCACATTGCAAATGGCATCAAACTCAGGCAGAAAGCTGATTGCAAAGTCAAAAATGATTATCCCCCCCCCCATGAAAAAAACAATTTTATCTGTATACCATAACATTACCAGAACTAATTTGCAGCTTTTACTCAAAATGCAGTGTTTTCAACGTAAGTGATCTTGTCACATGATCAGCTGGTCATTGTCTGTTACCCTATCCAATATGTTTCATAATCAATGCAAGTGAAGCCAAGAGGGCTATCATACCATTTTCAGTAACCCAACAGTGTCATACTGAGTTGAGCTAAACAACACTGCGCTTCGCAGCAATTAACTTTTGTCAAAATAATTATCAGTAGTAATAATAGCCAGTAATTATCAAAGTAAGAAAACCTGACAACTAAGGAACACAGAGCTGGAAAGAAAATCAGATTAATACCTTGCCTTTTTGTATGGATTAAAGTTACATACTTTATCGGCATGCTGGAACAAATATCATTGTCAGTTTAGAAATTGAAAAATAACTGCGAGATTTCCATCTGTAAACACCAATATGTATCCACTCAAGAGGTATAAATTGGGCAGTTTCTACAATAATATGTTGGCTGCTGGCCACGTTAAAGGGGTGGCTGCCCAAGAAGGGTAATTTTGAACATACAGATTCACTAATGCAAAGAGATTCTGGCCATAAATAGTGAGTGTCCACTTGCCAGTGGGCTGTTCAAGAAGGTGACCACTGTTTAGAAAGCTATGACCTTTCAACGATGTACAAAAGGACATACTTTGCATTACTGTCATTTATGCAATTAGCATGTTAGTGTCAGTCATGGTGGCATAGATTACTGGCAAAATGACATGCATCTACCAATCGAAGTTTAGTAAATGAGACTTCCTTATTATTTTTAAGTATTGCCTTACTATTTTGTCATGTAGGGGGTAGGCAACACTGAGATAGTTATCTAGCCCAAGTTAAAATTCAAGATAACTCTTGCAGGTGGGTGAGAAATAGCGATCTATTGGACTTTGTTATCATCATGTGTTTTTTTACAAGTTTGTCTCATTACATTATATTGATACAATGTCCTATAATCCCTTTTAAGGTTTTTTTATAGAACACATGAAATATCATCTCATGATTTCACACGGATTATAAGTATAAACACTGAGATCACATCTGTTAACTTTTGCCACATGATAAATAGAATTTAATGTTATAGCTTTTATCATACAATTTTTTAGATTTCTTGAATGATTTTGTAGTGTTTTACTTGCCAAAGCTTCTAAAACAAAACTGATTGTTCCTTAACTTTTTCATGAAAGGAACAATATGTACTCTATCATTTACATACCTTATTTTCCCATTTGATGAATTGGCATGGGTTATTATGGAATTTTAAATAGTCTTATTTTCAAGGGAAAAACAGTACCTTTGGTGTACATAGAACCAGTGTTGTGCGCTGCATAACATAAATGTCAGTGATAATTGAAAGAGCTAGTGGAAGTTTGTGGTCTTAAATTCTTTTGGAGAACAGTTTTGTAAACAGTTTGATAAAATAATTACCTCTTGCTTTTTTTTTTCAATCAGTATGTCTCTGGTAGTCTGTCATTCTAATTGCAAAAATAATATGCTTATTTTTGCCTTATTCCAAATTTGTATTTACATAGATCTTTTTGCCAGATTAGTTTGACTAAAGTAATAGTTGCAGATGCTAAGAAGCTCACAAGAAATATTTTGACTCTGTGCAGTCATCAGCATGGTAAATGATTGAAATTTCCTCAACCTCTTACTATGTTGTCAGCAATATTTTATCTCCATGCTTTATTATCCCCACTCTTTAGCAGTAGATACTGAGAAGCCCTCTGTATCTCCATCCATCTATCCATCTGTCTGTCAATAATTCTGTCTCCCCCCCCCCCCAACCTCTTGGTGAAAATTCACCAAACTTGGTACATAGACTGCATATGTGGTAGCCATCTACAGGAAGGGTATTGTTTTATGGTCTCTCCCCTAGGGTTCCTGGGATGGTATGCCTGGGTTCTTTGGTGGGTATCAGAGGTTAAATATAAAAAAAATTACAATTACAGTGAACGTTTTAAGATATTTTTAACCAAACTATATACATGTCATAGCAGGATGACACATAATATATTGTATGTAATAGATTTTGAGTTATGGCCCCTGGATCACAGCCTGGGGAGGAAGGTTTGGAATAAAACGGCTTGAGAATTGCCATTTATGTAGCTCTTGTTTGTTCATGAACTGAGCAGGGCATATTCTGGGTTGTGATTCAAGTTCAGAAAAGGGACCTAACTCTGCAGCAAGTTAATAAAATTGGCCTTATATTTAACATATTGGAGAACTTATACTAAAGCTTTAGATTAAATTTGGTTGAATTTGAGCAAATAAAATGAATATGCTAGAGGCACAGGCAGAATGATAAAGAGATATGCATGGATTGTCACACTTTTTCTTTATCCCAGTCTGCTAGAGAATAAGGGACAGAAAATTGTTGTCTTTACTTTGTTATTTCACTGGGTTTCACATACTCTTAAACATTTGTTATGTATATCAGTGCTTGATCAAAGGGTTTTAAAACGGAACACATTATGAAATTAATTATAAGGATTTCATATACAGCCAATTACAGTGGCCACGTGAGAAACAGCATAGAATAAATCTCTTTACAAAAAGTTTGGTTTGGTTTTTAATGGCACAGCAACACAAGCAGGTTATTTCATGCTGAGGCAATTAGAGTAAAGCCTTATAAAAGGGAAATGCTGTATGAAAAAGGAGTTAAAAATAGTTTCTTGTTGCAACTTTCTTTTCACTAGGGTACTTCTTTACTTTTGTTGACATAAGAATGAATTGGTCCAAAAGACAATTCTTATATACAGTCTAGCCAGAGATGCAGAAATTTTAATGGCTCTTGCCAGACATTTTTTCCTGACAGTTATGTGGCAACCATATATTTGTGAAATTTATTGTACAAATATTCAAAGGGGATATTAAAAAAAAGTTGTGAGGGATATTAAAAAAAAGTTGTGACAAAAGAGAAAACATCGATATACCTAATTATTAAATGTACCAAAAATGTGTCATTGTCAGTTTCAGATTTGATGCTGCTTTAGTGTTAGTTTTATCCTTCCATGATTAACTGGTTTCCTCTCAAACTAGTTATTTATAAATATAAAAAAATTCATTTAGAAAACTAGACTGTAGAAGTTCACCCAACAACATTATTTTATTCCACTCTGCTGTTTTTAAAAATTAATTTTTAATTGACAACAAGCTGATTTACTATCTCAAAAATAGTTAACACCTAATTAACATGAATTTCCGGTAAAGTCGAATGGTGAAGTTTTATTTGATCAGATCCCCAGATAAGTCTTGGAGGATGATAATAAAAGTTTGTTGTTGTTGCTATAGTATGGGCCCGTTCCATTCTGAATCGTACACCACCTTCAGTCTTCGAAAGTATTTACCTGGGCCAGTTACTATCTAGCTGAAGATTATTTAATCTCTTTATACCTTATAAAATTTCAAACCAATCCTTGTTCCGTCTATGCATATTTTTTTAATTTGGAAAAATAAAGTTGTTAATGGCAAGTGTAATGTTAAATAAAATGCTATTTATAGTACAAGCACTGGCTAATACACATCGTAAGGTGCATGGTTGCGACACGGATCCTCGCGCAGGTAAAACTAAAAGTCTGTACATTTCAAAGACCAAAGGTGGTTTCTGATTCAGAATGAAACGGGCCCATACTATAGTATCTTTTTTCCTAATTTGGGCCTAGGCTTCTGATATTATGTTCTAAAGATATCTTGTGCTGACACACCTTGACACAAACCACATGGTGTACTGGACTGATCTAATGTCTATTAGTACCAATCCTGGGGCAATCATTCAACTATAAGTTTTTTGGCAAGTCCAGGAGATAAGCTTTCACACCTGTTTTGTCTTGTGTTTTGTGGTTATAGAGTGTTTAAACAATTGGGGAAAACATACTGACCAAACCAGCTTAGTTGACAACACTTCTATTGATTGTCTGACAGAGAAACTGTGTAAATTAGACTTTGCCATCTTTGAATTAAGCTTAGTTGGCAATATCTTTATTGATTGTCAGACAAAGAAACAATATGTAAACTTGACCTAGTAAACTCTGAATTTTTCTTCGTTAAGGTGTTTATTTGGCAGTTTAGTGGATAAAAAAATCAAAGACAAGTTGCTATAATTGTATTTGAAAACTCCTATGACTGATGTCCAGTTGCTCATAGTATATGCCGGTCAAATGTTTGATCTACTGGACATGTTTGGCAAGTACAGGGGTTTTAGGATCTCCTATTATAGCTTGTTTTAATTTATTTATGCAGGTAGCCATCACATGTTTATCTACAGTCCTGTCTGCAGATTTTAAAGCCTCTGAGATAGAAGTGGGTGTTGTCACCAAAGATCAACCTAAATTCAGGTAAATCTCCATATATTTTTGGTCTTGCCTGGAAATTATAGACAAGACTAATAGAATCCTTCATATGCATTGGTGTATAATCGGAAAATTCCACCCGAGGATCCAAATTATGTGTCAGACATGAGGCTTTGCCAAATGTCTAATGTAAAATTCTGAACCTTGGGGTGGAATTTTCCAATCCAACACCAATGAATTATAAATTATTTTCCTCACATTCCTGAATGAAAACTAAGGGTTGATGTCAGAATGGTATATTGCAAATATTGATGCAACTTCAGTACAGCAAAACAGCTTAAGATAGTGTACAAATTTATGTTTACTCTGAAAAATTCAGTGTATTTTAGGTCTGGCACTTTTTCTAAAGGAGTGCAGTTCACAGAAAAATTTTGATCTTGGATTTTTACACTTTCTTGCCTTTACCTTTGTTATGTATGCCTTTGTCTTTGTTATGTATGCCTTTGTCTTTGTTATGTGTGCCTTTAGGGGAGTTTTTGTGGCATTGTTACCTTTTTTCTTTTGTCTCATGGTAGGTATTTACTTTTAGTTGGAGGGGTTTGTCTTCCTTTACTTCTGGAGATTTTTGCATGATGTTTAATTTTGCCATTGCATGCTGATCAGCCATTAAACCCTATACATACATACATACATACATACATACATACATACATACATACATACATACATACATACGTACGTACGTACGTACGTACATACATACATCTGCACAGGAGAAAGAAACTGATCATGTGTACTATACATGAGGATCTGTTACTTATTTCACTGCACAGCAGTAGCTTCCTTCTGTCTATAGGGAAATCAGTAACTCTTCGCTACAATAGTCTATAGGGAAATCAGTAACTCTTCGCTACAATAGTCTATAGGGAAATCAGTAACTCTTCGCTACAATAGTCTATAGGGAAATCAGTAACTCTTCGCTACAATAGTCTATAGGGAAATCAGTAACTCTTCGCTACAATAGTCTATAGGGAAATCAGTAACTCTTCGCAACAATAGTCTATAGGGAAATCAGTAACTCTTCGCAACAATAGTCTATAGGGAAATCAGTAACTCTTTGCTACAATAGTCTATAGGGAAATCAGTAACTCTTCGCAACAATAGTCTATAGGGAAATCAGTAACTCTTCGCTACAATAGTCTATAGGGAAATCAGTAACTCTTCGCTACAATAGTCTATAGGGAAATCAGTAACTCTTCGCAACAATAGTCTATAGGGAAATCAGTAACTCTTCGCAACAATAGTCTCTAGGGAAATTAGTAACTCTTCACAACAATAGTCTATAGGGAAATCAGTAACTCTTCGCTACAATAGTCTATAGGGAAATCAGTAACTCTTCGCAACAATAGTCTATAGGGAAATTAGTAACTCTTCTTAACAATAGTCTATAGGGAAATCAGTAACTCTTCGCAACAATAGTCTATAGGGAAATCAGTAACTCTTCGCTACAATAGTCTATAGGGAAATCAGTAACTCTTCGCTACAATAGTCTCTAGGGAAATCAGTAACTCTTCGCAACAATAGTCTATAGGGAAATTAGTAACTCTTCGCAACAATAGTCTATAGGGAAATCAGTAACTCTTCGCAACAATAGTCTATAGGGAAATTAGTAACTCTTCGCAACAATAGTCTATAGGGAAATTAGTAACTCTTCGCTACAATAGTCATGTTCACAACATATGCTGCTAATGGGTTGTGTATTTTCTTCACTTAAATACGCTATTCCTTCGAATCTACCTTGTATCTTTAACCTGAGGGTTCATTCTAATCTGTACTGTTTATATAATTTAGCTGAATCTTGAAAATATGTCATAGTGCTATTATAGCACAGTGCACTTGTCATTTCTTCTGTCCTAAAAATAAAAGAGAATTTGTTCCTTGGAAAGTCACTGATGATTTATTATTTACATAAAACAGCATCTTTTTGGATTTTGCTCCCACTATCCTACCCTTGGTCAGGCTGAATATCATCAGATAATATAAAATAATCCAGTCATTCCCATTAGTTTAAACCAAAGATAATCTGAACTTATCCAAAACAAATTTGTCCCGAGAGGTTTTGGATTAATAAGATTCTACTGTAATTATATTTTTGCAAGTTTTGCTTATTCAGCACATACGTGGCATCATGTTTTTGTAAACTGCTGATTCTTATTTTATGTACATTAAGTACAACATTGCATGATCATTTGTAATATGAGTAATATTTTATGTACAGTAAGTACAGCATTATATGACCATTTGTAATATGAGTCATATTTTATGAAATTTAGATGTTATTCAGTTTACAACAACTTTATACCTTTTTGAAATTTTGTGATTAGAGGTAAATCCTCAATTTAGAGAGAAATTTGAAAATCATAGATTTTTTTTAATTTACAAAATGTTTAAATAAGTTTTTATTATTTAACAAGAACTACCAAGTTTACTTCAAGCTCGAGTCATGTATGGTGTAGCTATGAATGTTAAAGTCCAAGTATTATAAGTCATTCAGGAAATGTTTGTTTATTGTAGCCTCAGCAATAATGCTGTTCCAACCAATTGATGGGGCAAACATCACTCACTCTTAGTGAAATTGCCAACGAATCCATTACAATTTCTGTTATCAAATTTGGTCAAAATCTAGTTCCACGCCACTCCTACCATTTTGGACTTGGACCTATCATTCACCGAGAGGATTAATAAGTACATATATTGAGATTGTCTGCTTTCTCCTTTTTATTTTATCTTATTTTACAAGGAAACTTAAACTAAAAACTCAAGGAAAATTTGTTTATTTCAAAATATCTAGAAATACTCCAGAAAAATCCTTGATTTTGGCAGGACACCATGTGGACAATAATCTATTTTTTTATTTTTTAATTGATCGATCATTGATCAGTTTGAAGAAACTAATGATTATTTTTGAAATTTTAGCCAATTCCAGACACTATATAGCAACACAGAATTCCAGAATTCCAAACATTTAAATGGGATGTGACATATAAAATGTAGAACCATGTATTCGAACCACTGTTTTTTTATGTCTTTCAGACAAAAATAGCAAATGTAGCTTGACCAAGGTGCTCAGATGTTTCAACTTTCAGTACAATGTTTATAAGGACCTAGACCTCATGGCTGCTGGGTATAGATATAAGCATACATGTGCATGCTGAATTTTAATGAGATATCTGTTGCTAATTAGTACACAAGATGCATGCATAACAGTATCTATTGTTGGATGAATATTCAGGGGTAGAAAAGTTTTCAAAAAGCATGGTTGCCAACTGGACAGACATATTTGAAATATGTGGTTACCCAGCAAACACATTTGGTTGTCTGACTAAATATCTAAAAGAAATTTCAATTTAACTACTCAGTTAATTATTCAGAAGCATTGGAGTTCATTCATATTGTTTGAAAATTAGTGCCTAAGTATATTTTTTTCATCAGTCATTTCATTTAGAGAGTCCATTTAATTGATTTGACATGATAGCAGACATACTTGTTTTAAACCATTGAAACCAAAAGCTGGTTGTCCAGCTTAGCTTCGACTTATCTGGTTGCCCAGCTTTAATTTTAAGTTGTCCCAGGCTACAGGGCAATGGATATTTCTAGCCTTGATATTCTGCTGAAGGTCAAACCACTAGGTAACTTAGCATGCATGACCAGTAAAAGGACCAGTTTTGATACTGTGCAACTTTCCTAAACTGTCCCCTCTCCGCTGCAGACTGATCAAGTATTTTGGTCCTAACAAGGCTGTTTTGATAATAATCAAACACTTGTATACTGGCCAGCACTTTAAAGTGATTACAATTTTAGGTCAGTTTAGGGAAGTTTTACTGTGTTACACTGTATGAAACGTGTGATTTCTACATAATTTTTTTTTCTTCTTCTTATTTTTATATTTCATTTTCAGAAAACTTACAGAAGAAGAAATAGATACTCACCTTGCAGCATTAGCAGAGAAGGATTGATGAGTAGGACCAGTTACTGCATACAGAACAATAGTGCTTTTTATTCTGTTCCAGATTTGAAACAATATATGAAGTGCTGTTTATTGAGAAAATCCACCATTCTAAAATCTTGAAGATTCTGAGACTACACACCATCATATTTTCATGCAAAAACTAATAACTATTCATATTCAGGGACTGTTCTTATTGTCTCACATAATATAGGATGCCATTGAATGATAGAATCATTAAATTCTTATGTTATCGATTCTTTTTAGTCATGGGTTGTATTTTACAATTCACATTGCAAAAAGCATAAAAGAAAATACTGCTTATGAGATTGTCTGTCGTCCATTGTCCATCGCTCATCTGTCACCTGTCATCTTTCATCCATCCATTCGTTAGCACAAGTGTATTATTGCTGCTTCTCCTAAACTACTTGGAGCATTGCCATGAAACTTTACACACACACATTCATCCCACGGTCCAGTTTGTTCTTAATTAAAATGGTGCCACTCAGACATCCAATGTGGCCATCACAGTGGCCATCTTGAAAATCTTGTTATTGCTACTTCTCCTTAATGGATGGTCATATCAACATGGAGTTTTCACTAAAAGACTTCTTATGGTGTCTAGTTGGTTTTCAATGAAAATGGGACCAATATAATGTCCAATATGGCCACCACAGTGGCCATCTTGAAATTCTTATTATTGCTACTCCTCCTGAATGGAAAGTCATATTGCCTTGGGATTTTCACCGGAAGACTTCTTATGATGTCAAGTTGGTCCAAAATGAAAATGCTGCCAATCTTATATCCATCTTGAAAATCTTGTTATTGCTACTCCTCATGAATGGATGGTCATATCAACTTGGGGTTTTCACTAAAAGACTTCTTATGATGTCTAGTTGGTCCTAAATGAAAATGGGGCCAATCTGATATACAATATGGCCACCACAGGAGCCATCTTGAAAATATTGTTATAACTACTCCTTCTGAATGGATGGTCATATCAACATAGGGTTCTTACTAAATAATTTCTTATGATGTCTGGTTGGCCCTAAATAAAAATGGTGACGATCAGATGTCCAATTTGGCCACCACAGTGGCCATCTTGAATTTTTTTTTATTACTACTCCTTCTGAATGGATGGTCATATCAACATGGGGTTTTTACTAAACAACTTCTTATGATGTCTAGTTGGTCCTAATGGTGCCATTCAGACATTCAGTATGCCTGCCACAATGGCCATCTTGAAAATCTTATCATTATTTCTCCTGAATGAATGTCCATGTCAGCATGGCGGGTTCACTGAAATACTTCTTATGATGTCTAGTTGGTTGTAAATGAAAATGGTGCCAATCCGACTTCTAATATGACTGCCAAAATGGTCATCTAGAAAATCTTGTTATCACTACTTCTCTTAGATAGCTGGTAATATCGACATTGTGCTTTCACCAAAAGACTTCTTATGATGTCTAGTTGGTACTAAATAGAAATGGTGCCAATCTGTATTTGAATATGGTCACCATGGCATCCAGTTTGAAAATCTTATTGTTACTGCTCCATAGTAGAATGTCATATCAACATGGGGTTTCCACCAGCCGACATCTTATGATGCCTTGTTGGTCTGAATGAAAATAGTGCTAAGCTGACATTCAATATGTCCACTACAGCAGCTATTTTGAAAATCTTGTTATCACTGAAGAATATCAAAGATGGTTTTAGCACTCAGCAGTCAAAAGTAAGAAATGGTCTTATCTTGAATTCCTGGAGATTCTTTTCAGCCAGTAGAGCATCAGTCCCTTCAAAGGACTCTTGTCCACTGCACATCTGTCTCAACATCAGCTTATTTATCTATCACACTTTTGTTTATGAACAATATATCTATCTATTCCATTTTTGATTTCAACCAAAATTTGGGATGCAGTCTTTAAACAATAATGAGACACTTTTATTTGACCCTCCATGCCACCTATTAGGTTTATATAATCTAGTATAGATTATATGTGCACCTGACTCACCTTGTTTCTGTTTAATCCTGTTTGACTTTTTACTGATCTCAAGAAAATCAATGAAATGTTACACTAACTATTTATGAAATGAGCAACAAAAAATCTCACAAATTAATGGATATAAGAAACAAATCACATGTATAGGTTAACTAAGACAAACTTTGACAGGTCCTGATAGGGTGTAGGTTAATATGGGCTCTTGAGAAAGATCCAAAAGTAATCAGACCTAGATTATTTGGCCAATTGTTGTTACTTCTTGCTCTTTTTAGGCTCCTGTATACCAAGTGAGAAAGTGGGCCATATTTTAAGGCCTCCCCTCCACCCCACTTATTTTGCAGTATAAACAAGGATATAAAATTTTAATTGGACCATTACATTTGTCCATTCTGCTGTTCTTCCAGTCATCCACCTGATCCCCCATCATTTTCACACAATAACTATTATGCTTGGATATCAATCAAATTTGGTATGCAGCTTTTTATATATGGAAATTTCAGTGTTCTTCAACATTATTTGAGGAGTTATGGCCCCTGATGGTCCTGTGCACCCATTTTCATTTCTGCACAAAAATAATTGACTACATATATATATATATATAATGGATTTCAACCAAATTTCATGTATAGCTCTGTATGGATGAGATCGCAGAATAATATGATTTTCAGTTGTCTGCATCATCATTTGATGGAGTAGTGGCCTCTTATTATCTGACAGACTCCCTTTCATATTTGCACAGTAACTATTTTTATATTAGGTGTCTATCATAGTGAGACATCACATAGGTATCACTTTTACTGAAGCAATGGCATAATTGGTGGTCAAAAGTGTTAAGTTTTATGTTCTGTGTCAAATTGTTTCCAGTCCGATAACAAAGAAAGGAGGCAGGTGAGACATCTGGTTTCATGCAATACTTGTTATTGGATTTCACAAAAATTTTGTGGGCATATATATACTGACAAGGGCCCAAAATGAATTGATATTCAGTTATCTATATCTTCATTTGTTGGGGTTATGGCCTTGGATTGTCTGCCACAACTGTAAATAACTATTTATGAATTTCAATCAAATTTTATGAGCAGCTATTTGTATTGATGAGAACTTCAGCATTCTAGGCCATCACTGAATGGAGATATGGACCTTTATTGACTGATTCATCCATCCTCATTCATTTCCTCACAGAGGGGCCCTTGGTGCCCAAGTGGTCTAAGGTGCTCACCTTTACAGATCACTCACATCTCACCTCTGTCTATGTGGGTTCATGTCTCAGTTCAACCAACATGGGTATGTGAGAATGTTTGCAAGTAGCTTCATGTGGGTCGATGGTTCTTCCTGGGGTCTTCTTGGGTTCTGTGCTGAAAAATAGCGTTAAATCCAACAACAACAAAAAAAATCATTTCCACACAGTGATTGTTTTCAACCGTATTTGGTATGCAGCTTTACATTGATGAAACTTCAGATGAGCTGACTTTTCAACATTCTTGTACATCATTTGATGGAGTTATAGCTCCTGATTGTTGCCTTATGCTCTTTAATTTTTCTACATTTACGCTATTATTATCAGATTTCAACAAAATTTGGTGTTCAGCTTTATGTTGATAAAATCACAGATGAGTTTGATTTTCACCAATTGACAGAGGCACACACCATCAATTCCACAGTAACTGTTTATTCTTGATAGAATTCAACCAAATTAGAATACAGCTTTATACATCAAACCCTGTCTTTGGTGTCCACCCCCTGTGCCAATAAAATATGGTCTCTCAAGACAGGTGGTCTAATAGAAGTCATCACATCATGTAACAAAATGGGTCTGTGCATTAAAACTCGTGTATTAAATTACAAGTGGTCTCCCAAAGTCAGGTTGTACAGCAGTGACAAAATTTGTGTCAAGTATGATTTTGCAGCATTGTTTTGTCATCATTTGTTAAGTTATGACCCTAGATTTTCCACACTATAACTTTGTTTATTCCAAGAGAATTTCAACCAGATTTGTTTTTCTGCTTTATATGGATGAGATATTGGCAGAGTTGGATTTTCAGCATTCTATGTATTCATTTGATGGCATTATAGGCCCTGATTATCTGATTGACTTGCTTTTATTTCCCCACAGCAACTCTCATTATTTTGATGGAATTTTAACCAACTTTAATGTGTAACTGATAAATGATGAGATTTTAGAGTCTGTATTTCATCATTTGGTGGATTCCTATTGGGTTTAAACCAATTTGAGGTCAAACTTCATATTTACAAGACTTGGGATTGATTTGATCTTCAGTATTCTGTCATCATTTGGGTGAGTGAGGGCCTCCACTTTGACTCAAAGCAAATGAACATTTCCGTCCGCGTACATTACCCATTTTTATCCCCAAATCAACCAGTTTTGTTTTGGAGCTTATTATTAAGAAGTTCAAAGTGTCCTGCTTACAATGTCTCCCATGCAATAATGTCTACAATTCATCATATACCTGACACATTAACTTGAACTGGTCCATAGTATTAAAAAAAAAAAACACAAAGCGCCTTATACAGCCTCAGAAAAGTGGGGACATCAATTCCTGGATATTTAGTGTTCTTTAATCCTCCCTCCTTCCCATTCAAACCTTCCCGTTCAAACTGGCAAATCATAGCAGATATGTTTTGTTTCTTTTTTTTTCTTTCAAAACAAGGGATATGTAATCTTTATAATAACATAAATTCACTATCACTCTTGTTTCCATCTCTTTTATTCTCTTGAAATACAAACCACTACCTTACTTCAAACATGCTTGTCAAATTTTTAAAATATTTATTTAAAAAGGTCTATATATATGGAATGTTTTTTTTTTTTAAATCTATATTTTGTTACTTGCAAAACATACTGTATTGATTTTCAATACAAAGTAGGAGATGACCAGAGAGGGTGGCAGGGTACTAACCAACTATATGGATGGTTATGTGCACTACCAGTCACAAGAGGACAAGTCTTTTGGTACAGACCAAACCCCAAAATTTAAACCTTATGGAACTGCAGTTGCCCAAAACCTGGATCCAAAGTCACTTGGTGCGAACAAGATAGATCCATAGGGGTTTATAGGGTGGTTCAGGTTAAAAATTTGGGAAGGCAATATTGAAGAAATGGGTCTTTGGGACAGGCAATACTGAAGAAATGGGTCTTTGGGACAGGCAGTATTGAAGAAATGGGTCTTGGGACAGGCAATATTGAAGAAAGAATGTCTTTACTGTGGCATATACTCAGATAGTCCTCTAATGACAGTGCCACCTTTGCCACAGGGAGAAGTCTACCGTGCACGCACAAAATGGTGACAGAGCATTGACTGAAATTATCAATAAACATGGTGACAGATGGGTGAAAAGCTCATTGATTTTAGCTAGACTCGATTCGACATGATATATCCATCAGAAATATTATTTTGCATGTTTATAATTGCAACATTTGCTGTCGAGCAGGCAAACACCCCCATTTAATGAAATAGACACTTCAGCATGTAAACACTGTCATTACATGATGCACACATTGTACGGAGAAGACAATCGAGTGCATATATACAAATACATGTATGCAGCATTTAATGGCACTTCAGCACAACTGTGGCTATATGGTGCCAAAAGTAAAATTTGAAAATTTAGAAATGAAGAATTTCACGAAATCCCTAGGAAGATAAACCCTTCTAAATAAATGAATACATGAAGTACAACAACATAGAATATAAAGAATAAAAATGTTAAAAATGCCGTAAAAGTATATTTTAACAAATTTTAAAAAAAAAGAAAGTTAATATGTTTAATTATTAAAACATGTGGTCAGAATATACAAACTGCATTCCTGCAAATAGTCCAAGATTTTGCAGGGTGGTACTTTATCAGTGAAATATTGCTTCTGAATCATATTAGAAATCAACAGCATGCAACAGAAAAAAAAAAAAAAAACCATTTAAATGAAGTGTTAAAAGTTGGTTTCATAAATACTCATCAGTGGGAAAGAAATGAGGATTTTTACTGGGCTTTTTCAGGATACCATGAAATCTAATGCTCGAACAAGCCCGGGTTTTAACAGTAGGCCTACCAAATGCTAGTCCTCTGGGTTGGTAAGGAAACCCCATGGAACCTTTGAGAACAGTGTTTTATATGCAAAGAAGTAATTATGATCAAAAATTGTCTACAGTAATTAAGCAGAAGTTTCAAATATGCCATCATTATCAAATTTTGTTAGCATCAGCCCCTCCATCCACAGATCCTATGTAGGAGATTTCTTTTACTTGACCCCTAAAATGTTGGCTAGTGTGTAACCTATAATAATGCAAGATTTGGATTACTGCATATTATAAACATGTTCAGTGATTGGTAAATAAATAATTCAAAAAGTATCTTGTCTTCGACAAAAGTCTCAACCTTTTATCTCGACCTTCCTTAAACACCTTTGTCCACAGACCAAGAATAATAAACTGGGGTCGGTAGATAATGACAGAAAATACATATTTTTACCAAAAACATCAAAAAAACCTATAATTTGGGCATGGATTACAAGTCAAATAAAAAATATTTTTTTTAAAAACGACAAAAATAGTTCAAAATCTAAGATAACTTTGTTAAGTTAAGAGACCAGGTTGGGAAGCACATGAGAATTTATTTTTTAAAGTTGGGCCAAAACTGTACAACGTATTACTACTTGTTATGCTTAAATCTTAATCTTGTTTATCAGGAAAAATATGTTTAACTAGTGTCCTTGAATTAGGTTGTTTACTTCAGATTTGAGTTCAAGCATAGTTTTGATAAACAAAGTGTTGACTGTATTTGAGGTCAATGTTGATTTTGTTTACAGATAAAACTGGAACATCCTTTAAGTTATGTGTAAAAAGTCATGTCCATACAAGTAAAATTCCATTAAGATGACACATATTCTAGAACATTCTGTCATGTGACCAATCTTTATATATACCATGTTTAGTGGACAGTTTTTCAGTTTTGACATTACTATCAGTCTTATAAAGAGCTATTACAGTTGTGGAAAGTCATTCCAAATTCTAAGAGAGGAATTATTTAAAATATTCATTGGATTAAAACAGTGCTCATAAACTTTTGGATTTTGGATTTTTAATTGATGATTTTGGAATTTATTTGAACTTATTCAGAGATATTTTGGAGTACTTCATTTTGACATCAGCACATCAAAGACTACTAGTACATCAGGACTTTGAAGACCATTGGCACATCATAACATTCAAGGATACCCGTGCATTCGGAACATTCTATATTTAGGACTTGTGATTAGAACACTAATTCTTATTGGATTATTTGGATTTTAATACACATTACTGTAAGTGTCTTTTTGATTTTTCATCTTAATTATCAAAAAATAAATTGCTTGTTGATTTTTACTTGATTTGTTGGTTTAACTTTCTTTCTGTTACATTTTTCTAGACCATAGAGTCGTAACAGAAATTGGGGGCTCGTCGTCCGGGATAGAATTTCTTTAAAGCATATTAGAGATATTAAAGTTATCTTTGAAATTCATATTGATTTTGTCTTGGAATTTTTTTTTTGTCTTTGGCACAGATTTTAAATAGAGAATTTTTTTTGTGTGAAACCAACAAGCATTCACAATGGCATCTAATGTTCAGAATTTCATTTCAAATCCTACCCAGGAGGGGTTAGAGTGTATGAGAAAGGATGAGTTGCTCGAACTTGCCAGAAAATACAGTCTGTCTGAGGCGAAAGCATCATTGACAAAACAGGAGATAAAGATTATTTTAATTCACTATTTAGTAGGAAAGGGAATTTTGAATAGTAGTGCTTTAAGTTTGAAGAGAAAGCCTGTATCTGGGTCTGACAGGAAATTAAGGAAATTAGAGTTAAAGAACCAGATGGATTTAGAATTGGCAAAGCTTCAGATTCAGAGAGAGAGAGAGAAAGAAGATAGGCAGATGCAGATGGAGAGAGAGAAAGAAGACAGGCAGATACAGATGGAGAGAGAGAAAGAAGAGAGGCAGATACAGATGCAGAAAGTGGAGAGGCAGATGCAGAGAGAGAGAGAGAGAAAGGGAAATGCAATTTAAATTAAGAGAATTAGAACTGGCAAACAGAGCACACTCCACTCCTTTAAAGACAAGTTCAGGTTTTGATGTTACTAGATATATTAGGTTAGACCCCCTTTTCAGGAAAAAGAAGTAGATAAATACTTTCTTCATTTCGAGAAAATTGCTGAAAACTTGAAATGGCCCAGAGAGCATTGGACTTTGTTATTACAAAGTGTACTTATTGGCAAAGCTCATGAAGTCTACACTTCACTGTCAGTACAACAAAGCACTGATTATGATGTGGTTAAGGAGTACATCTTGAAAGCTTATGAGTTGGTACCAGAGGCATATCGACAAAGGTTTAGGAATTGTAGAAAAGAAACTGGACAAACTCATGTCGAATTTGCAAGGGAAAAAGAACAACTATTTGATAGGCGGTGCTCAGCCAGAAAAGTTGATCAAGATTATGATAACCTCAGACAGCTCGTATTAATTGAAGAGTTCAAGAGGTGTGTCCATAGTTATGTTAAAACCTATCTTGACGAGCAGAATGTGGAAACTTTGGAAAATGCTGCTCGTATGGCTGATGATTATTCCTTGACTCACAAAATTTCATTTGGCAATAAGTCGTCCTTTCAGCAGTTTTCTGGTAAAAAAACATTTCAATCTCATACGAGTACTTCCAAATTTCACAACAGCACAACTGTTAGGAGTCAAACATCGGATAAGATTGATCAGAAATCCTGATCTCATCCTACGTGCACTTATTGTAAAATAAAAGGGCACGTTATTTCTGATGGCTTCAAGTTGAAAAATAAGCAACAGAGTAAAGACAGAGCTTTTCCAAATGCTCTTATTTCTACGAGGTCAAGGTTACGGTCTTGTATTGAAAGCAATACATTTGTTGGATCAAACAAACCCCAGTCTGATTCTATTTTGGAGGCTTATGAACCATTCATGTCAGAAGGTTCTATATCACTTATTGGTGATTCTGCCACGACTATCCCAATTAAAATATTAAGGGACACTGGAGCTTCTCAGAGTCTTTTATTATCAGGTACTTTGCCTTTGTCTGAGGAGTCTTCTTCAAGTGAAAGTGTTCTTGTTCAGGGAGTAGAGTGCGGCTTTGTAAATGTTCCTGTTCATTGTGTCAATTTGGCATCAGACTTAGTTTCCGGACCTGTGACTGTTGGAGCAGTGACTTCTTTACCCATAGAGGGTGTTTATTTATTACTAGGCAATGACCTAGCTGGAGATAAGGTTGTGGTTAATCCACTTGTAACTGACAAGCCTTGTTTGGATCAGAAAGTTTATCCTGTCGAAATCGAAATCCCTGATTTGTACCCTGCTTATGCAGTTACTTGAGCTATGGCAAAAAGAGCTCTTGAGAGTGATGTTGATCAGGATATTATTCCTTTAGCTGACACATGTATTGGTCAGTCTTTTGATGAGGTCACTTTTTCCTCCAGTATTGATCAATCAAACGGTATTGATCACAGTGATCCTCTTTTGGCAACTCATTCTCTTTGTTCTAATCAGGGTGACAAACGACAAACCCTTGTCGTTGAACAGGAGCAAGATTCCGAGATATCTTGTTTGTTTCAGAGGGCTATTAGTGAAACTGAAGCCACACAAGTTCCAGTGTGTTACTTTGTGAAAAATGGGGTCCTTATGAAGAAATGGAGACCACCTGAGGTACCCGCTCGTGACGAGTGGTCAGTGAGCTATCAAATTGTTGTTCCTAAGTCATACCAACAGGAAATTCTTAATCTAGCCCATGAATCTCCTTTGGCTGGTCATTTAGGAGTCCGTAAGACTTATCACAAGATCTTGAATCATTTTTATTGGCCGAAACTCAAAAGTGATGTTTCTAAATACTGCAGATCTTGTCACACTTGTCAAATGGTATTAAAACCCAATCAGAAAATACCTAAGGCTCATCTACAACCTATTCCTGCATTTGATGAACCATTTAGTAGAATAATGGTAGACTGTGTTGGTCCTTTACCTAAAACCAAGTCAGGCAACCAATACTTGTTGACCATCATGTGTACATCTACAAGATTTCCAGAGGCAATTCCTCTGAGAAATATAAAAACTAAAACTATTGTGAAAGCTTTGGTGAAGTTTTTTTACACCTGTTGGTTTTCCCAAATCTGTCCAGTCTGATCAAGGATCAAATTTTATGTCTGGAATTTTCCAACAAGTTATACATGAATTAGGCATCCAACAGTTTAAATCTTCTGCCTATCACCCTGAAAGTCAAGGTGCTTTGGAAAGATTTCATCAAACTTTGAAGAATATGATTCGATCATATTGCTTTGATACAGAAAAGGATTGGGATGAGGCTGTTCATTTGTTGTTGTTTGCTGTTAGGGAACCAGTTCCAGAGTCGTTGGGTTTTAGTCCCTTTGAACTAGTTTTTGGTCATACTGTCCGTGGACCATTGAAATTATTGAAAGAGAAACTTCTTTCAAACGAAAATTCAAAGATTAATCTTCTCGATTATGTCTCTAATTTCAAATACAAGTTGTCAAAGGCCTGTGAAGTAGCAAGAACTAATCTTCACACTACCCAGTCAAAAATGAAATTAAGGTATGACAGAAATTCACAGGAAAGGAGTTTTAAACCTCGTGACAAAGTTCTGGCTCTCTTGCCCATACCTCAGAATCCTCTTCAGGCTAAATTTTATGGTCCTTATACCGTTGAAAAGAAAGTAAATGACTTAAATTATATCATTAACACTCCCGGGAGACGGAAACAGAAACAACTTTGTCATATGAATATGTTAAAGGAATATTTTGACAGAGATAGCCCAGCTAATTATTCAGTTAATTTAGTTGTACCTGTCCCACACAGTGAAGATATCAACGATGGAATACAATCAGACTATAGTGACTCTGGTATAACCAATCTTAGGAATTCAGAAATATTGAACAATCTAGACCAGAAACTTTCACATCTACAACAGCAGGAAAGAAATGAACTAAAACAGCTATTACATGACTATGAGCACTTGTTTCCTGATGTTAAAACACAAACAAGTAAAATTTATCATGACGTTGACCTTTTAGATTCTGCGCCTGTGAAACAGCATCCTTATAGGATGAATCCTCTCAAACAGAACTATTTGAAGAAAGAAATTCAGTATTTACTGGAGAATGATTTCATAGAACCAAGTAAAAGTAACTGGAGTTCACCGTGTATTCTTGTTCCCAAGCCAGATAATACATTCCGTATGTGTACTGACTTAGAAAATTCAACTGTGTCACCAAAATAGATTCATTTCCAATCCCAAGAATGGACGATTGCATTGATAAAATTGGAAATGCGAAATATGTCACAAAGTTTGACCTTTTAAAAGGATTCTGGCAAATTCCATTGACGGAAAGGGCACAAGATATTTCAGCATTTGTAACTCCAGATGGACTTAATCAATATAAAGTCATGCCGTTTGGAATGAAAAATTCTCCTGCAACGTTTCAACGTCTGATGAACATGATAACATCTGGTCTTGATAATTGTGACGCTTATATCGATGACGTCATTATCTACAACAACACCTGGGAAGATCATTTGGAAACCATTCGAAAATTCTTTGATCGACTCAACGATGCGAATCTGACAATTAATTTGAGCAAAAGTGAGTTTTGGCATGCTTGTGTCACATTTTTAGGACATATTGTGGGACAAGGTAAAGTTAAACCAATAGAAGCTAAGGTCAAAGCTATCTCTGAATTTCAAGTTCCAATTTGTAAAAAGCAACTGATGCGATTTCTAGGTATGGCTGGATATTATCGGAAATTATGTTCCAAAATTTTTCCAAAATTGCTGAACCTTTGACAAGTTTATTGAGTAAGAAAACCAAATTTCATTGGTCTGACAAGTGTCAGGAATCTTTTGACAAGTTAAAGGCCATGCTTAAGAATGCACCACTTCTTTCTGCACCAAATTTCAGCCAATCATTTAAATTATCTGTTGATGCAAGTGATGTAGGGGCTGGTGGAGTATTGATTCAGGAAGACAAAAGTGGTGTGGATCATCCTGTGTGTTATTTTTCTGAAAAACTAAACAAGCACCAGAAAAATTATTCCACAATTGAGAAGGAATGTTTGGCTTTGATATTGGCTTTACAGCAGTTTGAAGTTTATGTTACCTCAGCTCTTTCTCAAATTATTGTGTACAGTGATCACAATCCCCTTACTTTCATCAACAAAATGAAAGATAAAAATCGGAGATTGTTGAGATGGAGTTTAATATTGCAGGAATATAACATTGACATCAAACACATCAGGGGAAAGACAATGTGATTGCAGATGCACTCTCACGTGCATAGAAATCTTATATTGCTTGATGTAATTAAGTTCAGTATCATAAAACATTTTCTTATGTCATTTTGGTTATTATAGTATTAGATGTATATTCAAAAGAAAGCTTTATTACATAAATCTTTCTTTTTCTTTATGAGGGGAGGTGTTATGTATGATGTTTATATAATTTTATAAATATTTTAGGAAATTATAAATGTTTCTTGACTTTAATATTTGCTTAAATCTTAATCTTGTTTATCAGAAAAATATGTTTAACTAGTGTCCTTGAATTAGGTTTGAGTTCAAGTATAGTTTTGATAAACAAAGTGTTGACTGTATTTGAGGTCAAGGTTGATTTTGTTTACAGATAAAACTGAAAAATCCTTAGAGTTATGTGTAAAAAGTCATGTACATACAAGTAAAATTCCATTAAGATGACACATATTCTAGAACATTCTGTCGTGTGACCAATCTTTATATATACCATGTTTAGTGGACAGTTTTTCAGTTTCGACATTACTATCAGTCTTGTAAAGAGCTATTACAGTTGTGGAAAGTCATTCCAAATTCTAAGAGAGGAATTATTTAAAATATTCATTGGATTATAACAGTGCTCATAAACTTTTGGATTTTGGATTTTTAATTGATGATTTTGGAATTTATTTGAACTTATTCAGAGATATTTTGGAGTACTTCATTTTGACATCAGCACATCAAAGACTACTAGTACATCAGGACTTTGAAGACCATTGGCACATCATAACATTCAAGGATACCCGTGCATTCGGAACATTCTATATTTAGGACTTGTGATTAGAACACTAATTCTTATTGGATTATTTGGATTTTAATACACATTACTGTAAGTGTCTTTTTGATTTTTCATCTTAATTATCTAAAAATAAATTGCTTGTTGATTTTTACTTGATTTGTTGGTTTCACTTTCTTTCTGTTGCATTTTTCTAGACCATAGAGTCGTAACATACTACACATATTTCCTTCATTTTTCTACGTTTGTGATGAATCCAGTGCATAAGTATGAGTTCAGATGCATCAAGACTATCTGAGTTATGCTAGGCACAAACTTCAACACAACTTATAAAAATATAAAAAAAATAGAATTTTCAAAAAATGCTTGTATTTAATTGTTATGACTGGAAATTTTAGTGCAAGTACCTTTCCAGAACCGGCTTATTCACACGTGTTTGCTTTATCATCCAACACAAAAGCCGAGGTTGAAATCAATAAACATTTTATTTTCTGTTTTGACTTTAATGCTGCTTTCAGTTTAATGCAATTAACCTTCACTGTTTAGGAAATCTCCCAGAAAAATCAGATACAAGAATATTGTTGATTTAATAATTACAAAACTCGGGGCTGTATAAATGTGACATAACTGTTATCTATTCAAACTGACTCAATTATCATATTAAACCAAAGTCGAAAACTGTCTGTCCGACCAATGAGTTATTTGGTCATTGTGATGAAAACACCCCTTCCCCATACATTTTTTCATCTTTTATTGGCAGTGTGAAAGTGCATGGTAAACGATGATACAGATATATTAAAAGATTTTTTTAAAACTTTGGATACACAATGCCACCGTATTCAGGTGCAACATGAATATGGTATTCGTAGTGCAATTATTACCAAAATTGTCTGCAATATTGTAGCGTACAAATATAAAAAATGGCGGACTGCCGGCAAATAATTGTATGACTGCTTTCTCTCGGTTTCTGCTACCTGTAAGACTAAAAGACTGTAAATACATTTTTTTAAATAAAAGAATGCAAGCGAACACATATCAGATCCCACCCCATATCTTCCCTTGTACAGCATATTTCTTGATTGCGGCGCTTTTGAATGTAACAAATTTTTTTCTTTCAGAAACATGTCTAGTTATCTACATACCTACCTACACACCCACCAATCCAACCACCCCCCCCCCCCCCACCCCCAATTTTTTTTTTTTTGCGAAAAATCACTGTGTTAATGACATTATTGCCATTTATAGTATAGTGGTTACGTTTTTTTTTTTATGAAAAATTACATGTGTTGGTTTGTTTTCTGATCAGCGAATTTAGTTTACGTTCTTTTAAGATGGGAACGTTTTAAGATATTCGCGTTAGTCGTTCTGAACAAACTCTGTCACTGGCACTTTTCTATCAGATACAACTTAGAAATTTAATGCCGAAAAACATGTGCAAAAATGTATTTCGAAATAATTTAATAATAATAATAATAATAAATACTGACAATTTTAGCATCGACAAATGAAATCTGGAACGGATGAACTTAATATCCCCTCCCCCGTCAAATTATACATCCCATTCAGATTAATTAGAATAATGAGGAAAGATGAACCAGGGAAATCGTCAAAGTAAAATTAATGAGTCGCACATATTTAGATTACAGTAAAGAACTTCAATCGTGCGAAGCCGTATGTCGCGAACGCGCTTCTAAGAATTTATTCACAAATAAATTAATTTGCGATCTACGGGCATTCCACAAAACGTGCTTCTGAAAATATCCCAGACTTAATAATCGCGAGAAATTTCAAGTTGCATTTGAGACTCCACGAATTTATATATGTGAGTTACATACAAGGCCGTCACTGGCGGTACGGTCATGGCGCTACCACGGTACAGTCAAGGCCAAACCACTTTTCAGTCAAAAGGAATAATAATAATAATAATAATAATAATAATAATAATTGATGATGAGATGAATAAGGTAAAAGTGCTAAATAGTTGTTCGTCATTTCCCTTTGTATATGAAAAACCTTTACTGACGAACACGTGTCTATTGTAGTACTATTGTAATATCATATACGTCTTAATGAAAGGTAACTAATCAATTTAATTTGACAATGTTATATCGTAACATAGACAAAGTGGTGTGGCCTGTAAGATTTGTTTTCGTCAATAAGGTCCTGTTCTGCAATATTAAGCATTCGTCTTTTAGTAAAGTATAACATGAAAAATTCAAGCTATCGCAATTACGACAAAAGACAGAGGTTTTTTTTTTTTTTACGCAAGCAAGAAAAGGGCTAAAGTTTCCCGTCCGTTACTCAAAACTTTTTTTTATTGCTGATTAAATCAAATTCACCGTCTTTCCATACCAATTATACACACTTTTTTATTGTTGAATAAAGAAAAATAAAATAATGTCAAAGTTCTGTTCGCTTCTGGCCTTATCTAATAAATGTAACATTTTACTTTTTTAAAGTATTTAACCCAGTCATTATCATAACTGCAGAAGGATATCTTTTATTTATTTATTTATTATTATTATTATTATTATTATTATTATTATTATTATTATTATTATTATTATCGACATTGATGTTTACATTTAATTTGATTAGCAACGGGTAATTAACTCTTTGTACACGCGTATACAAGATATAATTAAACTTAATGAAGATCAAATTCGATGCGAAAAATCCACGCACATAAAAATTATGGCCGCGTATTACCGACAGTAAGAGAATATATATATATATATATATATATATATATATATATATATATATATATATATATATATTAGCTACCTTTTAGAAATAAGAAAAAATCTTTTCGAAATAAGGACAAGAGTTTTATTATTTCGAAAAGTATGTTTTGGAAATAACGAAAACATTTTCGTTATTTCAAAAAGATCTATTCGAAATAAAGAAAAGATTTTATCGAAATAACGAAAATCTTTTCCTTATTTCTAAAATTATGTTCTCGTTATAACAAAGATCTTTTCTTCATTATTTCGAGAAGTATGTTTTCGTTTTAACGAAAAGATTTTCGTTATTTCAAAAAGAACTTTTGGCAATAACGAAAATCTGTTAGAATTTAACTAAAAGATCTCGTCGAAATAACGAAAAAAAATTAGTTAAATCGAAAAACTCTTTTCGTTTTTTTGAAAAATCTTAAGAAAACAAAAGTATTTGTTCTCTTTCTGTCGGTAATAAACTGCCCATACATAAATACAAGGTAAAAATATGAAATAAATATTTTTAAAAAAATAACATAAACAGATAAAATGAATAACCCCACCAGATGCATATTAGTAGTATATGTTACAAATTTGAATCCTCTCTCATGTCCAAATGAGAATCGGATGAAAGGTCAGAATTTATTTATTTTTGTTGTTAAAGTTCACATAATATAAATATTATATAAAGTCATAAAGTAATTATTCGAATTATTAGAAAATGATATCCTTATTGGAATACTCCATCGTACGCTATATTTTAAAGATAATTTGTAGAGGAGGCGTGTTCTTCCAGCAAAGGTTCCCTGATACAGCAGTGAATTTCAATGACCTGACCACGGTTTGCGTGCCCGCGATGGGCCTGAAATAGATCGTACTTAATAAATCGTAATATGACGGCAGTCGTAGAACCTTCGATGTGGCAAAACCATGCCCATTACCGAATAAGCCTTTGAGGTCCCTGAAAGAAGAAGCAGCTAATGATGATAGTAAAATGGTGATTCAGCTTGATATCAATAGGTCAGACTGGGCCGGATTAAGCGGATTAAGACCTTTAGAGGTCCTAAGCACTGTAAAGATTATGGTGCCCCCCTCCCCCCATGTCATTTAAAAATTTAAAAAGAAAAGGAATTTCTCTTTTTTTTTTTTTTTTTTAAATTGTGCCCCTGCTTTTTTGGTACCCTAAGCACATGCTTAATCTGCCTATTGGGTAATCCAGACCGTCGGAAACACAAAAAGATATCAACATGCGGCGGTTAGCTGACAGTAGGATCCCATGGAGAGTTTAAGAAGTTTTACGGATGTATGTATTCACATATTTTTCCAGTGTGGATGAAAAATTCCGGGGGTGGGGAAAAGAAAAAAGATAAAATAAAAAAAAACTTGCCCCGGGTGAGGATCGAACTCACAACCTCCGCATCGCCTAGCCCTGTGTCGAGCACAGGAAAGGTACTGTCTATAAGTACGGCGCGCTAACCGATTGCGCCACCGGGGCAGACATTGTAACTATCTGGAAAATCCGCAGAAGTGCATGGCTTGATTATGCCCTTGTTCCTATGTTTTTTGTTCTGTCGATATTAATTGATATTGTCGATATTATTCATCTGCTACAACTACTTTACTTTGTTTCAACCACCTAATAAGGGTTTCCATCAAGAAGTACTATATTTTCTCCCTCTGACCCGACGTTTAGACATACTATATCTAGCACGCCCACATACCATCGTTCTATACATGTATATACAGATAGATCTCAATTACATTGTATATGAGTATTAAATAAAGAAAATCAAGATAATTCTGTTTTCCATATCGAATGCAATGTTTGTTATGGTAGCAAAAATCCATAAAAGAGAGTTTTAAAATAAAAACCTTAGTTAAGCATGACCGAGATAAGTTGTACTATTTACATATGCATTGCAATATGAAAAGTACACGTGTACATTATTGACCTTGAATATTTGTATATAGCTATCAACTGACGGTCGAAGTAAATAACATAGATTTCACAGGGGAAAGTAAATTATATCTAAAAAAAAAACCCTACTCTACTACAACTTGTGTATATATATATATATATATATATATATATATATATATATATATATATATATATATATACACTAAGACTACTAACATAACAGGTGTATGTCAGTCCTAGCTAAATATAATAATGAGTCCGGAATAAACAAAAAATGATATGGATACGACCTGTCGGTCTTTTTTTTACGAACGTTGTCTCCACTTTCAAGCGTCTTCGTGATGGGTGGGTGAGGAAGGTGTAGTTGTTGGCATGAAAATATTTGTGTAGATAGTTCACATAATCAGAACAAGTGAAATGGCCTGCCATATCAATCATTACTTAGAAAATGGCTTGTCTCTGGCCGTCAAAATAATAATAATCTGGACGAATGTTTAGGTCTATCGTGGTCGTAGGACTGTATATAACTTGTATGTTAGTCTCAGGACTGTATATAACTTGTATGTTAGTCTCAGGACTGTGTATAACTTGTATGTTAGTCTCAGGACTGTGTATAACTTGTATGTTAGTCTCAGGACGTGTATAACTTGTATGTTAGTCTCAGGTAGCTGAATGAGAACAGCCTGTCGTATAAAGGGCGTATGCATTTTAGTATACAAGTTTTAAAGTAACTGTCCCTTACAGACTTCGCCCGTCAAACCTGGGTCAATTGATTATCGTTGATTGTCGTAAATACATCTTGTAATCAATGACATGTGCATGTCTTTGCACGAATTTGGAACATAATACCAAATGCAGGGCATTACGAGTGGCCATTCATGTTATAAGTGGCAACAGTAAAAATTTAGAAAAGTAACACATTTCTTTTAAAAACAGCGCATTCGAAATGTCCCCCCACCCCACCCCACCCCACCATATGTTCTATGCAAAATTAACGCTTTACTTTCAAAAAGTAACGCGTTAGAACTTGTTATAGGATTTTTTTGCCAACAGTAGCCAGTAACAAAGTAACGGGTTACGTTTTGCCAGGCGTTCCTTTTAAAATTAATATGTTTCATTTTGACTAATAAAAATCGGATTGCAAATCCTTTAATTGTATAATTCGGCAGCTGCATGTTCAGCGTAGAGCGGGGGACAAAAACGATAGCATACGACATCACTGGAGAAATACTAAAGCAATAGTGACATCTGAAGAGGGCAATAATATTGGGTACGGCTTTGAGTCTGGACCAAGGGCAGTCCATACAAAATTATATTGCCCTCTGCGATGAGTGGGCTGAATGGTACTCGCTGATAGGTCAACGTTTTGACCCGTGTAGTGGACATAGGTGAGTCTCGTTCAGGAAAAAAACTGAAAGACGTTTGCTATTTCCACCTTGATGGAAGTACCATTTGTTTTCTGTATTAGCGGTGGTGACGGTGGCGTCTTCTGCCTCTCCGTTCAAAAAACGCTCAAAACTGTTACTGACTGGAAGTGGGTCGGCATCGCCCGTGTAACATTCGTCTTCTGAACACAAATAATATCGATGAACACAGGTTATATATATATATATATATATATATATATATATATATATATATATATATATATATATATATATATATTTAAAGGGGATATGTGTCATGAGAGAGAGAGAGAGAGAGAGAGAGAGAGAGAGAGAGAGAGAGAGAGAGAGAGAGAGAGAGAGAGAGAGAGAGAAGTATCTGTCACCAATTTTATACATAGTTTATTGAAAATGAAATAGCATAACCCCAGCTGAAATCACAGTATACTGATATCCCCTGAACATCGAATTGTTGTTTGGTCTCGAATTTTTCCTTATTTAATATTATAATTTCTTCCAGTGAACCGAAAACCCCTCTTCATCATTTAAAAAAAATAAAAATAAATTGGGCCATTCAATTTTACGCAACAAAATTCCATAAAAATGAAACTCACTATACTTGGGAGTTTGAAGCGAGTTTCTAAATTGCATAAAACGTTGATATATATAGTCCAGAAATAGCATGTGGTCATGCGTTATGTAAAACTCACACGCTGTGCCAGAAGCGAACAGAACCGAGCCTGTATTTAGTATTTAAATCTCCAGTCACACGGTGGCAGCATATAAGGACAACATAATGCATATATATATATATATATATATATATATATATATATATATATATATATATATATATATATATTTCAATTGTTTATTATCATAAGCATGCTTTTAGAGTACATATTACAAATATTGCGTGATTATCAAATGCTATATATACAACGTTAAACATGAACTCTAAAGGTAATCGTCAAGAGCTGGAAAGGAGAGGATGGACAAATATACACTATCTTTAAAATAAATTACAGTAAAAATAATAGTCTATCTCTTATTTTAAACATTTCATAAACAAATGTAGCTAGTAAACATATTATTTTCTTACTAGAAGTTAGTAATTCAATGTACTTGTGCATGGATGGTTTATTCCAGAAGTTTAAGAAGTACTTTTGGATTAAATTTACACGCATGTGAGTATGCACAGGGCATACTAAAAGAAAATGATTCGTCTTCAATATCATGATTGTCACATAACATACAATATATTTCACTTCTGTCGATTATATTGCTTCCATATCTCCCAGTTTCAATTCTCAGATTATGGGAAGACACTCGGAGTTTTGTCAAAGCTGATCGATGTTTATGATTACACAAGAATTTGAAATAAACTTCGAGGCCGAAGTCAGTTTTTATATGTTTATATAAAGACAGTTTGTCAGACTTTTGTAAGGTGTTATTCCAGTCTGATAGAAAAGCATCTGTAACTCTTTGTTTAAAAATTGGAATAAACTTGGAGCAATTTACAGAATCAGGAAACATCCACACTTTACCAAAACCAAATTTGTTTAAAGTATCTTTTAGGATTGTAACCCAATTGATAGTATTATCTGATTCAGTTTCAATATATAACTGCCTATATACGGTACTCAGTATAATATTTGCAGATTTTTAAATTCTAAACCAATATTTAACTAACTTAACCGGACTTAAGTATTTAAGTGGGATTATTCTAATTTCACCACATATATCGACGTCAGAAGTAGATATTTTTACGTTTAACAAATATTTTAAAAACCTTCATTGTACACGTTTAACTGTGTCAGACTGGTGAAAACCCCATACCTTTGATGCGTAATTCAGAACTGGAACAAAATAAATATAAAAAGTTTCAAACATTCATTATAATTTAGGTAACATTTGTTCAAATTACAAATAAGCATATTCATTGCCTTTAGTACTTTATCGGCCAGTGTTTGTTGAGCTTTAGAGAATTTTCCATTGCTCGAGCAAACAATACCAAGGTAATTGAAAGTTTCAACCACATTAGTATTACTCCCGGCTATATTCCATACTTTGTCTTGTCTTAATGGACCACCTAAAGATCATAACCTGAGTTTTATAAAGATTAATATTTAGATTCCATTTATTACAGTAATCGTGCTAATTATTCATGAGTTTTTGCAAACCCTCAATAGTTTTTGAAAATAAAACTAAATCGTCAGCAAACAGTGTCAAAAATAAAGACAACTCGTTTAACTCTATACAGATATCTCCCGTAGACTGTAATGATGTTTCCAGATCTTCATTAAGTAACAAACATAGTATCAGTGATAACGCTTCATTTTGCATCAAACCTATTACATACTCAAAAAAGGCACTGCGAATACCCCAATGTGAAACAGATGATTTAACTACACTGTGCATAGAACAAAGATCATTTAACATTTTGCCATTTACACTTTGTCTAAAAACCTTAAATCACAAACCATTTCTGTAAACACTATAAAATGCCATTTTAAATTCAACAAAAGCTGCATAAAACCTTTTACCTTGACTTAAATAGTTATTAATCAAACAATGTAGAACAAAAATAGCGTCAGTAGTTTCCACTCCTTTCTTGAAACCAAATTGTACATCCAATAGTTTGTCATTTTTCTCCGCCCAATTCAACAGTCTTTCATTTAAAATACTGGTAAATAATTTTGAAAAGCAACTTAGTAAAGTAATGCCTCTATAATTTCTTGCGTTACAAGCATCACCAGACTTAAATATAAGTACAATTTCACCCCCACCCCCCACTGCGTAGGAAAATGACCACTATCGAATGTTGCATTAAATATTTTGCATATATAGGGTCTAAGTATCCCCGCTCCGTTTTCGAAATACTCATTTAAAAGATAATCATTGCCATGTTGTTTCGAAGTTTTGTAATTTTTTTTTTATCGCTGTTGTAATTTCATCCTACGTTATTTGTTGATCCAGTTCTTCAAAGATTGTTCCTTGATCCAGTAGATCATTTTCATATATATCTCGTATACAATCATGTGTTTCTTCATTTGAAAATGCTTCATTCTGATTGTGCAAAGTACTAAAATATTGGAAAAATTGTTCAGGCAAGACACGTTCAGTCACATTTTTGTTTTTCTTTAAGAAATTCCAGCTATTCCTGGGATTAGACTTTTTCATATTAGATAACTCATGTAATAATTTCTTTTTATATTGGAACTTTGCCTTTCTTACTAATTTCCTATAAATTTTCTTTTTATTAAACATAAGTAACATATCCATTTCTCTCAAAGTTTTCCGATATATTGATAATTGATCCACATAGCGCTTATAACTACCCCTAAATTCACTACTAAATCATACTTTATTCGATTTAGCCCTATAATTGTTAAAGTAAATAATATCAACATTTTCATTGTATGACTTCTCTAAGTACGGTTTTCCAAGGCTATTTAAGATATCCGTAAACTCTCTCACAGCTATATCTATACAGCCGGGGTCATGAATAGAAATATTTGCTATACAGTTGTCAAAAAGAGCCTGGTTACTTTCTAAATCTTGAAGGATTCCATTTGTAATTAATTTTAATATATTTAGCGTTCACGTAATGAGAAGTTAAGCGCTACTTTTTAAAGCCAAGTAATGGTGAATGATCAGAATGAGTTGTAATATCGTGGACATAAAAGTCGGAAAGTAATGAAGCAGTGCTATCAGAAAGTAAAATATAGTCTATAATACTACATCCACGAGAGCCTGTGTAGGTAAATTTACCAATCTCACAATCCCTAAAAAGCTTATCATTACCTATTCTCAATCCAGTTGGTTTACACAAGTATATATTGGTGGCAGTATGTGTATATAGTAGTTATTAAGCGTTTTCGGGTACAATGATATATATGACAAAACCGGGTGTACATTACCATGGTATGATGTAAAAAACAATGTAAACAGTACATTAGGAAAAGCAATTTTAGTCACGTATTATGCATATACTTATACACACATACATACATGTAAATATATACACACATCCATCATGTTTAGTATATGCAAATCCATGTGTATTTGTACTGATATCCTACCATGTACCATACATACACTACGCATATGCACATATATACGCACCCGATTACATGCATGCATATATGTGTACGTACACACATACATATACATACCCACACGGGGGCCCTAGGTGGCCGAGTTGTCTAAGGCGCTATCCTTTACAGATCACTGCGTGAAGGTGAGAAAGCTTGCCAGTAGCTTCCAGTGGGTTGATGGTTCTTCTCGGGGTTTTCCCAGGTTCTTCCTCCACCAAATATACTGGCCGCCATGTATAGTCTATCATGTGCTGGAAAATGGCGTTAAACCCACAAACATATCCACACATACACATAAACATACGTATGTATACATACATACACATACACATAAACATGCGTATGTATACACACATACACATAAACATATGTATGTATACACATATACACATAAACATACGTAAACATACATACATACATACAAGTACATAATTATACCAGCAATTGTAGCACAACCTGTTAATAATGAGCAGTGTCTGGAGGAAACAGAGTTGACCAAACTTTATTTGCATTAGGATTAGTGCAATACTAAAATTATATCAGTTTACATCGAAAAAAAAAATGTCCAGACAAAGAAATTGTGAAATTCATTACCTATGCACACAATGGATTTTCTGTCTTGGTGTGTTTTCCCAACGCCCTGAGTTTGCTGGAATTTTATAGTTGCTTGTTCTAAATTTTAGCAAAGGCAAATAAACATTTCTTTCTAAAGATATCAAGTACTTCTCAAAGTTTAAGTGTCGTTTGAATAATTGGTATGTCATACCTTCCGATGTAACTTCTAATCTTGCACTCGATTCCTGTATAAATAAATAAGTTGAAAGATCGTGAAACGCTTGCTTTCAGAGCTTGAGGATTACGCACTGATGCTTGGTAGAACAGATAAATTCTTTCAAATGGAATCAAAATGTTTCTAATATATCCAAACCACTTGTAAATAAAACCAGAATGTATATCACTGAACATGATATTGTATCGTTTTGGGGAAATGTTGGAGTGTTTTCCATTTGGTATTGAGATTTAAAAAAAAATCCAATCATGCGCATTTCAAATATCAATGTCAGTAGATTTCCTAAAACCAATAATTGGTTTGCTCTTTCTGAGTTTTGTTATAAATCTTAGGAATCCAAGGTGAACATTTTCATTAAGTTGAGTATTTTAGAACTTCCAAAACCTTACATCCGTACAGCAAAATAGGTAAAACTGTGTGATGGAACAATTGTAACTGTAAATCGATTGGAATGTACAGATTCTTTATTCTTCTATACTTATATAGAGAAGATGCATTACTTTTTTATGCTTGTTCGGCGTTGTGTTTTATAGCTTTAAAATATCGCCGATTTTTGGAGAAAATAACACCTATGTATTTAAATTCCTCACAAGCAGAAATGGTGTTTCCACCCAGTTTAAATTCAAACTGAATAGAATTACGTTATCCTAAAATCATTATTTTTGTTTTGTTAGATTGACATTGAGTTTTCAAATATTATACACTAATATTTGAAAACTCAATGTCAATCTAACAAAACAAAGAAAACATTAAAACTTCCTTGGAAAGAGTCTGCATCACTTACGAATAATATAGTGTCATCTGCATATAGTAAAATCAACAGTTTCAAGTACATTTCAGTATAAAAATTTTCAGACTGTTTACTGTAATCAAATACTGTAGTAGGCTTATCAGTGAGTCAATGATACGAAAATATCCGAAGGGCACGCCAGGTAAAAAGAATACACGACACGCCCGCGACACAGATTAGAGCCGGACAATATGCTAATCCGAAGTCTTTACGCCTTAAAGAAAGGACAGCTTTGAAGGTACATTGTTAACAACTAAACGCATGTAGATAAGACAATTAAAAAAGATTATGTTATATGCTTATTATCTAATCGTGATTGATGCTATTCGTTTGTATAAATTATCAATAGAACGTTTTGTGTTTTTTTTAAATTAAATACCAGGGGTTTAATAATCAGCCCTTTGGCATCGCTTTTGATACTTTGCCGATAGAGACCGACAAAACAGTATTCTAAAGGTCAGGTTTATTCAAATGATTTTCAAACGAGAAAAATCATTACATACATGTATTTAAGTAACTATGACTGTCATTTGTCTTCACTCACATGTCAAGATGTCAGAGTGACCAGCCAATGTCACAAAAATACTTTCACTATCTCACATACACAAAAAAATTCTCTCTCTTTGTCTCTCTCTCAAAGCACCTAAAAAACATTACAGTTTTCTGGTTTAAAAATTTAGGATGGAATCTATGATGATGTGTTTGTACATCTACTTATATAAAACGACATTTTTTTCACGTGTGGGATACCTACAACAAACCGAAAACGTTTCGAAACGGAAAATCTGGTCCCTAGGGTTTTCGGTATTGCGGGGTTTAACTGCACACACACACACACACACACACACACACACACACACATATATATATATATATATATATATATATATATATATATATATATATATATATATATATATATATATATATATATATATATACTGTTTGGATCCGATACTAAATTTAAATTCCAGCTCCATTTCTCATTGAATTTATGGCACTTATAAACTTACAAATTTTGAAAGCAATAAATATTGTTACATCCTTTATATTACTTTAAAATATATTTAAATGTAGTTGTAATATATGGAGTATGTAAACATCTCTATCAGTATATAACTGGCGTGTTTAGAAAGTTGTCTGACTACCAAAATTAATCCATTAAAGTCTATTATTTTCTCTTTTTTTTATACATTTTTATCTAATTTGTTTAAATCATATACTCATGAGATACAGTTTTATATGTATATCAAATTTGTTTCAATCAAATACTCATGAGATACAGTTTTATATTTATATCAAATTTGTTTCAATCAAATACTCATGAGATACAGTTTTATATTTATATCAAATTTGTTTTAATCAAATACTCATGTGATACAGTTTTACATTTATATCAAATTTGTTTCAATCAAATACTCATGAGATACAGTTTTATATTGATATCAAATTTGTTTTAATCAAATACTCATGAGATACAGTTTTACATTTATATCAAATTTGTTTCAATCAAATACTCATGAGATACAGTTTTACATTTATATCAAATTTGTTTCAATCAAATACTCATGAGATACAGTTTTACATTTATATCAAATTTGTTTCAATCAAATACTCATGAGATACAGTTTGATATTTATATCAAATTTGTTTCAATCAAATACACATGAGATACAGTTTGATATTATATCAAATTTGTATCAATCAAATACTCATGAGATACAGTTTGATATTTATATCAAATTTGTTTCAATCAAATACTCATGAGATACAGTTTTACATTTATATCAAATTTGTTTAAATCAAATACTCATGAGATACAGTTTGATATTTATATCAAATTTGTTTCAATCAAATACACATGAGATACAGTTTGATATTATATCAAATTTGTTTCAATCAAATACTCATGAGATACAGTTTTATATTTATATCAAATTTGTTTCAATCAAATACTCATGAGATAAAGTTTTATATTTATATCAAATTTGTTTCAATCAAATGCTAGTACTCATGAGATACAGTTTTACATTTATATCAAATTTGTTTCAATCAAATACTCATGAGATACAGTTTTACATTTATATCAAATTTGTTTCAATCAAATACTCATGAGATACAGTTTTATATTTATATCAAATTTGTTTCAATCAAATACTCATGAGATACAGTTTTATTCACCAAACTGTTGATATCTTCTTTTCAGCCATATTGTTTTTAGTCTCTAAAATTATTTAATTACCATCGTTTCCTTGTTTTACTCAATGGAGTTTATATTCCAAATTATTGTGTAATAATAATAATAATAATAATAATAATAATAATAATACGGCTACTCCCCTTGCCTGGCTAGTAAAAATGTATAAATGGTAGTTTTCTTGGTTTAGGACTTCCATCCTACGTAGTCCGAATTTCCTCTGACCTTTCCCACTCCGCGTCAGAGTTTAGATATTTGGAGAGTTTTTTTTTGTATTTTTGATGGTGGTGGTGGTGATGGGTGGGGGTGGGGGGTTGGGGTTGTGGGGGGAGTGACGCCAAAATTAACTGTCCATATATCTAAAACGGGGTGGGGAAAGTTCAGAGGAAACTCGGACTACATTCTACGATGCAATCTGTTTGATGTTGTATACATCTCCGTTCATGTTGCCATTCATTTAGATTTGATAGTCTCATTCTTTGTCGTACCAGTAGCATATTTTAATTACGTCTTGTTTGTAACTGATTTTGGTTAGTCATACCAGTAGCATATATTAATATTACGTCTCGTTTGTAACCGATTTTGGTTTGTCATACCAGTAGCATATTAATATTACGTCTTGTTTGTAACTGATTTTGGTTAGTCGTACCAGTTAAGGGAATCAAAACATAAGACAGGTAGTGTCAGATACGGTAATGATAAGGGATCATTGGCACCAAGAATCTCCTGCAGCATTTCTGTTAAGATCACACAATCTCGCACTCTTTTTACATTCATTTATGTCGAAAAACCTACAGTTGTGTTACTTTCGCAATTAAAGCCAATGTCAACTTAAATCTATATGTTCCTAGCTTTACTGATTGTGGTGACTTCGGCGTTAAGGTAAAATACATCGAAAATTTCAACAGAGTTTTCCCCGATCCCCGCTATCTTGAATGTTGGGCTAGTCTTGGGGTTATTCTGCAACCACTTTTCTATTTGTTTCGATCGATTTTAGGCTCGATCGACAAAAAGCTCAAAATGAGGTTGCTATCCACAATATCTTTTATTTAGAATCAAGGTTCTGTTCTTGGCCCTTTGCTCTTTCTGCTTTTCATTAATGATTTACAGTTCATATGAATGCCACTAAAACCGATCTTTTTGCGGATGACACAACCTTACATCCCACGAATGATACAATCCCTTCTCTTGAACAAAATTTGCAACAGGACGTAGATGCTATTATACTCTAGTGCGAAACCAACAAAATGCAATCAAACACAGAAGAAAATAAAAATAACTTTATGACAATTGGATCATGGCAAAGAATAAAGAAATTAGTGGATTTCAATATATTTGTTCAGAGAACTAAATTAAATAACATAGAAAATCAAAAACTTTTAGGTGTGATTATCGACGGGCATTTATCGTGGGAAAATTAATTAAAGCCCGTGTGTTCTGCAGTATCCTCCAGAATAGCCTTCTTGAACAGACTGTCTTCGTATGTGCCATAATGGATGCTAAAATGTTTATAATGGATATATATTCCCTTTGTTTAATTATGGTTTTACTAAAGATGGGGGAATTGCAATGTTACTAATCTTAATGAGATAATTAAACTCCAAAAACGAGCCGCTAGAATTATTACACGTAAAGACTATCTGTCCTCACATTTATTCGTTAATTTACACAGGTTACCTTTTGATTATAGAGTAAAGTACTTTAAAGCTATGTTGACATATAAATCTTTTCATAACATGGCTCCACAATATATCAATGATCTCATAATTCCAGCTTCCAATATCCATTCACACAATCTGCGGTATATTTCGTACTCTAATCTTTATTTGCCTAAATGCAAAACGATTCTGTATAAAACATCTTTTACATATTCTGCAACAGTGTTGTGGAATATAATTCCCAATTATATTAAACAAGCACTCCATTCTTTTAAGAACGCGCTTAGCACAAATAAATTGAGATACCTAATTTGGTTACACCCACCACCTGTCGCTCTCCCGATCCTACATGTACATCTTATGTATGTTCAAATCTAATGTGTGCATGTATGTGTGTGTATGTATAATTTATGATTTCATGTGAGTGTGTCAGACTCTGTAGTAAGTAAGAGTTTTATTTGTACATATACATTGCATGTATAATTTTAATATTCTGTCATTGAGGACTACGTGCAAAATTGGTTGATTGATTCAGAACCAAATGTATTATCCTCAGAAAATAAAGTTATTATTATTATTATTATTATTATTATTATTATTATTATTCGCTTTATCTAAGACATTTTTGTTGTTGTTACAATTAAGTTTGGGAATTTTCATTCAGGTTTTTCCTTTTTTGTTAAAAATAAAAATAAACATAAATTTATCATTTTATTTTATCGAGTTCCGTCCAATAATCTCCTTAAATAATCTTCGGGCACTCAGCAACTGAAGTATCTTTGAATATCAAAAATTTTGATTTTTGGTACACGAAAAGATGATAAATATAGATTTACAATTGGTGAGAATCTAACAGACATTTGTGCTGTTATTATTGCTAAAAATGGAAGGTTTGTTAAGTCAATTAAATTCAACGTTGACAAAGCTAGATAGGCCCTACATCTACTTTACCGAAAAATTAGATACTTCAATCTTCCCAAAGACCTGGAATTGCATATTTTCGATCATACTATATTACCCATTTTACTTTATGGGTGTGAAGTTTGGGGATTTGAAAATGTCACAATTATTGAAAATTTGTATAACGAATTTTTATGAAACATTTTAGAACTGAGTAAAATACTGCAATTTATATGCTTTATTCAGAACTAAGAAGGAAACATATGGATATAAATATCACATCCCGAATGATAGTACTTAGAATCTCTATCATCACTAGTAAATTTGCTAGACTATCCAGACTCATTTATCAAATACTTTTTTACGAGACAAATTCTAACGCTAATACTTATAAATGGATGAATAACATGCTAATACTTATAAATAGATGAATAACATATGGAGCACCTTGATAACTGTTGGGAGACCAGACCACCGATATTATTAATTTATCAATAATCCGAAAGGAATAAAACCCATGAGAAAATAAATTTTAAAAGACCTTTATATACCGGAATGGCAATCTTAGGTAACTCTAACCTCGAAAGGAAAATTTTACCATTGTTTAAAACAAGATTTGAATATGGAAAAGTACTTATTACTGTTGCCTAGGAATCTGTATTTACCTTTAATAAAGTTTAGGATTTCCAATCATAAATTTCCTGTTGAAACCGGTCGTTGGGACAATACAGAGTTTGAGGAATGTAGATGTAATCATTGTGATAAAAATGACATCGGGGACGATTACAATTATTTATTAATTTGTCACAAATTTCACAAGAAAGAAATACGTTTCTAAAACCGTTCTATTACCGCAAACCCTCTGTCACGGAATTGTATGGTTTATATCAATGTGTATATGTGATCAAAAATGTATTCGGGTTTCGTTTCCGACTAGAGCGTTACTCGGGGGGTTGTTTATTTTTTCGGCTCTAGTTATTTTGAAATACTGAGCGCGATTCACCCCATGCTGCACGTGCAAATTGCCTGCAGTGAAAACTCACGTACCTAGCTGCTGCGCATATCTGTCACAGCTAGAGTACATATAGAGCGAATTCTCTATAAACAAATTACACTACGATGAGTCTTGTCAGAAAGCTTACCTCTTTACGGGAGCAAAACTTCAGCTGTAGAGGTATGTGAAATTTAAGATTGTATTCTTTATCACTATTCGTTTTATATGACATAATTGTTTCATATATTAGATGTTTTAGAATTTATTCTAAATTCTACAGAGAGTCACTACCTAGGTCATACAACGCCATGATATTAGAAATCCTATAGGCTGGTTCAAGTTAGCTATTCGTTGTAACTGAACAGACGGGTATTATTTAATTATACGCGGCATGCATTGAATGATTAATGTAATGTGTAACGAGGCGTAATTCATGTGCGCGCATGCGCAACATATATCAATACAAAAGTACTAACCGTGTCATATGTACTACACGGTTTAGTTGTTATACTTTTAGCTGTTCCATATGTATGGTTTGGTGGTGTGTGAAGTCACAGAACTCTGTGTGGTTTCGTGTGACGTGTACGCTGTGTCTGGTGACGTTGTTTCGGAAGAGTGTACTGGTTTTCTCGATGCGAGGGACCAAGGCTTCTCGATCAACGGGTCTGTGTTAATGTGAAGGCTCTCGAGGGATCCTTCAACAGACTGGGAGGGGTGGACCATGCGTGGTGGCTCCTTGACCATGGACTAGAGCGGGTGGAACCGTAGATACATCTTGGTAGTCAAACGGACGCCACGATAGTTATATTTATTGCGTGTTCCATTTGATTGTTATCTCAATATTGCTATCTGTGCAAAATTACATTCATTCCCATTTCAATATCGCTATATGTGTGATAGATTCGTAATTTCATACATCCCCATTTCAATATCGTTATATGAACGACATATTCATAATTTCATACATCCCCATTTCAATATCGTTATATGAACGACGGATTCATAAATTCATGTTCCAACATCGCTTGTTAAATTGATAAATTGACGAGTTAACAGATTGATGGATAAATGAGTATTCTATTGATAAGTGCATAAATCACATGCTTTGGTCACCCTTGGTACTTAATAAGACCTTGTTTATATTGGGGTGTAAATCATATACTCTTATTTGTCGATTGGTGATAGGATGCTATTCACGTTTGTTTAAAATTCCATTTGTTAAATCCATCTTTGATTTTTCTCGTTGAGTTACTTGTTGTTGATAGTTCCATGTTAGGAACTTTATAATTTTCCTTATCTTTTTGTTATAATGGTGTCAGATTTGTTCATCTTTAAATTGCGTTTATAAATAAACATCTTATTAACGCAGTTGCTTTCGGTGTCTTCACTAATCCAGTCCCAACCCGGCTTCATCCTGTGACACCCTCTACGCAAAAGTTGTTACTATAATAATGAACACAATATCATAAACTGTGTGCTATTTGTGGAACTATAAATTTCTCATATTTCATAATGATATATTATTTCTTCTGTTGTACAACTTTTGTACACTCCAGGACAGTTATTGTATTCTGTCCTAAAAATGTTATATTTATGTACCCAGATGTTATATTTATGTACCCAAATGTTGTATTTATGTACCCAAATGTTTTATTTATGTACCTAAATATTGTATTTATGTACCTAAATATTGTATTTATGTACCCAAATGTTGTATTTATGTACCCAAATGTTGTATTTATGTACTTAAATATTGTATTTATGTACCCAAATGTTGTATTTATGTACCCAAATGTTCTCATATTTCCTCTGACTGTTTAATACTCTTGCTCTGATTGTAAACGTTGACCAGAGATGTCATGCATATCTCCATAGGTTAGTGGCACTCTCCAGTTTCGTACTTTGCATAGTTAGATTTTTAAAGAAAAAGAATTAGCCAGGTTTTCCTCACTGGCTGTCCTGGCTATTTAAAAAGACCTTGTATATCTATCTTATGTATTGTGAAAAGAACTTTGAATTCCCTTTATTTTGGTGCATGCTTGATGGGTGAAATTTGGGTTATAGATTATACAGCTTGGTCTTACTTAAGATGTGCATCTCTCAAAAAACTGCTAGCTCCGCTTGGTCATTTTCACTTCCTGGACTTCGAAGGTAAATTTAAAAAAAAAAAGAGCTGAGAACTTTTTTTATTTTTTATATATTTTGAAATTCATTCATTGTACTTTCAGAGGCTAGTATTGCCTACCTTTCAAAATTCGTTTCCCTATTTTAATAACTGCTGAAAATAGTGTACTTTTGACTAATTCAGGCCGATTTTTGGAGCGGCCATTTCTGTCTGCTGTGTGCTTAGATCATGTCCAGTTTCCACAAGTACAATATGTAAAGAAATTTCAGCCACAGTACATGAAAGTAGCACAGAGGTATGCCAACATTCTCTTCACTGTGCATGTTGCAAATGCAAACAACTTCATCTTACACCTGTCACTCTCTCAGAAGCACGTATTATCTGTAGAGCGCCCCCATACTCTTGCTCTTATTGTAAACGTTGACCAGTGATGTCATGCGTATCTCCATAGGTTAGTGACGTCATCTTATACAATTATAGTAGTTGGGGTATTCTCATAAGCCACCTATGTGTGGCCTGAGATTTACTTTCATTAATATAAGTTTTGTTCTGTTCTGTTATTTTACATCGAAGAGTACCCATACGTTGACAAACATTTAGGGCAGATTTACAGTGTTAAATGTTGCTCAAATAGTACCATAGTCCGAGTTTCTGACGTCACTCAGCTGATGGCTGATGTCGGATCCAATTACCTATTTAAAAATACAAAGTTAGCAGCACCAATAAGGGCCTATATCTGTTGTAAAACAAAGACCTATGGAAATGTGTGACTTATAGAGGGCGATCACATGATTATTTATTTAATACCAACTCATTAATACGTGTGGCGTCACTCATTTAGTCTCCGTTCAGCGATATTTTCTCCAACTACTGTCGTCTAGCATTATTAACAGTTTTGACGCTGGCGACAACACTAGTATGGTAGAAAATTGGCTAACAGAATATATGACTCAGGTGACGCGTAATAATTACCTGACATAAAGGTAAATAATTGAGCTAACGACCTCTGCAAGTCTCACATTTTCATTGACCAATGGTTATGAAACATAGGTCTTCAAACATGGGGCGGCAAATTTAGACTTTACAATAGTCAACTGACTCTGACGTCACCCCTCTTTGAACTTCTACGGCATTATGTATTATCTTTAAATTATAATAGTTTTCATTTGGGTTTATAATCATTATATTATAATTCCTTAGTTCAGTAGCCTAAGCTATTTGTAAAGTACAATGTACTTCAACATGTTTACACGAGTCATGCTATGTCCTGGGAAAATCAATAATTATGTCGGTCAGTTTAACCCGCAATGAAGAAATCACGTGGTAGCGCGTGCAGATTTTATGACCTGAATCCTATGTCAACATCATGTTGATTTGTAATAAGGTATTTTAATTGTAGTGCAAATGCACTACAAGCAGTAACATGCGCGACCTAGTTTCTGATTGGCTAAAGAAGGTTGTTAACAGAACTCATTCTAAGTCACAGTATTAGAAGTTTAAATTATCTTTTATGCCAATATAACCACTGAATGGGCATTCTTTGCAGTTCTCCAGAATCATAAGGTTATTGAGGAAGATTATTATTGTTTGTAAAATCAGAGGGTGAAAATCTATTATCTTCATAGGACATTTTGGATTTAAGTACTATTCTTCAATTAACTTAACAATATTCTACATTTACAGGAGTTTACATGGGATAATTAACATTTGGATTTAAAACTGTTTCTTGTGGCACATCAACACATTAGTGACTTCATTCGGAATACTTTGGATTAACTTCCGGATTATCAAAATTCAATATGACATTTAGGATTATTTAGGAATTTCTAAACTGTAAGTTATTTTTAATTCTTTCACTTTGTTTGTTTGAAATATTTAATCTTTTAGGAAATTAAATTTAGATTTTAGAAATTGTGAACGCTTGTTTGAGTCGTTATTTCTTTTGTTACTATTTCTAACCCCTAGACGTAACAGAACTGACGTCAGAGATTGGGACAATTAGTACCATTGCTGCAAGTAATAGCATATAAATTACTGTAAATCATAAAACCAGACTACCATACACTGTTCGCGAATTTAGCGCAAAAATATAAATGCGCAAACATATTCACTGTAAACACCATGCTAAAACATATATCTAATCAAACATCAAAATTTCATGTCGTGAATATGATGTATGACAAGATTTGCGAACATTTAATGACGATAAAACAAAATGATTTATAGTATTTAAGAATATATATCTCTTCTCTGATGAAACGTAACCCTTATATAACAAACAAACTATGATTTCGTGGCAAATTCTTACAAAAAACAAAACAAAACAAAAAAATAAAAAAAAATAAAAAAAGAAAAAAGAAAAAAGAAACAAACTATGATTTCGTGACAAATTCTTTAAAAAACAACAACAACAACAACAACAACAACAACAAAACAAACAAACTATGATTTCGTGAGAAATTCTTAAAAAAAAAATTAAAAATAAATAAACTATGATTTCGTAAGAAATTCTTAATAGTGTATTAGACTGTGAATATAATCTTAAAGCTCTGGGATGAATTATATATAATTAAAAAATAAATAATAATAAAAAAAAACTTGAGGGACATTTGCAGTACTGTCTATTATATTATTATGATGTGTACTACTGTCAATTTTCTAGACTTTGGATTTAATAAAAGTATGATTTCTATAAACTGACTTTTGAGTGTGAGACCAGATCCAGTGCTCGACAAGTTTATGAATTTCTGACCTGAAGATTACACTCGAACTCAAATAAAATTCTAACGTCTCATGGTTTAGTGATTTGGCATTACCCAAAGATACGTTAGTTCCCGTAGTCACGAAATTGGCTGAGCACAAAATTTGAACTTGGACTGAAATCACCAAAACTAGAAAACTTTCTTACAGCTCTTAATATCAAGAAATATGGCATGCATGTAGAGTTACAAATAGTAAGATAACCCAGAATTATTTCTTTGTTTCCATTTTCATCCCGAAGAAAGTTATACAATATTACAATTTTATAAGATTAAAATCGCTAGACGGCAGACAACTATCATTCGCCTTCTTTGAATAAAGTACAAAAATTCCACGCTCCCCGATCAAAGCTCGTATTCATTCAGAATATATAGCTGCCGTAACGATGTTTTGACCCCTATGTTATCTTAATCTCGGCTTGCCAAGACTGTATCTGCATTTCAGAAATCAGTCTGGGGAAAATACATTTAAAAACAGCCCCCCCCCCCCCTGCAGATTGTTTATATCATGTGGATACAGTCTGATTCCATCCTTTGAGAAAGTGTTAACATCATCATGATTATGACGTCATAATGTGCATGATGTCAGAAATTACGTTAGACTAAAATACTATTTAAAAAAAATCTTACAACATTTTTCCTGAAGGTGTGAATATCCATGGTTTGCTTTTATTATTACGTTTAACATAACTTGGTCAATGCTCAGAGCGCCGTCTAGCGCTCAAAAGGTTGGGGCGCCTCTTTTTTTTTTTTTTTTACTTCGTTTTTTTTTTCTTTTCTCTTTTCTTCTGTTTTCCAAGCCTTGGATTGGCTTTCCATTGCATAGCAATGAAAGCCATTGCATAGCAATGAAAGCCATTGCATAGCAATGAAAGCCGATGTGAAACGGCTGACCCAATCTAACTTTATTGTCTTCGCGTAATAGTACACGAGAGATTTGACTGGTACCTAGCAATGTTCTCTTTTTGTCCACTGAAGTTCAATCCAGAATGAGGACAAAGTAACCAAACTAAATATGTCGACTCGGACGTGTTACATTGTGACGTCCTTTCTATGTTATGACGTTTAGTCATGTGTTACATTATAACGTCATCATCCGTGTGTTCTATCGCTGAGACACATATACAGTGGGATTAGAAACTCCATACCGAGCTCATCAAATATCACCCGTTCCAAATCCTAGGATTTTTTTTTTCTTCCTTTGGCATGTTCAGATTCTACATAAAAGATACATAAGAACAAAAACCACAGTAAATAGAATCTAAATTAAGTGTCAAGAAATGATCAGAGAACAGTTTTCCTCAGCTGGCATTAGTAGAAGGGAAATGGGTTCACTCGCTGGAAACTAGTGCTGCAGCGTGCCTATACGTCTCTAAGAAATGCTATATACAAGCACAACTCTAGCGGCGACAGTTTCCTTTTATGTGAGAATATTTACATTAAATAATCACAGTGAGTAATATATAATGATGCCAAAAACATCATCGTGCACAGTATCATGAAAGAATTCGCGTACATGGCCAATGCGGGAATAAAAGTGTCCGACAAATGGTGTGTTTGTACAGTTACAGAAAAAATTAAATTGCTGTTTAGCCTGAATGCTTCATATGGGTTTGTCAAAGAGGCCCCCAAAATACTGTATGATTTTTCAAACATGTATCCGCAGCACATTGAAAAATTAACTGGGTTAGGGATCGCGTTAGAACGTGCACGGCGAAAACTTGGTGAGGAATATAACAAAAAGCGTGAAAAGGCATTGTATAATATTGCGCAAGAAAACGTTAATTCGCCAACGTTAAATGAATCGTCAGTGCGAGTGACTATTGACGACCTTGAAGACAGTGACACGCCCAGCGAAGGCAGTGAAATATTTAGCGAAGACAACGAAGACAGCGGAGACGACAAAGAGAGCAACGACAACAATGACAGTAACGATTTCCAAGGGCAAATCAGTTAGATAATACCTTTGACCTATAATATATGAATGGCATCCACACCCGAGTTTCATGAGGTATTTGAATGGATGTACAACGAAGCAGAAACGAAGCAGCACAGCCAATGTGAGAAATTTTTCGAAGCTGTTTCCAAGTTCGATGAAACAAAAACCATACCTGAAATATACAAGCACTCGAACACCTTTGATGTCGTTGGATACCAACATACAAAGTCTGGCCGTGTTCGAGTTGGTGCAGTACTCGGTGATGGGTTATTTAAGCTCATTTGGGCCCAGACTGATTTGAGGGAAATTTTATCCAGGCTTGCAAGCGAATTTTACAATGATTCTGGAGCGAACAAGCCTGTTTATTTACAAAATCCTGATTTACAATTTCGAATTACCATAAAACAAAAATATTGTATGTCACTTGATGGACCACTTTTATTCCAACATATTATCTAGATTATCCGCCTCGTCTCATTATTCATGCCAATGAGGAGATAAAACAACGGCGACTTAAAAAACAACACCAAGAAGCAACCGACAATCCAACTGAATAACGTCGCTTGTATATAGAAAGTTCAATTTCATTGGGACGCAATCGATGCAAAGGTGTTTGCCTTGGTCGATGCGAACTTTGCGGCAGAACATGTCATTACGAATACTGCAAATCTCACTTGCTCGCGTTACGTGTTCGCACAGGTGCTCGGCCATACCTGCGATGCGGCAACGGAGTCAAGTCGCGTAATCAGTTATGAAGACCAAGCGAATCAGTTTGCGAGTATTACCGCGAGCGGCGACGAAGACTCACCAATGCAAATGTTATCACCGTTGAGGAACAAGCCAAACGAGTGCTATGATAGACACCTGATTATTCAGGGAATCGCATCGGCGTCCAATGCCCAAATAAGCGTCATACCTAATAATATGGAAAACTATATTACGTTTAGGCTAGGACAACTGCAGTTTATTGATTCCCTTCAGTTCCTAAATTCTAGCCTGGATAAACTCGTCAACAACCTCGCGGCAGGAGGAAGCCACATTACACCCCCAAAACGGTGGCACCACTAATGAACGAGAAAAATTCAGCCTGCTAACTCGCAAAGGAGTGTACCTGTACGAGTACATGAGCTACTGGAACAAGTCTGATCAAACTCAGTTGCCATCTGTCGAGTCCTTTTATTAGTCGCTGTCCCGCGAGGGAATTTCCGCCGGTGATTACGCGCATACGAACAACGTTTGGTCCGCGTTTGGTTTCCAGAATCTTGGCGACTACCAAGACTTGTATTTGTACACCGATGTATTGGAGGCGTTTCGTGATACCACCATGCGTGTGTAGAAGCTTGACCTTGCGCACTACTTCTCATCACTGGAAATGGCCTGGGATGAATTGTTATAAAAAAACCGCGTAGAGTTGGAGCTGCGAACGTGTCAACTATATGTTTGCATCGCGACAAGCCGCACGGGAAGACCTCACAGAGGGCTTCGAACAAACCTTTGCACCGCTGATCAAACCCACGGGCGAAATCGCGGAAACCACCAATAAGATGATGGGAACAAAAGAGAAACCGGGTCCGATTGTCAGGACAGCCCAAGCCATTGAACACTTGCCAATGAGAACACAACAAGAAGCAATCACGCATCCTCCACAACAATCCAAGCGCAAGTCAATAAAACGACCGCCTGAAATATTTAACAAGATAGGTAGCCAAAAGATTAAAGAGGAGGAGGACATTGTAGCATTTGACGCTTATTTGCCCGACGACTGGAAAGATTACCTAACAGAATCATACAAGAACTGTCCAAAATCGGTAGCATCTGAAAATTGGGCTGAGTGGGTATATCGAAGAAAGTTTGATAAGGATGCGGGAATATGCAAGGACTGGACGGAATTTCACGGTGAAGTAAAAACATATAAAACTCAAAACGGGAGACAGCATTTGTAAGAAGTCTTTAGGAGACCGCATTCGGAAGAAAATTCCGCACACTTGAGTTCGCACTAGCATTTTTGCGACTTTATCGTAGTTGATCTAATATCCGATCGCGGCCGTTTGGGGGCCTCGACACGAATAACTCGCTTGTGTTCTCGTCGGACTCAGGTGTGAACTGGAACATTGTTGAACTTCCCACGGGCGCGTACGAGATTTAATCGATCAATGCTGAGATTCGACAGAGGATCACATCGGTGACCGGTCAAGACAATACAATTTACATACGCGCACACACGCGCCAGTCGTCGCTGAGAACGGTTCTTGGTTAGCCCAAAAGATATTAATGAGATTCCCGAGCGCGAACGAATCTTACATGCATGACCCGCCGGTACTAGTCTCAATAACTCGCCAGACATTGTCACGATCCCCTCAACGATCCAGGTTAATCTAACATGTGACACTATCAGTGGCAGTTACGAAGCCTCAGTCTCGACCACGCAAGAGTCGCAGGGTTATATATTGTTTCGGGTTCTCCCCGACTGAGGCCCTGGGTGATCTGATATCGATTACTCCCACGCCCGTGTATCTTTCATGCAGCAACTTCCGGTTGACGCACCTTCGTTTCACCCTCGTGGACCAGGATGGGCACGCGTTGGACCTGCGCGGGAAGACTGACGATACAACCGTACATTAGAGATCGACCTGATACGTAGGCGTGTGAGATCAGTGCGTGTTGTTAACACGAGAAAACATATTTACGTGACATATTACGGAAATGGCTTCGGTGATGTCGTCTTGGGATTGTTCACAAGTGTGAGTCATTGATAGCATCAAAAGTGCTGCCGTGGGCCAGTTGAAAAATCTCCGATCGCAGGCGGTCCAATTGATTCGAGACCGACTGCGACGATTAGTGACTCGACAACCAAAAGCGGTTGCACTTCCACGAGAAGTTTCACTTCCATCCACGACAACAATGCCTGTGCCGGTCATTAAAATCATCAATGAAGCTGCCCAACGACGTCTGGCTGAGTTAGCACAAGTTAATGCCGATTCGGTGCTTGCAAATGCGGTAATGGGAAGTGGATTACAGTTGTCTTGAAAAGGTATTAGACTAAACCGATAATGTATAAATGATGGCTCTATTCAAAGATGTATACGATCCCGCGTAGTACATGGACTAGCCTGTGTTGCGAGATAGAAGCGTTCAAGATTACCAATATTGCGCGTACGAAGCTAAGGTGCCATACGCAGAAGGTTCAGGATACATCTCGGTATTTTCTCCCGTGCAAGGCAATTTTGGAGGTCCAAGAAAAGCTTGTACGCAGAGACAACAACGCCGCATACAGTGCCAACGACAAAATCGGATTTGTCAACAACGGCATCATGACATTGTTCAACAGCGCACGTTATCTCATCGAAATTGAAAGCCTGTTTGGACAAAGTTGACATTGCCACTACGATATTGGGACTCACCATATAAAGCAACGATTATGCAAGATCCACTGGCCAGTCTATGACGTTTGTCAAGGACTCAAATAATCATGCAGATCATCTAACATGATATGCGACAGACAGCGCAGATCTCCCCGTCGCTCTAAATACTAAATAAAATTAAATATTTCTTAATTCCAATTACATTCTTGGCTTTGCAACGCATCTAGGTCAGATTAACGCGTGCGGCGAGTTTTCCTGCAAGATTCCACTCTCACACATATTTGAGTTCTGCAGAGATGTTCGTAAAGTTATTACAGTCACGTAAACTCGTAACGGCCACACCTATAATGATGCAATTTGGCGTGGTGCTGGTGTCGCCGACGGTAAAGTTTAGTTATCCAAACTTACGCTTTGAATGCCGTCAATGAGTCCATCAATGGCCATAGAACGTTTGAACGTTTGACATAATTTATAGGGTCTGGCGGAACATCCACGATTTCATTCCTCACGATGATCACAGACTCGATGCAAAACACCGTTCGAGGAGAATTCTCAAGGTAAATAAGTACTCAACAAGATGTCAGCGCACCACGGGACAATCTAGACACCCAACTGGCAGGTTCCATGATATTTTCAAAACTGGCAGCGACTGAGGTCTCGCTGAGGTTAAACGGCCACGAAGAACCCACCCAAGATATTCTGCTTGACTTCTAAAACAATAATGTCGCGCGTGTGTTTCATGGGCTGTTGAAATACATGGGCCGAGACCAGAACATTGACTCAGGCTTGCAGATTTCCCAGAAATACTTTAGTACGATGTACCCAATTTATTACTTTTGTCTCGAACATTTTGACCTGGTTAAGCAGTCTGTGGTGGACATGTACTTCAAAGCACGTGTAGGTGAGGACGCATATTATAGATGCATTGACGTAATCCTCTCCGACAAAACTCTGTTGTTGCAGGGCACAAGTGGTCGAATGAGGCCAATTGACACGCCTGTGGAAAACTCATAGCGGTTACCGCAAACTCGTAATTAAATCTGTAATATTTCTTCGGCTGTAGCCTCGCCGCTGATGACTGCAGTGCGTTCGTTGACCAAATTTTGATTTGCTCGCAATGAAAAAGTCAATTAAGCGCTTCCAAGGGATCTCATGCGGGATGAACTTGTGCGGATGATCCGCCGCACGTGGGAAACCGGCATCGTCAACCTGGATTCAACAACGGGACCTGGCATTCATTGGGTCGCATACGCGGTGGCACTTCGACATCTTTTATATATTGACTAGTACGGGGTTGCACCGCCACGTAAATTGTTAATTACTGACAAAGACATTTCCGGGGCGCTGAAAGCGAAGCCTCTCGACCACTGTTGTATTCAACGCTGCCGTTGCAAACCCAAACCGATGGCCTAATATGTGGATATCTCGCCGTTGGAGCGCTGCGTGCACTCGAGCTTTCACCGACCCCACGCGCGCTTGTCGATTTCGCGTTGTCGAAGACAAAGTCACTTAGAAGCTACGCTTAACGTATACAAAATGCCAGTTGACATTTACGGACGCTCAACAACCCGACGCCGCTCTGATATGGATCTGACCAGGTTTGCCATCAAAGCTGATTTGATTGAGTTAAGCAACCGGGTTGTTATTGTAGTCGATCCGGGCATACTTGTAAGTTTTCAAGACAAAACCAGAAAACTTAAAACGTACAACGTGTACATCAACGACTTTGTTATGAAGCCGCGAGGCACCATCGCGACCTGGCCGAGATCACTGAGAGCCATTAAATCAGGGACTCTGGCGTTTCGGTTGCTTTCGTCGATGCAAATACAAAATCAAAAGTCAAAACGTCTGGCGATGAAATGAGTAGAGATCTCATCATGAACAGACACCGAATTCGACGGATGCAAGAGCCCATCGACGATACTGATGCTGCAACGAAACAATACGTGGATGTAAAAACCTCTCAGAAACTGCCTGACTTACTAAAAACTGGCTGGAATTATGCCCTGCTAAGTAATCCACGTACTGGCCAACATTGGGAGCCTTCTATTTAGGTCGTGACCGGCAACGCTAAATTAACACGCAAAATTATGAGGCATCCTAATGGTGGATTGGATCTTGGTCCGCCACGAGCAGCAATAACCTCTGGAGTATATGAGGTGGGGTCTGTACTTAGTCTGTACAACATTGGGAGCCTTCTATTTAGTTCGTGACCGGCAACGCTAAATTAACACGCAAAATTATGAGGCATCCTAATGGTGGATTGGATCTTGGTCCGCCACGAGCAGCAATAACCTCTGGAGTATATGAGGTGGGGTCTGTACTTATTCGGGGTTGATTAGGGATGTTTTGGGCTTGAGACTTAATGCTAATAGAACGTGTACGCGTGACCGGCAACGCTAAATTAACACGCAAAATTATGAGGCATCCTAATGGTGGATTGGATCTTGGTCCGCCACGAGCAGCAATAACCTCTGGAGTATATGAGGTGGGTTCTGTACTTATTCGGGGTTGATTAGGGATGTTTTGGGCTTGAGACTTAATGCTAATAGAACGTGTACGCGTCAACCAACACATAGGGGTCTATCAGTATTCGATTACTAGGTGAACTACTTAAACAGATGAGCTCAGTCGATGATTTCAAGATCACCAAAATATTAGAAGTTAGAAATTCTCTATTTAAGTCAGATGCCAATGATAAGTCATTGAGAACTTTTTCAGCTGCAGCCTCATTTAGAATGAACGGCATGGAAGGAATAGAGATACAAGGGTTGCATATTGAGGAAGAAGCGCTATTAACCATCTTTGGTATTTATATTTGAAGACCGCTAATCTTGTATACACGGCGAACGCGTCCCGGGTGATGATGGAGCTGAATGGGAGAGCATGCCAACGTCAATGACAATTTTGTTCCTTTTGTCGATGAATATCTGCGTGAGAACCGGGTTAACAGACCCTCATATACAATCAAATATAATCTTGATGAGGGTCAGAGAGAAATCGTCAGTTGGGACCGCCCTGATGTACCAATACCCACTCGAGGTCAACTTGGAATCATTGCATTAGCACGCGAAAACGCCCGGTCACTGACTATACCGGCGGGAGTGAACACATCAAGGGATTGTTTGTACAATGATGAAGTGGAATTCACTGACAAATCCATCGCGATAAAATTCCTCGTCAATTACATCGAACCATCAACGTTAACTCGACCGGCCAAAGAAAACCCCAAACTGATATTCACCAAAGACTCACTTTTCTGTGTTACAGCTCTTGGACAAAAACGAGAACGATCATTGACGACACCAAGCAGGGGCGTAATCCATGTAGTTCTAGGTAAACCCTATAGCATACAAACAATCGCCGGAACCATAAATATTCCCCACAAAAATATTTTCCGCGATTGCATGGCAGTTGTACCAGTGAAGAAACATACTTGGTTGGAAGTGCATGTTGCACCCGGCCGCGATAGATCTGGACTAGGTCTACCTGTCGAGCCCTTGTACTTCGCGGTGACGTTACAAATAGAAGAACTGTGATGGACTCTCAAAGCTATCGACGCGAAAAAAATAAATGAAGCGGAACAAGAGGTGCCAGATGAAATCACCAAAAAGACCGTTGTTCTCGCGAAATACAAACACTTGTGTGTTGTCGTAGATACTATTTGCGAAATCGCCGCCGCGACCAACGTTGGCCTTGGTGTTGCCGGAATTGCGGCTACCGCAACCATCATAGGCACATCAGTCGGATTTACTGTCGGAGCTATATCGATATCAACCATGGTGACCGGTGGCGCTGGAATCAGCTCAACCAGATTATATCAGATATGGAATGCTCTCAGAAGCAAAACAATTTAGTATCAACGCGAAAGATCTACAGCCCATAACTGACAATATTCAGTCAGCGATGGCTGTATTTCATGATGTGGTAGAAAAAATATCATCGCTGGACAGATCAATAGCTGAAACCGAAGACAATATTTTGATGCCATTAAATAAGCTCTTAATACTTGCAATGCTTTCTGCAGTAGCCGGACGCTTTACTGTAAAAATCATAGAGCATTTTATGGAGCAACGATGGTCAAAAGGAGGCTAACGGTTGACAAAAGACTTCCTAGGTGAAGTCGAGGAAGAAGTCCAGGAAAAATTGGAGATCGGATAATGCAACAGCACTAGCTTTCAGTGAGAGGCGCCGCAGGGGTTTCGATCGCAGGAGGCCCACCGTTCCATTTCACTATTACTATATTCTACCACCAAATTTACAGCATTGTGGCAGGGGTATTATCCTACCAAGAGGAGGTAACCCACTGTGAGGGATATGGAAACATTCCGTACCTTTTACCCATCATGCACCGCTTGGATGTGAAACTACCAACCAATCACTGCAGTTTATGATGAATTCTCTACACTAACAGTTATGGATATTACGTCACTGTTGTGCGCATGACATCAGTGATTAACATATCAGGAGACAGGTTTAACTAGTTACTGGCCTATGATAATAGCTTACCAGTTTAGACGGTATACCAGCGAACAAAAATCTGAGCATGAGTAAAACTTTTGTGCTCGAACAGTTTCGTGACTCTGGGATCAGAATTATGAGTTGAGACCGAGCCTGGGTATAATTTAAAAAAAAAAAAAAATATTTTGAAGTCCCGCAAGTCAGATTCCAAAACTTTAGCATACGGGTCAAAATTCTGTTTCCGGTAGATGAAAAAATTAGGGTTACTCGGATCTTATCCCCAGTCCCATGTCAGAATTAATAATCCTGGTAAGTTACGTTTTGTTTTAAGCAAAAATAATTTTAATAAAGCTTTGAAGAATTGCGGAATGCTATTTGTAATACTATAATATGACATATGTTTTGAAAGTAAAAAGGCAAGGTTTATTTGTGGTATATACTGTCAAAGTAAAAAGGAGATATACAGACAAAGCCGAGACAATCACCTGCTCGAATCAACGAATAACATAGCCTGTTCCCGGCCATTTACAGCTGTCGCAGAGGCGTTACTTTAACAAAAGGTATTACTAGAGACCAGTCTACGAATAACGTCTTAAAATTAAGGCTGACGTCGATGATACAAGTACCGAATTAGACTGATTTTTTTCTGTCTTGATTTTTTCCCGTTTAGCGAGTTGATTGTTTACCTGGAACATAGAGACAGAGAATGGTTCGTAAAAGGCTTACTCAATTCTCATCGGGGATCGCCAGCACCGCATTATCCTTACAATTTTCACACGCTTGTATTTTCATTCAGGAATCATGAAATGAACTTGATGGTTAGCCTCAATATTTAATTATTAATCAAACATTAGAGCAACTGCAATGGCGCCAGCTCAAATCCACATGCTTTTTACTCCATACCCACCCCATTCCATTACCTAGTCCAATAAATCAGCCCCCCCCCCCCCCATCTTGATACTGATGAACGATTTGTGGGTCTGATGTCACCTGTTCATTAAAATGTGCAATTTTGCTTCATACAAAACTGTTCGGAACACACCAGCGTACAGTTTGGGCACTTACCGGTATTTGGTAACAGCCGTATGTAGCCACCAAAATCAAAATGGCCACAAGTCATAGGGTTGTGTTATTCTACGTGGATTTACAACATTTGTCAACATAGCTTAAAATGAAGCTCTGGGTCTCAGGATAAAGAATCTGGATGATGCCACCTCAGAAAACCTGTGCGAGCTGAGAAATCTGCAGTGTTATGCCCTACCCCCTGCTCCAGCAGACGGGCAGTTAAATAACCTATTTTTTGTGGTCCATAAATCACAGTTGCATCCACCACTTCTTAAAAGGCAAAACATCAGGTATATTGTCATGTAGATAACTGTTCCAACCCCTGATTAGTTCACATTTAACCTTTTGTGATGTGCATGATGAGCAAAGACATCACTTCTAGAGTCATTACTCATAGTCGGTTATGTAATGTTCCAGTGAAATAATTGTACTTCTTAAGTTTACAAAACTGAACATATCCTTTCCAATAATTACTTTATATGCTCTGTAATAATACTTTACATCACATGTCACAGGTATCTGAATGAATGTCACAAACAACTGATACTTATTAATTTGTGTAAAGACAAGCCAACGTTAATGCACATCTACAATAAAATGAACGTTTATTTTAAATAACAAAACTAGGCACAAAAAGAAACATAGTCTGAAGGGCCAAAACAAAAATAGACCTAAATTCACAAGATAGATACTTGTCTCTCTTCTTAAATACTCCTTCAGTAGTTCTCTCTCCAACTCCAAAAAAATTTAAAAAAAAAGGAAAGAAAAACTCATTTTGAAAGGTGGTGCCAGCCCAGGGGATAATTGACTGTTTGGCCAACTATTCATGAGAAGCGATCATCTACATTCTTATGCTGGCAAACAGTCAATTAATCTTCCTGGGCAGTCCTTGGAGTTGTTAATCTTCATAGGCAGTAAACGTCTACACTGCCACAATATATCAAAATACATCTTAATCTTCAGTGTCTTCATTGCTCTCAAGAAAAGGCAAAAGCTTCTTTTGTCAATGGATTTGCACAGTTGTCTGCATCTCCATGAAGTGTTGTCTCACATGCACAGTACAGGGTTGGTTATACATGGAACAGGAGCAATTTTCCAAGCACAGGTCACTAATATACATCATCATTCAGCAACTCTGGTGCAGCTGCTGATTGGCTCATTTGTTCTGGCCTCAGTGTACCATCCACCTCCTTCTCATAGCCAAAGAGTTTTGGTGAAGGAACATCAAGCATGCCGATGTCTGCATGATTCCAAATGAACACTTGGTACAGACATCGAAGCAGGTGCAGTATCAAAATCTGTCATCAGTTGGTGGAAGCTTCTTAGCAGCAATCCCCTTCTCAGATATTTTTTTTTTTTACATCTGAGCACATTCAGAGATCCAGAAAACTTACTTTCCCCATAGAGACTACTAACAAACTGTGGTGTCTCCCAATATTGCCATGGCCTAATATCTGTCTGCATCCTTCATCATGACTCTGAAGGCTTTATTTTTTCCATGTCCAAATAGGGCACTGACAGTGTCACATCCTGTTAAGTCATAGACAGGTAACATGATATTGTGCTGTGCTCTGGTTAGATTGCCATAGTTTGCATGGATGGGAACAAACCTTTTGAGCTTTGCATATTTTCCTTGCCTTCCAGTCATTAAGTAAATTTATTTGGGCTTGATGGAGAGACGATGGTGTAGAAGCAGCACTAAGATGTCTGTGTCAGGGCTGCACACAGCAATAGCATCTGCTCCAGCCTCTGCTGCTGTGATGGCATGCAGAATAATCTTTGTGTCTGCTTCTTCTTGACAGGAATGCAATTCAGAACAGTGTGACATTGAGCTGGAGGCGATGGCTACAGCGACTTCCTCATGCCCACCATTAACAAAAATTGACTGGTTTGCAGCCAGATAGTGTGCACTATTCTCTATCATGTAATCTGTGTAGAAAGATGCAAGATTTGACTTGTTTTCATTCATACCGAGGAACTGTTTCCAGTTAAAAGGTACCTTGACTTCACCCTGCACTCGATAAACACGGCTGGATTTTCTATTGCGCCTGGGAAATAATTTCAGTGCTAATGTGTTTGGTGGAATTCATTACATGAGACAGAAAGTTCTTGGCCATATCCTGCAATATAACCTGTAGAGCTGTACTGGCAATAGGTAAGACCTGATTTACTGCCTGTCCATCGTAGATGACAGCATCTGCACAAGTGGTCAGACTTGTGATTCTTTTTCCAGCTACTGTGTCCTCCAGTTTATGCATGAAGTCTGACTTTGTACATGCTATCATTGTTCCATCTTCACTGAACATACTCAATGGCACAGTGGCATTTTCAAAGGTCAAGGAACGCTGCAGGGGGACCCTCTTAAAGGAATTGACAGCTAGAAGACGAAGGTACATCACCTATCCATTAATTGAGACATTCTTGGATTTTACCTTGACTTTTCTGTTCATTTTGGACATTTGTCTTGATGTTTGAACGTGACAATGGATCAAACAGGTTTTTTTGAGTACTGGAAGCAAGACGCTCATCTACAAAAGTCTCTGCCATGGCTTCACCCTTTTCTAGGGCACTGCAGAGACTATCTTGTACGGCATCATGAGCAATTGCACCAGCGGCAATATTCACCAGCTTTGGGGAGGCATCAGTGAGATCAAAGGAATCTATGTATATGTCATTGAACATGTCCTTACGTTTTCTTATACCACTATTCCATCCACTCTGTGAAGCCTTTTGAGTTGAGCGACGCTGATGCTGCTGATCATCTCCAGATCCATCACCACCAATACAGGTACGGAATTGAGCTGCATATAGAGCTGCGACTAGGCGTGCCAGCAACCATCTAATCAGGGCCAATGATTCCTCCTGCTCCCTTCAAGTCCTTGTTCTCGGTAGTTTCAAGGATATAGTCTAACCATACACACTTGAACTGGCCTTTAGACACTTTGACAACACAGTTGCCCTCCATTAGTTCACTTTCCACCTGTTTTGGTAAGCGTTTCATAGAGAGGAGTAGCACAGGCATACACCGGGCATAATTTGTTGTGTTTGAGGCAAATAGTAGCGGAGGAATTCAGCCTTGGCAGATTGTTGAACATGCACTGATGAACATCTTCAGGTGGCGCAACGCCTGGAAAAGCAGGTCATCGCAGAGCTTACATGTTGATGATAATTATCACTCCTCTTGTCTGAACTCTTCAATCAAAGGAAGTAGTTCATCATTCAGAATACCAGAGAGTTGAAGCATCAGATCACTCGCATCTCCACTCTCAGTAAAATCTCTCTCTAGACCACATAGCAGATCTTTGAGGTCACATGATACTGATCTGTTTCCTTACTCACACCACGTGTGGAACTGAAATAGAAAGTATGCACACAGTGCCTCATTGACCAACTCAAGTCCATAAACTGCCCTGTCAAAGTCCTTCCCAGATAGCATATGATCCACTGTTCGAGCTGCAAACTCACCAGATTTTTTTTTGCATGCCATCTCTGATTGAGAGAGGTTTTCATACTTGATTTTTTTGTGTAATAATAAATGTAAGGAAAATAATATTGCAATAATATGACAGGAGTTCACACATTTGGCAGCAAAGCATTACGTCTTTTATCACTGATAAATACTGTTTTAAAACGTATTCAATCAGTTTCTTGCTCTGCAGTATTGATTTACACACATACGTTTTGGTAACCAAAAGTTACATATTCCATATATATATTATTTATTTGTATTAATATTGATAATGTGACAATATTTTCAGTTGCCTCTGTATTAAGTGACATTATTCAATTCCAGGAAACATTTTAATCTAAACATATCATATCTGAGTGCAAATGATGTCATAGAAAGAAGTGAATTATTTCCACATGGAAAAAAAGGCACAGATCTGGATATTTACGGTACCTTCATTTAAAGCATTTCTCCAAAATATGCACAGGTTTTATGCAATGGCATCATCAAGAATCAAAATCTAGAGACTCTGATGGTTAATTTGATATATAATAACCATTGTTGTACTGGCGGTTTGGGTTGCTCTAAAAAAATATGGCCCTTTTTTGGCATCTGCTCTGCTGCTGGACTATATAGCGTCAGATAACTTACACCATGCAAAACATCTCAATCTTGAAAAATGCTTGGTTTATGATTACTGCGAGCGAAGCAATTCGTTGCTGTATAATCTCTGTCATGAGGAAATAAAAGTTCACGAGCTTTTAACGATAAAATAGAAGCAAAAGTATAGGACGAGAGTAGCGCAATGAGGCAGCATATAAAATATCCAAGTCGTTAATATTTATTTCATGCTGCATTAATAATACAGTTTTTATGTTAAAAAAAAAATACAATGAGTTAACGCACCATTAATAGCCCTCTGAAAAGAGTACATGCTTTTCTTTTTTTAAAACGCCTTTTCACCTAACGTAATTACCAAAATTGCTAAATGCACCGTGATTACCAAAATTGGTAAATGCACCGTGACCCTGTATTAAATTTCGTTACCTCGAAACCGTATTCACTTATGGTATGTGGAATTATGTCGTAGGCGGGGCATGTGCAGATCAATCCGCCACAGCCGTGTAAGATATAAATAGTAACAAGATCTGGAAATTCTTTGCTTTTAGTCCCTCTCACTACAGAATATAAATATAGCACACACGTGGTAATCAGAACATAGGAAAGGTGGTCGCACATATAAACAGATATTGAGAGCGCATAACCTTGAAGTACAATGCGTATATTTATCGCTACGTAACATTTATAAAAAAAAACTTGATTAGCGGACGCTTAAAAAATTAAAGGTACAAGGAAAACAAAACAACAACAAGAGAAGTTTACAACCAGCTGATCTGTTAGTCACATGACGAGGCTCAGAAAGGGAATGGGAGATCAGGAGAAACTTGTTTTGAATTGAATAGAATAGTGAATCGGAATTGGTAAGCTGTTGCTGTTGCCTGTCATTTAGTTGCCATGACTTTAAAAAAAATTAGATTTATGTTTTTTTTTAATTTTTATTTCTCATATACAATGGTTTAAATAAATACGCAGGGGTGATAAGATTACCGAGATATTCAATCCAGGTTGGGTCATATGAATGGAGCTTATGATAGTTGATCAGTCTTTCGAACTGAATTAGAATTTTCTTAGAATGCAGGAACAATGATGTGACATTTCGTTTACAACATCATTACCATCGGAAACAGCATCGTCTGTAGCATGTCGATATCACTATTATTTTTATTGTTGTTGTTGTTATTATTATTATTATTATTATTATTATTATTATTATTATTATTATTATTATTATTATTTCATCTTCAATACTGCCATTGCCGCTACCAATAAAATTCTCATGTAGAAGCAGGCTTACCAGATGTACACATTTGTCCGTATTATGCAGAATTCCTCAACAGTTACGGATATACAAAGAATAATCTATGAACGCAGATTGTGTTTCGTATGGTTAAAAATTCAATTGTAAAGCTTAATGTTTCATTAAAAGTCCTGTACTTAAGGCTGATTTTGTTTACCAAAATCAGGTAATAAAAACTATTGCAAGCTGATGGATTAATCAATGAAGAATACTATTAAAATGACAGGTACCTTGATTTTTATGGGACGCCGTTTAACTATTTGTTCAATATACTCAGATGAACAAAATAATTCTTTATATCAAACTATCAAAATTATTGTTTGATATAAAATATTTTGTGCTCTTATGTTTCTTTGGTGCAGAATCTGAAGATTTTGCACGACATGCAGGAAACAATGCTCCTATGATTCTTTGCTTCGAATTATAGAACATAAGGCCGACCAGGTTATAAGCCAGCACATGAGCAAACTTCATAAAACTAGTATACCAATAACATCAGAGTGTGTAACGAGTCTGAGCCGCCACAATTAGCCCGGGTCCTTTACCTCCGTTCTTGCTGATATTTCAATGCAGCCAAATCGAAATATAGCAACAACCAATCAAGCTTCTCGCCAATCCGCGGATACTAGTAACTTAGGCTTAGATGACCTTGGGGTCAAAACAGCGTTAGGTGAGCGATACACAGTAAAACGTCGATTATCCGGACCTGTCATGAGACATATATTTCGTCCGTATAATCGGTCGTCAGGATGGTCGAATTTTTGTAAAAATGATGAACTGTGAATGGAAGTATCTGGCTTAAACGAGTCCGATAATCATACGTTTGAATATCTATCTATATATATATATATATGTATATATATATATATATATATATATATATATGTATATATATATATATATATATATACATATATATATATATATATATATATATATATATATAAGTAAAGAAATACTTCCGTCTTGTAGACATTGTACATGTTTAAGAGCAGAACTAGTAGAAACAATACAAATATTGCTGAGATAGTTTAATTAAATACTTCACACATATCCTAGATCTACTTGTAATACCCATGATGGAATGATAACATGTGCGATGGACCGTCATTTTAAGTGTGGTCTTGTGAAGACAAATGTCAAAGGGCTTTGTTCAAGGTAAACTCGGTTGATATGGATTATATGCACACCTGATTAACTTCTAACACCTGTTAAATCACCACTGATTGTTGATCTACATGTAATTATGTAGGATTGGATAATGCCTTTGATTGGACTGTTATGAGTCTTTAGTCAAGCTTGATTAGACTGTGACTTCACTTTGAAAAATTACATACTGTCATAGCGGCATTCACCTGGCATCAGTCAGGTTTACGAAGAAACTTTCTCTCTTTGTATCTCCATATCTCCTAATTTTATTTAAATATATCGTTTATATATTCACTCAATTAGATGTTCAATATTGTATGAGATTATATTCGACAGTGCTTATTTATGATTTCTTCTATTCTATTCCATGCTGACGTCGTGATCGGCAAATTAGTTTCATTGATAGATACATGTACATTGTAATTAGTAAAAATTTCGGGGAACACAGTGAAATCTGTGCGAGCAAATAGTTTTAAGGAACGTGTCTGAAAGAAACAGTTTGCCATTGAATAACTCGTTGAACCTTGTCTACAATTTCTATGGCGGAAATCATGTACAGGGTGAATATTTATCAAAATTTTGATTTTTTTTAAAATATCAAAGTTATGCTCAAATTGCATTTTTTTAAACGTCAAAATGATATTTTTATATACATAAAATTCTCCGTTTAAAAAAAATGAAATGAAATAAAATTGCGGATGTCATAACTGGATTTTTTTTTGTGATCAAATATTTTATTTTTGGATGTAAAAAAATACCGAATTAATAGTAAAACGGCTCCCCATAAATGTATATATTAATTCTGATTTCTTTATTGATTTTCTTAAACTACGGATTGTCATCGCAAAAAGCGGACAGAAATAACGTTTCATATCTTTTTTTAAATATAAATGTTTTGCAAATTCTGCATGTTCATCCTGTAAAAGCCGATCGCACAGTAAGGGTAATAGTAGTGTGCTCTCAAATGATGTCAAAAAAAAAAAAGGGGGCGTGGCACCTCCAACGAGCTATCGCCTTATGCACACTTTGCTCTTGATTTTCGCACTGAAGCTGGCTTACCCCAAATATCACAACTGTAAATATCACTTAAAACAAAAGAAAAATAAAAAGAAGAAAAAATCAAATACCCAAATTCCATTTTTAACGACAAAACGCACGATAATTAAAACTTCCACGTTCATGTTGAGATCCGTTTTGACAAGCTAAAGTCTCGCGATCTGCCCAAAGCAGCGTTACCCCACGAGAACTGGGCGCAGTAAAACATGGCAATGAACTACGACGGTATGAATGGAACTGATATGGACACTTCAGACTCTAGAAAAAGACCATTGGATACGGAATGTGAAAATGGGGTCTCTAAAAGATCCAACCAAGGAGCAGGTCAGATAATCTAATGCAAGGCTTGCTTGTTTCAGTGGGGAGATTTAATGCACTAGCTTTTCCTACTTTTCAATATGGCTTCCAAGTCAGCAACCAGTAACGGTAACGTAACGAGTAATTTTTTTTCCAGGATGATTGCTCATTTCTTTATTGGATGCTATCTAATTTGGGATATGTTCAGTTAATACTAGATGTGTTAATTAATTGCTTTTTCTGTTTGATTTTTGCGCACGATACTTAATTTAATCCATTTTGTATGTGGTGACGTGTTTCCCTCGACATCGATTTCATGTGGAGGCATGCTTGTGTTAACATGTGCGAACACAGCTGAATTCGCCAGGCTACCACCAATCGGGAACAATTGTTCCTCACAAACCGACAGTGCCGCATACACAAACAGACCCTCAGTTCGGAGTAACGTTTGGTTGGAAACAGCCTGGGCCTTAACAGTTTCGTCAAACACCAGCAAAAGTCCCGTGAGCTCTCACACGGAAGGTGAACCGGACCAGCGTGCCACATCAGTCCGACTTGAGCTGTCAGCCAGCGAGATAGGATGACCCTTCTCGACCTTCATTCTTGTTTCACAAATGTTGAGGAAAATATGACAGAAACACAGGACTACACAAATTTTAACATATGGAGAGGTATTGTACATATATCCCTCGTTCCATAAATCACGTTTTTCTTGCAGCTTACGTAGAATATTTAACAAGTTCGCCAGCCGGAATTTCCAGTTGAACTTGACGTGCCCGATCCACCCACTTTATCTTCGCATCTGTTTCCGACCTGTGCATACGTGTCAAATCTCTCTGGACAATTTTTTCATGTCATACAGGGATACCCCAATGTCTTAGGGGAATATTTTGCCACTTTTTCACCAGGTTGCTGGGTTTCAGGAATTTTATGTCAGGCAGTTTTGTCATGGATGCCATATGGTTTATGAAGTCGGCTGGTAACTATATATTATCACACCATAGCTACATATTTGGGCTTTATGTGAGAGGCATCTTGCAGCTGGAAAGAAATAATACTTTTTACATATCTTTTTCAACATTTTATCTCAGAAATTAAGAATTGTATTCACTTCTTGCCATGTTTAGGCCTGTTTATATTGTTCATTTCATGCCAGCTGACACAATAAATGTCTTTCATGAAGTCAACAAAACCCTAATGTTCCTAGCAACCCATTACTAGTGGTATGGAACTGTGACAGATCTGAAGGACAATTATTATTGGTAAAAAAATAGGACATAATTATTTGTTTTTCATGCATTTTTTAAAAAATTTATGCTTGAATCAGCATGTCCTTCAATTTGACCTTATCACATTCTAGGTAATATTGCTATAGAACTAGTTATTCACAGCAGTTTATTGATTGAACAGAAGTAATTATTCATGCCATAACCTTTGCAGAAAGATTAATAATGTACAATTGTAAGATAGTTTGTAGAACATATAGATGTGCCTTTCAATTTGAGACCATGCTTTGGGGCCATATGCCCCTTCTAACCCCACCCCTCTTACTGTAGTTAAGATAGAGAAGACATTTATTTGTATATTCAATAAACATAATATATGATATTTTACAAATCTTCATTGAAAGATTCAAATATTGAATGAAACATGCAAGGCTAAATATACACATCTACAGTATTTAGGAGGCTTCCCTCCCCCAACAAATAATGAGTACATTTCAAGTTTATCTGCTTCTGATGTTCCTCATTTCTTTTTCTTGCCATCCCCCTCTCCTTGCATTTAATAACTTAAAAAAAATAGTGGGAGTTGTTTCAATCTTGTTTAATAGATTTTATAAAAATGGTATTTCTCCTTTTACCCATGGCCCCCACCCCTTCAGCAAAACCATGACATCTCTACACCTAAGTGTCTATTTATGTTGTATGAAGCAAATTCCCTTTTAATATAAAATGTCTTTTGTTAACTAATTATTTTTTGTCCGGCTACAGCACTTTTGTAGGAAAAGGGAGATCACATCTTTGTGTGACACAACAATCTTTATTTGCATTTTTGGATTTGTGAGAGTATGCGTGCATGTATATGCATCCATAATTCAGTCAGTCTCCCTCAGAATCATTATAGATGTAGCCATGCTGGAGTAGGGTTATAGATGCATTCAAGGCAATGAAGACTGACAATTTATCTGTCTCATGGAGACAGGACTGTGTATATATGTAGGGGTTGGGGTGATAGAATTGGGTTGAATAGAAGAGTCGCACAAATTGAACAGTGCTTCTTTGCTAAAAGTATTGTTTAATAAATCAATAAATCTAGGATAAACTAGTTTTTGCCCAGTATTTACAGCAAGAAAAGTTAATTTGTAGAGCAGTAGGATTCAGATTTTTTTTGCCAAATTAAATGAAAAAATACATGTTGTAAACACACATACACACGTATAAGGGGTTTCACTAATTTTGTTGAGGACTTCCTGGGTATAATTTTTTGAAATGCCAGTCTTAAACAGTCCCAAAATGTTCATTGGTATATTATCATTTTAAATTCTTTAGCATGAACATATCAGTACACTGTTGCATTTGTGATAGTGGTAGAGTGGTAGAAAGAGGTAAAGCTCTTAGAGATTAGTAGACAATTCATTTTCTGTTTTCATTGTGGAGTGAGGGGAGGGAAGTAAAGATGTAGGCAAGTCCAGGAATTTAATCTTGCAATGTTTGGGGGTGGGTGGGTGGGGGGAGAGTTGTATCAGAGTTGACTATAAAAAGAACAATGTGATATACAGTGCATTATTTATCCTTTTTTCAGAATGCACAAGCATCCAGTCTTTCATACTTGACAGTCATGTGATACACTTATTTAGTTGGCATGCATACACAAATTATTGTATATAACCACTTTAGATAATGAATAATACAAAAACTCTAGACAAGTAATTATCATGTAGGCATCCATCTTCCCGTAGTACAAAATATGTACTACATGGCTGGTACAGTGCAATACTTTACATTTTTCACTTGTTCTCATTTCTTATTTGTTTCTGATAATAATCCTCATATTTTTGCTAGGCATGTTCTTTTCTCTCTTATTCAATGACTGGCAACCCTTGCAAAAGGTAAGATGGAATGGGTGGTTCCAAAGCAGTTTTCATTATTGTGTTATATAGTCACCTTTGACGTGCATCCGATGACACTTGTATAATAAAATAATTGTATTAAATAAAATAATTGTATTAAAAAAATTAACAACTGCAAATCTAATTTTGATGATATTTTTTTTTTTTCTTGCCCTGATGTTGGTCCAAGATTATTTTCAAATTAAAAACCTGCACCACCTTTAGCCAAGGCATTCAATGTTTTTGAGGCATGGCAAACATTGACAAACATCTTCTTTGAGTCATTATCAATTTCCATCCAATTAAAGTATTCCAACCGTTTGGTTTGAAAATCCCTGCTTCTAAAATGTTTTGGTGATTGTTTAGAATTTGCATTGTTCAGTTGTGATTTTGTAAATACTTTTGAGCTTGGGGAGAACTCACCGATACTGATTATGTCACGCAAAATACTTTGATCCATGATTGTGTAACTGATTGACAGAAGAAGATATTAAAAATATATACTCATTTTTTACTCAAGTTCAGAAGTTAAAAGAGGATTAGAGCAGCTCATTGCTTAAACTTGATCCACATAACAAACAGCATATCAACATCAAGATAATCCAACAGAATTAGTGGTCCCACTTTAGTAACCATAATTGCACATGTCTTTTAGGTGTATATATTATACAGACAGGGACTGCCATGCAAGTAATTAATTATGTTTACAGTTATAGATCAGTGATTAATCCTTTTATAACACCTTGCTAATTGTGAGGACAAGTTTTTTCCTTAGGTACATATTTATAGGGACATCGGACTGGTCATTTTGGCATATAATACGTTGGGATGCCAATTGGTATATTCCATGTGTGTATGTATATAGACAGAAGAGTTTATGGGATGGTCTGTTGTCATTTGTCTGTTCGTCCGTAGGCACAAGTTTGTTGCCACTACTCCTCCTAAACTACTTGGAGGATTGCCATGAAACTTTACACACACATTCATCCCATGGTCTAGTTGTTCCTAAATGAAAATGGTGCTGTTCCTCTGGAATAGATGGTCATGTCAACATGGGGTTTTCACTAAAAGGCTTCTTATGATGTTTAGTTGGACCTAGATGAAAATGGTGCCAATCTGATGTCCAGTATGGCCGCCACAGTGACCATCTTGAAAATCTTGTTATTGCTACTCCTAATGAATGGAAAGTCATATTGATGCTGGGTTTTCACCAGAAGGAATCTTAAGATGTCTAGTTGATCCTACATGAAAATGGTGCTGATCTAATGGCCAGTGTGGCCATCTTGAAAAATTCGTTATTGCGACTTCTCCTGAATGGATGATCATATCAACATGAGGTTTTTATTAAAAGACTTCTCATGATGTTTAGTTGGTTCTAAATGAAAATGGTGCCAATCTGATGTCCAATATGGCAACCACAGTGGCCATCTTGAAAATGTTGTTGTCGCTACTCCTTCTGAATGGAAAGTCATATTGACATGGGGTTTTCAACAGAAGACTTCTTATTTTGTCTAGTTGGTCCACCATGATAATGTGCTGATCTAATGGTCAATATGGCTGCCAGTGTGGCCATCTTGAAAATCTTGTTATTGCTAATCCTCCTGAATGGATGGTCATATCAACATGGGGTTTTTATTAAAGGACTTCTCATGATGTTTGGTTGGTTCTAAATGAAAATGGTGCCAATCTGATGTCCAATATGACCACCACAGTGACCATCTTGAAAATTTTGTTGTCGCTACTCCTCCTGAATGGAAAGTCATATTGACATGGGGTTTTCAACAGAAGACTTCTTATTTTGTCTAGTTGGTCCTCCATGAAAATGTGCTGATCTAATGGTCAGTGTGGCCATCTTGAAAATCTTGTTATTGCTACTCCTCCTGAATGGATGGTCATATCAACATGGGGTTTTAATTAAAAGACTTCTTATGATCTTTTGTTGGTTGTAAATAAAAATGGTGCAGATCTGATGTCCAATAGGGCCGCTACAATGGCCATCTTGAAAATCTTGTTACTGCTAATTCTTCTGAAAGAAAAGTTAAATTGCCATAGGTTTTCAACAGAAGACTTCTTATGATGTCTAGTTGGTCCTAAATGAAAATGGTGCCTATCTGATGTCCAATATGGCCACCACAGCACCATCTTGAAAACATTATCACTACTCCTCCTGAATGAATGGTGTATCAACATGGTTTGGTTCATTCTGAATGAAAATGGTGTCCCTTGGACATCTAATATGGCCCACATAGTGGCCAGATTGAAAATCTTGTTATTGCTACTCCTAAACTGCTGGTTGTATTAACCTGGGGTTATTCAGTAATAGGGGTCTTGTGATGTTGAATTGGTCCTAATGAAACTGGTGCTGATCCGACATCCAATAAGGCCATTATGGTATTCTTGAAAGTTTTGTTATTGCCACTCTTACACGGATGGTCATGAGGTTTTCACAGAAGATTTCATATGATGTCTGACTGGTCCTAAATGAAAATGATGTCGATATGACATACAGTATGACCATCATGGCATCCACCTTGAAAATCTTTGTTATAGTTATTCTTGAATGGATGGTCATATCGACATGGGGTTTTCAACAAAAGAATGAAAAGGGTGCCGATGCTACATCAAATATAGCCACCATGGTTGCTACGTTGAACATTTTTTTCATAGCTTAAGAATGTCAGAGATGGTTTAAACACTAAGCAGTTTAAAAAACAAAGAAGTTAATCTTGGAGTTCTTTAAATTTGTTTTGGTCATAGAGCGTCAGTCCTTTCAGGGGACTTCTGTTTTGAAATCATGGGGTGAATTTTCCCACTAAATATTCAGTTCTAGAATTGTATATATGTATGTATGTATGTATGTATGTATGTATGTATGTATGTATGTATGTATGTATGTATGTATGTATGTATGTATGTATGTATGTATGTATGTATGTATGTATGTATGTATGTATGTATGTATGTATGTATGTATGTATGTATGTATGTATGTATGTATGTATGTATGTATGTATGTATGTATGTATGTATGTATGTATGTATGTATGTATGTATGTATGTATGTATGTATGTATGTATGTATGTATGTATGTATGTATGTATGTATGTATGTATGTATGTATGTATGTATGTATGTATGTATGTATGTATGTATGTATGTATGTATGTATGTATGTATGTATGTATGTATGTATGTATGTATGTATGTATGTATGTATGTATGTATGTATGTATGTATGTATGTATGTATGTATGTATGTATGTATGTATGTATGTATGTATGTATGTATGTATGTATGTATGTATGTATGTATGTATGTATGTATGTATGTATGTATGTATGTATGTATGTATGTATGTATGTATGTATGTATGTATGTATGTATGTATGTATGTATGTATGTATGTATGTATGTATGTATGTATGTATGTATGTATGTATGTTATGTATAGGATCACCTACTGCACAATACTGGTAATATGGTGGCAGTGAACATCTAATAAGCATATGGCCAGTTCTCACATGACCTCGTTGAAGGTCAAAATTCAATTACTCCTTGTCTTGTCAATTGCAGATCATTAGAATGCACTGACACAGTCCTGCATATGAACAATTACTTGTTACATGGCTGCAAAATTGCACACAAGATCCAGAGTATGACATCACATAGAAATTACCTCTCTAGGCAGGTACATGTCTGTACTGAGTGTCGAATATTAAAGGCTTGATTACAACACATGAAGAAACTTCAGGTCTGCGTTGCAAGTAATGGTTTTCATATTTGATTATGACCTTGAACATAAAGGTCAAAATGTTCCCACTTTCAACACTGTAAGGCCAGAAGAATATTGCACTCTTATTGCAATGGAGGACCTAAAAAATGTGGGTGAAGAATTTTGAAAGTTGTGATCTAAAGAGTTGGCAGTAGTAAATTTGTGTGTACACTTTTTAGGGGAGTTGGTCGGAAGCTTTTTCTTTAAAGGGGGCTGTATTTCTCTTGTAGAATGAAATGTATCTTGATTGCCTTGGTTGTTAACCTTTGTAAAGTGAACCTTTTGTTTAGATCACTGGTTTTGTTTCAGTATCTTTTTAAAGTTAAAAGGTGCTGCTTAAATTTCTTGTAACAATATGTCTATTTTCTGGGTGGGCTCATTTCACTTCAATGGTTAGGCATGAAATTTAGGTATAGAACAATCCATTAAAATTGCTGTGGCAACCATCTGAGTGCTACATGTATCCATGGTATGATGAAACATTGTCCAGATTTCTCCAACTAGGAATTTTAAAGGAAAAATCCGGCCTTCAAACTTGTTGACACTATATTTATCCTCATTCAGTTATAAGATATTGTACCAATTTCACACTTGTGTGCAATCAGATAATCAAGATACAGGCCAAAATTTTTAATATAGCAGGTTCATGGGGTGTTGACTCGATTCAGGTACCCCATGTCAAACTGAATAAACTCCCTCTGTAAGTAGTTAATTGACACTGAGATTATCGAAATAGTGTTAAAAGGTTTCGGGATAATAAGCGGTTGCTGCTTGTAAGTACAAGTAGCAAGTGGACATTCTAGGTGGTGGTTGTTGATTGCTTCTTTTAATTTGAACCACGTGTAGTAAACTACATAAAGTGGCAGAGAGGATGTTTGGGGCAGATGGATGCCTTGTAGCTGGGGAGTGGAGACTAGTAGCTGTTCTTCATTTTAGTGTCATCTATGTAATAGAGTATTGGTCCCATGGGCAGGAATGCTGTCTGGCATACAAAGGTCAGCATTTGATAGAATAATTTGACAGCATCCAAAGGTCAACATTGGGTGGAATAAGTTGAGAGCAGACGTGTTTACATAAATGTAATGTCATTTGGCTTTTCAAAACAAGCAATCTAATATGCATTTAACAACAGACTATGATTTGAGTATTACAACTGTGAGCTAACAGAGGCTAATCACAGTCTCTATCCTGCAGTCAGTTAAATTTGCCATTTTTTGTGGGATTGGTTAAGTGAGTTGGACAGTATACTGAACATGTTCAGTAACTGGTGTCATCTCTCATGGGGCATGTAAAAATCAGAGATCAGTTGACTGAAAATTTGTCCTAGTAAGAAACATCAGTGCTGTTGGGTTAACTAGTGTAAATTTGTTGGAACTAGATACAGTCCTGTTTATAGGGATAGACTGTTAGCTTTTTATAATACCTTGTATTTGTAATTTCTCAGGAGCAAAGACTCTGTCTAAGGTCACAAAGGTTGACTGCATTTCCAAGTGACTCATTTTGTTTCAGTGTTGGATACAGTATTTATTGTTTGATTTTGGACAGTGTATGTTTTGCAAAAACAAACTTTTCAGGCCTTGTAAATTATGTACATTGTTTAAGATGAAATTTATTTTTGCACGTTTTCGGACAAAATTGTAGTTCTCCAAAAGTTGAGACGAGCAACAGATTGAGATCACTTTCAAACAGTGAAGATAAGGCATGCTTATCATTGGAAATAACCATGACATGTTGGTGCCAAATTTTGTTCAACTTGTAATTGTGTTCCTTCTTAATTTTAGTACAGTCAATTAGTCAGATTCGTAGCCAGTTTCTTGTTGCCATTTAAAATTACCAGCTATAGATGCCACTTTCCAGTGGTAACCAGTGTATTGTCAGCATTAAGATTGTGTCCTTATCTTGCTTGTCATTGGTGAGACATACATGTGCCATTTTCTGGCAGTGATGTCAGTTTCAGCATTACAGGGATTTTTAGGGGTCTTTAGGGGCTGAAGATGGTTCCTAATCCCAGTCACAGCATAAAATATTTCAAAATCATCCCCAGTTTGCCAATTTCAGCAGTATACTCCTGAAATTTCATTCCCAATTGATACATTTATTTTCCAAGATGATGGGCCCAGGCATTCTGAACTACCAAAGAAACTGTTGAGCATGAAGATTCTGTTGTGAAATTTTTGAAAGTTGCTTCTTCAAAACCAGTTGTCATATTCAACATTGTCATATTCAACTGAAACTTTGAAACAACATTATTGCCATATGCCAAAAGTTTGTACATTTACCCAGATATTGTAGTGTCCTGTCTTGCCTGTAATGGTAGCAGCATTTGGATGATTCGTTTTGTTTTTTCTTCTACAATAACACAGGTTTAAAATTGGTTCCTGTTTTCAGCTTGAACATTGCTATAATGTTATTTCATGTCAAAAGTTTGTACCCTAACAGACTAAACTTTCCTGTCTCGCCTGCTTCTAAGCAAGAAGCTTGCAAGTTACAAGTTTGCACAAACGAGTATATGGCTTACTCCGAGTTGACATATTTCCTGAAAGTAAATCCTGTCTGCAACCGGATATATTGTTGCTGTCTGATATTACTATATTATATATTACTAAATACAGGGATATAAATACAACACAAGCTGAAGTTCATGGCTTAATGTTTCTGAAGCAGGATATACATATATATTTTTTCATGTAGCTTCTCTGCACACTATATGAAATCCTACCTCATTAGTTGTGCAAAAATTAACATTTATTATACAGTATACAGTATTTATTCCAATGTTAAAATGGCAGGGGTGGGGGGGTGGTGAGAGGGGTGGGGTGGCAGCCTTGTAAATTATTTGTAAGTTTGAGTTGGGCTTAAAAAAACATACAAAACTTCCCGTGGTAAAAATTATCCAAAATTTTGTTAAAAGTAAAATTGGGCTTATCAGTAAGCATGGTCTTGTCATTGGAGAATTACATTCATATTACATTGTTTTATTAAACAACTTGAATATTATGTTGTGGCTCATTAAACTCCCTGAATGGTTACAATTCATACACGTGTATACCTTTGTAACTAAAATACAACGTTTGGTTTGGTTTGGTCTTTATGGCACAGCAACACTTTGAAGGGTATACTATTCCAATGCAAGTAGAGTTTGCCTGTTTTTCTTCAATTTAAATTTCTGGCTGTTTTTTTTCTTCAATTTAAATTCCTGGATGGTTTTTTCTTTGATTTAAATTCATGGATGGCTTTTTCTTCAATTTAAATTCCTGAATGGCTTTGGAAGGGTCAGAGGCTTTCAGTTGTGTACTTTCCTATCTTATTTTTACTTCTGCATTTGTTGCAATCAAAATTCATCAGGTCATCATCGACAGTTAGGGACAGACCATGTAATGGGGTGTGGGTGTGGAAAGAACTAGTTCTTTCCATTATATTAGTTGAGAATTTGTTTTTGTTTATCTTGAGGTTAAAGAAAAATAATTTATTCAAAAGAGAAAATCCCATCAAAGGATAACAACAGGGTTCTCAATAGATGCATACCCTTGGGTTTTTATGCTTCGAATTTAAGTTTGAACCATTTCTGATGCATAGAAATTCCAACCTGTGCATTTTTAAGATGCATATTGATTTGGGCTGGATCATCAGCCTTAATTACCGTTATTTGCCTGTGACATAATTTCCTACTGAGTGTGCATTGTCCATAACAAATTGTATGCACCAGTGATCAACATTTGCTAGATTACAGTTTACACTTTATCAGCCAATAATATCACACATATACAAAATCAGTATGAACTGGGCAGAGCTAACAGGTCACTGATGTCACGCTTAGGTGGGCATAACTGAATCAAGGTTAGATTGTTTTGAGATTATCTTTGATGTTTATGATAGTTAGAAGAAGAGGGAATCGATTGGATTAACTTTTGATCAGATATTGGCGTTTATTTGATTGATTACCCATCAATAAACCTGATTCTACCGGCAGTAGGACACAAATATCGTTTTAAAGGCCATCTACTGCACATACCATATATAAGGATATAATACTCCTATCTTTATACTTGGATAGGAGTATTAGTCTATACTTCAGATTCTCATGATTCTAAGCAAACCAGGATGGTCAGATTGACCTCTGTCAGATTATTTACTAAATGGAAGTAATGAAAGGCGGGGCTTGCCATAAGTGTCCATGATTTGTGTGCATTTGGTTGACTTTTTAGCAAGATTTTTAGCTCTAGTGGTCATAGACCAGGGCAGCTTATGGAATGATCTGTCGTCTGTCCATCCGTTAGCACGAGTTTGTTATTGCTACTTCTCTTAAACTACTTGGAGGATTGGAATGAAACTTTACACACACATTCATCCCATGGTCTAGTTGATCCGAAATGAAATTGGTGCCTCAGACATCCAGTATGGCTGCCACAGTGGCCATGTTAAAATTCTTTGTCACAAGTACTTCTCCAGAATGGATGGTCGTATCAACATGGGACATCGTTACTACTCCAAAATGGAAAGTCATATCAGCATTGGGTTTTCAACAGAGGATTTCTGACTTCTTATGATGGCTTGTTGGTCCTAAATGAAAATGGTGCTGATCTGACAACCAATATGAGTTCCATGGTGGCCATCTTGAAAATCTTGTTAATGCTGCTCCTCTTAACTCATTAACCCCTGGAGATTCTTTTCATTTTCGCCTGAAATGGGGTTACTTCTAAATGCAGCAAAACAGATCTGCTTAAGAAAGTTTTTCGTTTAGCCGGATGCTTAGGTGTATCAGAAACATTGTTTTTGATTGGCTATTACGCTCGCGCATGTGCAGAAGGGTAAAAGTTGGACTTTTTTTTTTTTTTTCGTATTATATCCCCGATTTTTGTGTCCTGGCCCCTTTTTACTCCAAATCTCAAACTTATCCTACTTTTTGCAAAGGTTCATCTGTCTGTGTGCAGTTCGGACCGGTCTGCTTTAGATCTAAGGCCAAAAAGTGTAAAATCCGGACACAAACTCCAGTTCCGGAACTGGCAATTTTTGACCTAAAAAAAATCGGGTCTCAAAAACTGCATTTTTTTCGCTGTATTTTTTAATGCGAGTAGAAAGTCGACATTATTTGGTATCATTGTAGAGCTACATCTGTCTACTTTCCTGAAATACCATCCACTTTAGTGTATCCTAAATGATGTTCACGTTACAGAGCTCGGAAGTAGAGTACAACCTCGTGACGCGTAAACGTGGCGCCAGGGGTTAATGAGTTAAATGGAATGTCATTTGACATGGGGTTTTCACAGAAGAGTTCTTATAGTGTCTAGACTTCTTATGATACCTAGTTGGTCCTAAATAGTACCAATCGTACAACCAATATGGCTGCTACAATGGCCATGTTGAAAATCTTGTCAATACTCCCTCTGAATGGATGGTCATATTGACATTGGGTTTTCACCAAAAGACTTCTAATGATGTACTTTTGGTTTTGAATGAAAATAGTGCCAATCTGACATCCAGTATGTCCATCACATTAGCTGATTTAAAAATCTTGTTTTTTCTTATGAATATCAGAGTTGGTTTCAACACTCCAAAGTTAAAAGGAAGAAAATGGTCTTATCATGAATTCCTTGAAATTCTTTGTGGTCATTAGAGCATCAGTCCCTTTGAGGGACTCTTGTTTAGAAATTCGCATGAATCCTGCAATTGCATGTCTTAGAGTGGACCCTGCTTATCTGTAAAATGTGGCTTGGTTCTCTAGATAAATCATACCGTAATTACAGAAAGACGCGAAATATCCATGTACCAATTATCAAAACTATTCACACTTTTTATTGAGTCACCTTAGTATAAGCTTGACTTGGCAATCACTTTGGCATTTGTGTGCATGTGTGTACATCTGTCTACTTCATAGATTGTCTGCTATCTTCAAGTATTTTACTAAGCTAAATAAACAGTAGGCTTGACAAAAAATGTGTCCGTTATTATTCCCCTGGACCTACAGTTTATTAATTGGATCATCATGTATCCACATCATTTATTCAGGCAAAATCCATATCTTCCAGGGAGTTGGGATAATTATCTGGTGCTAGTTCATGTTACAGGGAGTCTGGATAATCATCTGTTCCCGGTTACACTAAAATTCTCAATTTCTCCTCAAATTGAGTTTATACATTATCTTGCTTATGATACTTCAGATAATATCAGTATTTTAATATCAGTAATACATAACATGTTGCTGTTGTGTAGCATACTCTTTTACAGACGGAAAATACCCTTGACTGTATGATGAGAATTCATCCTTCCATAGGGTGACTTTCTGGAAAGTTCCTACATCTAACCCTTGAGCCCATGCACACTAGCTTTCGTTCTTTTTCTGATAGCAACCATCATTATGGCTGATGAAAATACTTTGAAGAAAAATTGCATTCACTTTGAGTCATATACATAGTGAATTAAGCATTTTCATTATGTGCATTTTTTTTACCATGTGAAATTACCCTCATATAAAGTATTATTTCTGTTTGGAATTAGCTCACTTGACAGTTATTGTAAATATTTGGTTATGTCTTTTTCTTTTAGGTTACTCCCCCACAGGGATGTAAGCATAGCAATTATTGTGTTTGAGAATTATTATGTTCCTTTTTCTAGCTCAGGTAGGTATTTAGCTATCCCTTACCTTGCTGAATTGGTCTGCGGACTCATCTTAATTCTGTTTTATTGCTTTAATACAGTAATGAATCCTCTGAATTAATATTCCATTTAATCCGAGTTTTGCTATTTTTATTACTTGAAACGAGGTCGCACACCATTCCTTGCTTTCATTCGTAAAAGTCAGTTTAGGATTAGTATTCCTTATTAGTATAACTTTATTAGTAGCATCTTGCCAAGCTGGTTTTTTGCTAATATTCGTCTCCAATACTCAGAATAAGTGTTGATGATGTCATTGTCAAAAGAAAAAGATTCCCAACTTTATTATAGTTAAAACATCAGGTAAATTCTTGCTGCTTAATACTTGCATAGAACTTTTTATTCTTCTTTTTTCAGATTTTTCTCATGCAACAATTCCTAAGAAGAGTGTGGGGTGGTGTGGACACAAGAAAGCCCCTGGGATACCCACCCCACCTGCCTTGTACAAATTGTAAAAGGACAGATGGTTGTCCATTTCACAGCCTTTGGTTAAGCGAGGTCTGACCTCCCTGAAATAAAAGAACTTACAAAGATATGAAGAAAAAAAGAAAGGGCCTCCTCATTTCATAATTTTCAGATTTCTCTGTCGCCGAGTCTGTTGGGTCTTAGCGTAGGATTTGGAAAGTCTCTTCGGAGACATACAAGGCCCATGGAGCAAGGGAGGATACAACGGGTGGAGAGTGAGTCCTGCCCTCCTGTGAGGGAGAAGCAGCATCCTCTTCAGTCCTGTAAGGCTGAGAATGAGTCACACCTATCTGTGAGGAAGGAGCAGCACCCTCTTCAGTCCCATAGGGCAGAGAGTGAGTTGCCTACCAGGCACAAGTCTACAAGTACTGGTCACCGGTCATTTGAGCCCCCTCGGTACAGGGATAGGAATCGGGTCAATACCCCCCCTTCTCCAGGCAACCTTTGAATCCCGCTTGGGATTGGGAATTGTCGTACAGACACCAGATTAGGGAAGGTGATCAGATTGGCACCCCTCCCCCTTATAATCCTGCTAAATCCCTATGGGATGTGGGTCCTTCAACTGCAGAGAAGTGATTGGTCGTTTCCCTGCGTACAGCCATGGACTTCAGGGTCTTGGCTCCATGGTAGAGAGGTTGATGTTGTGGTCTGTGTGCAGACATTGCCATTTTATGAAGTGGGGTCATAAAGGAGGGAGGGGGGCAGACCTTCTTCCCTCAAACGCCCAGGAGGGTTGAAGGTCGTGTTCACCCACCAGCCAAGTCTGCCACTAGGGACAGTCCTTTGGCTCCACTAGGGACAGTCCTTTGGCTCCATGTGAGGAGTTAATGGGTTGAGGTCACTCTTACCACCAAGTCATCCCAACAACAGAGTCACAAAGTCTTGCTCACAGAAGTGAGAGCAGGATGATGATGTCCTGTTAGTCCTTGTAGAATCTCATGAATTTGACATAGAATAGGCAGAGGTGGCATCTCCTCCCTTTGGGTCCTCTACCTCCTTCCAGCCATTGATCAAGATGGCTGAGGAGGAAGAGATCTGGTCTTTTGACAAGGCAGTTAACAAGATTTACCATCTTTTACCCCGGGATCTGTGTCCCAAGCCTTCAGGACACTAACATTTTCTCCAGCTTGGAGAGACTATTTGGGGCTACATCCTGCCCAGATCTCTTGTTGGTCCCTTACTTGGCTATGGGTAAGGAGCTTTCCCAGAGGTTTAGTGAGGGCCATGAGTTTGCTAGACAGCATAAGGGGTGGTCTGTCCCCTCTCTACATTGAGGCCTTTGGTTTCTGCAGCTAGTTAAAGGGTTCACCCCCCTTCCTGGTCTATTAAACTCCCCACTTTGGATGCTGGAGTGGTACAAGTGGGTATTTCCGCAGGAACCTGGCCTCACCCTCCAGTTAAAACACCTTAGGCCTTAGAACTAAAGGCGATGTCACTATTTACCATAGCCTCGCATGCCAACCTTTTTCTGTAGCCTCTTTCAGCCTGCTGAAGGAGGAATCCCTGTCGCCAGCTGCCCTTCAGTGTTTGTTGGAAGCAGTGGTCAAAACATCTTGGCATGTGTTATTCATATCCCTGAATTTATCAGCAGAGCTTCTTCACCTCCACAGTGATTTTGCCCTGGACACATCGAAGGTCTTGCTGGAGCTGCTTCTCTGGAGGCAGTGAACTTCTTCGGAGGACTGGTCTCCTGTGGTTTCCCAGGATTTGAGAAACCTATTAAAACTGGCCAAGAAGCGGAATCGTCCTGACGTCCCTCATGCTCTGTCCGTGAAGTTCTTCAAAGTCATGCAGCCCCAGTCCAGGCAGCAACGCCAATTCAGAGCTTCCCCTCGGCAGTCGGGCATGCCACAAAAGCCCAAGGATGAAGTTTGCATGCCCTTCCCCCCTTTCCTATGTAAAAGGGGGCCGGATCAGCCCAGTGGACTCCCTTTCTCTTCTGCAGGTTCTCATAGGTGCCAGACTAAACCTCTTTTTAGAGGTTTGGTCAGGTATCATGGATGATGGGTGGGTCCTCTTTATCATAAAAGGAGGATAACAACTTCGGTTTCAAGATCTTCCTCCACTAGTAGGGTCCCCCAGTCTCCGGTCTTCTACTCCCAGATTTTCCTGGTACCAAAAAAGGGTGGAAAGTTTTGACTAATTATCAACCTTTCTGCCTTAAAGAAGTTTCTGCCAGAGGAACTTTTCAAGATGGCGACTACAGCCTCAATCAGGAATGTCATAAGATCCGGGGGCTAAGACAATATCATATCGTCTTTAACCCCCAAATACCAAAGCTTGTACATGCAGAAACCAAACTTCATTCCACTTTTTGGCATACAAATTCATCCTCATTTGGAGACATCAAAAATCAATGTTGAAATTACTGCAAAATCCGGTGTTCCAAAATCACCACTTTGTTATCAACACCCACTCACCTCAAATTATATTTGATCTTTGCCCATTCAAAAAGTCATCAACAAATTCTCCCCTTTTCAGAGTAAATTTAACGAAATCAGAGCCTCCTATCATGACCATACATCCCTGTATACAGATTGTTTGAAAGCTGGAGACAAAGTTTGAGCTGCCATTACAAAATCCCATGGCACCGTCTCAAACTGGTTACTAGTGGATAAAGTCTCAATTTTTACTGCAGAAATTATAGCCATACTTTGAACCACAAGTACTTTGAAACCGCTCAAAAAACAAATTTCATCATCTTTTTGGATTTCCTTTCCACATTGAATGCCTTGCAGAATCTTAAATCTGACAACCTGTTAACTCTTAACTACATGTACCAGTGCTACTTTAGTGACCCACTGCTCTGTCTAGTTGCGGAGGTCATTACCACAGCTGGTTTGGAACTGATTACCAGAGCCTGATGCTGTTGCAGCCAAATGATAGCATTTTAGCTAATGATTTGGGGATATGGGCCCAATGTTTTAGTTATTTTCCATATACCAGGTAATTGACTGATTTATATACTAAAACCATACATATAGCTGTAACTACCTATTGTCTGTCTGATTTTTTTTTATCCCACTGACTTCCATTAGATTGATAAGAAAATCCATGAATTGAACACAGAACACTATTTTTGAGACTAAAATTTGTCTGTTATTATTTAATACAAAGTTATATGTCAAATTTGTATACATAATTATATACAAATGTTCAATTGGTCATTATGTTTTACTTATTCTGAAGTTGCTGTTGGTGATATTTGTAAAAGCAGTTATGTTTTACACAAAAACAAACATCACACTGCTTGCACATTATTGACACCTCATGCTACCTTTTTTCTTTCAAACATTGTTGGTTTCTCTTTCATACATTTTGCAGCATGGTTGTTAGTTCAAGCCACAATTCTTTCATTTAATTTCAGGGAAAATATTTAAAGAAGAAATCTTGTCTCTTTTTCCCCTCGTCCTAACTGAAAGTTGGACCAATGCTTTCAGTGAACTCTGTGATTGCAGAGCATGTGGCTCTCTTGTCCACACTGCACTGTCTTCATCATCTGATTGTGTCTCAATTTCTGACCGACTGGACAAAGACAATGATTTAGTGTCACTGCCAACACTTCCTAAATCAATATCATCAACTTTGTCTTCTGAAAAACCTGAAAATTACAATTCCAAATCACTAGCAAAAGCCATTAGTTCCACTGTCAAGAACTGCATGTATTAGCTATCATGTTGTACAAAATTCCAGAAAATCCCTGTATTTAGTAGCCATATTTAGTGTATGATGTCTTTCACAGCAAGAATCATCATTTGTTAACTCTGTTTTGATTGGTTAAATGTCCTTTTACCACCCATTATTGATGAATAAGATCGTTTGTAACATAAACATACAGAGCGAATCTATCTGTCACTGGTGTCTAGGGCACATAACCAGCAAGCAGATATATCCGCTATGGTGGATAGCAGTACTTGTTTGCAAGCGGATTAATCAGTCACTGGAGGCAAGGCACATGTATGCAGCGGATATACGTCATTGATAGGGAAATATTTAATATCCCAGACACTACAGAAACATATTCTTATACAATCTGGAAAAAGTATTCTGTACTGTTGGCTGCCTAGTCACATTGGTGCAAAGGGTAATGAAAGGGTAGACAAAGCAGTCGAAGCTGCCCTGCAGTTATCCATTTCCAAATGGAAGATTCCATATGCCAACTTCAAATATTGTATCAATATGTTTATCATACTTGACAAAATATGTGGAATGAAAACTCCAAAAACAAACTTAAGAACATCAATCCCACTATTGGAGAGTGGCAGTATGCCAGTCACATATTGGACATGCATACCTGACTCGTGCATACCTTCTGAAGGGTGAACCTTGACCGGAATGCATACCATGCTATTGTCCATGGACATTGGAACAAATTCTTGTTGAGTGTGCTGATTTCCACCCTGTGAGACAAGTATTTTGATTTGAACTGCTTGAAGAAACTGTACAAGGACATACCACACGAGAATTTCAATTTATTAAAGGAATGCAGTTTATACAACAAATTTTAATCATGTTGTAAGGATTTTACACGTAACCTGTTATTTTATATACATTTTACAGAATTTTAACATCTTTCATTTTATATCTTGTACTTAATGTGTACATTTATTTCGAAGGGTTTATCTTCCTAAATTTTTGTGAAGTTCATATTTACAGTTTTGGAACTTTACCTTTAGTTGGCACTACATAGCCACTTTTGTGCTGAGGTGCTGTAAAACACTACTGCATACATGTACATACTTTGTTCTCAAAATCCTTCAGAGAGCTCTGGATGAGGTTAAAACCATCCTATATACAGCTCATGGCAGATAGGGCAAAACAGACATGTAGATGTTGCTGCACATTTTGGAACTATCTCAAGTATTGACAGGTAATACATGGTACCGTATAGTTTTATATAGCGAGCCTCTTGATTACCAAGGATTATGCCCACACCAGTCAGAAAAGTGAAGTGTGTAGCATATCTGTGTCACTCTTAGATGAAAGAATGCGGTAAAAATATCATTATCATAGAGGGAAAACTTGTAAATCATTTTGTTGAGATTGTAAAGTTGTGTTGATATGGGATCTTTGAGTATGCAAGTGTGGAACTGTAAATGATTTGCAGGTTTTCACCTTTTTTGCAGTCTTTCATGAGAGAGAGAGCCCAGGTACATAGGTACATTGAGTTACATGTACATATGGCACCTACATAGCATCATTTCTGCCACAAGTAGTATACTTGTACTCTGGGTGTTGCAACAGTTTGTATTTGGGTTGAATTTTATGATACAATGAATGGATCAACAATCAATTTGTATATTTATAATTTGTGGAAAAAGTTAGGGTGGCCATGGTTGTTACCCCAGTTTGGATGCCGTTGATGGAAAATCTGTTCATCCACAATAAATATCAGCAATATTAGATATATTTTATGTAAAATGCTGTATCATGCCATAGTTACAACCAAGTGTAAAGAATTTCTGGCTTGTACAGAAAACTGTATACATAAAATTAGCACAGCAGAAGTGGTTATGTTACTTGTTTTGGAGTCCTCTTGTAGGACAGATTAAAGGTAAAGTTTTGAAATTGACCATTACAGCTAGAAAGAGTAGGTTTTATATATTATGCATAGTCATTGATCAAGCTGGTGGGGTTGCCAGAATGTCTCAAAGAAGGTGTGAAAAACCTAAATATCACTATCAGCTTATCTTTTGGTGGATGGGGCAGCGTTCTTTCCTGAAATGGAACAAGTGGGGCCCAAGTCAAGCCTGCTAGATCAAAAAGTGGGTCATTAATTGGCAAAGAAAATGGGTTGTGAATATCTTTATCTGTTTGCTGTTTATTCAATAAAATTCAAACACATATCATAATCAGCCTCCCCTGTCACGAGCCTTTTTGTACTGGAATTTTAATTCCTTGTGCTCAAGTAACAATTCTGTTCTATAGTTTATTTTGGGCATTTAAGTTTACATTTTTTCCTCCCTGTATGCTACTTTGAAATTAAGTGCAGCATTGTTTTTGGTCTAAAATCAGCCATAACGTTCTTATGTCTGTATTTTCTGGTGTCTTTTTTATATGCCCTATGGGTGCCATAGAGGTAATTTCTTCCATCAGTGATGAAAAATAAGGGTCAGTGGCACATATAGCACAGCCTAAAATGAACACTGATGGAGTTGTAGGCTAATTAGCACCACTTGTCCACAATTAAAATTGATAGGTGATCTCTAAGGTGTTGAATCAGATCCCAATAGGGAGCAACTCAACTGATGGCAGCTAAAATTCAGACTGGGCCAACAGTACTGTAGGTAAAAACATCTCCCTTCTTTAGTGCAGTCTGAACCTTAAAATCTGATTGTATGCATTGTCATATGAAACAGCATGACCTACTGGGTATTAAATTATTTTTGTGAATATTGTTTTTTGTGCTTTTGCGAATACATGTAATATTTTCTTATGTACTTAATTTTGTAGATTGTGTGCAGAATCGTATTGTTTCCACAAAAGAATAATTGTTGGTTGATTCTTTGTGTTTTTTTTGTGCCCTTTGGGAATTAGACAACTTTGCTTGCTTCAGTAATCCCAGCTGTAAACGGTTTCAGCCTGGATTTGGGAGGTATATGAGTAACTTAACATGCAATGGACTGGCATACCAGCATGCAGAATGAAGACTCATACCACGTTGCTTCAAACTATGGAAATTGAGCAAAGCGCTGGCCCAAGGAGACTTCAGTCATAGTATTGAGAAAAAGTATCATGCTATATTAAACACTGCTCCTGTGAATGTGAATGGATTTGATTTGTATGGAATAGGTTGAATGCCAACGGGTCCATCATTGAGTATATATTATGCTTTCATTTGATTTTGATATAAAAGTTTACTTCTGGCTTTTGTTCAAGTATTGGTTGAAACTTGAAAGGTCACTAGAATTTCAGCTTTCATCAGAGTAAAATGTTGTATATATGCATAGTTTTAGTGTAGGAGCTTCGACTCAAAATAGAATCAAACTATTGGTAGTTTCAGCAGTCACAGGAATAGAATTAACTTCTTTTTACACGGGTCAGTTACAATTGGTCCACATAATCATAAAAATTTTGCTTGTACATAACAGCCACCTGCTCCAAAAGGATAAATTTTGCTAAGCCCATATTTTATCTCTACAGAAAGTTTGACTTTTTTTAGCTGCCAGGCAGGGACAGTTTCCTATGCTGGCTTCAGATTGGCATGGTATTTGGCTTTGAACAATTGTTTTTATTAAAGCAGAGTGTTCATAGGGACCACATGGCATAGACTTTTATTTCAGAGGTCATTGGTTAAAATCCCACCCTATCTATTAATTTTGTGCCCGTGCTCAAGAAACTTAACCTTGCTGGGACCCATGGAGGCTTAGAGGTTTGCATTCCAGAGCTGCAATCAATAGTTGTGGAATACTGCCCAGACGAGCCCTGGCTGCTTGTTAGTGTGTCTGTGGGTAAGGCACTTTACCGCTGCCTCTGTTCTTATTAGTTTTCATGAAATGATGTGCCATTAAACACCATCCAGCCAATTCATCCTAGCTGTAAATGGGTACCAATAGTTTCTTGGGGAGGTTAAACTGTGATAAACTGGCATCCAATCCAAGGAATTGGACATTCTTAATTGCTTTATGTCATTTCTGCCTGGATGTGCTGGACCACATGAGCCATATGTTGGCTTGGGAGATTTTGGTTTGGTTTTGTGTGGTTTAATGCCATTTTTCAGCACATGATAGGCTATACACGGTTGCCAGTATATTTGGTAGAGGAAGAACCCATGAAGACCCATGGGAATTAAGCTACTGGCAAGCTTTCTCACATACCCATATAGGTCGAGTCGAGACTGACACTCGTGCGGACAGAGGTGAGATGTGTGAGTGATCTGTAAAGATGAGTGCCTTAGACCACTCAGCCACCTGGGGCCCCAGGCTTAGGAGAACTAATTTAAACTCTGTCCAAATGTATATTTGCATGTTTCTTTGATGTTAACTTGGTTATTTGTAATCTGATCGAAAATTGCCAGTGACAAAGTTTGTTCAGGACAACTACTGCCAACCTCTCAAAATGGCCCTTTAAGAATAAAATGTAAACTTACATCACTAATCAGATAGCAATTTTGAACGTTTTGACATTTTTGCAGAAAAAACAAGTCTGTAAACCACACCCAGTGCCAATGTCATGTGGAATAAAATAGTCTTTAATGTCCTTTTCTATTGAATTACAGTACATTTGACAAGATTACATGTGAGAACATTGTAACATAGAAAGCAATGCTGTGAGGCTTTACCTGCTTGAATATCACATGCTGTTTTGTGTTCATTGATTTCTAATCAACAGGGCCCAGTCAGGGGAATAAAGATTTAGTTGAGAAATATTACAAAGCACAAAAAAAATGTCTTCTCATTGTTTATCATTTGTGAATTTTATATTTAATGACAAAAAAGGAATTCAGTCGTATATCACAGACTGAAACAAGTTACTATTCTAAAAACAAAGGCTATAAAAAATGAAAGAGAACGATGGATAAATAATGACTACATAACATTGGACAGGTGTGAAGCTGCATTATTTGAATTCATGTTTTCAAAACTGTAGGTTTTGGGTGTGGGTATGGACTTGTTATTTAATAAGCAACATAATTTTAGGTTATATTAAGATGGGACCTTTTTTAGAAGTTGGTGGTAGTTATTCTGAACAAACTTTGTCGCTAGTACTTTTCTGTTAGACACATGTAACACCAGTTATGGTCAGAACCTTGCAAAATTATATTGGACAGAGTTTTAGTAGGCACTTATCATTTTATCTGAAAAGGAGGCATGGATTTTAATGACTCCATTTTGTTGTATAATATTTTTGCTCTTTTTGCCTGCCCAATTTTCTCATGTCATTTGGTGAAAAAAATTTCTGTCTTTGACAAGGAATAACACTCCTCAACCCCACCCTTTATATCCCAACCCACAAAGATTAAATGGTGATGCCTAACCACAAACTTTTATTTTAATGTATCCAGACACAGTAAGGTACTTACTGCTGTGTCATAAATATTTTTGAGATTAACTGTGAGCTCATCCTGCTGTGTAATAGGCTGATTTGTATACACCTGTCTAGTGTTATGGATGATGTCAGCAATAGGGACAGATTATTTGTCACAGGGTTCCCCCAGGGGTGAGGTGGAGATGTATCAGTCAGCTTGGACCTTTGGGTGTTTGCTTTGAATGATGTCATGAATAATTGCCTTTATTTTGACTGGTAAATGAAGCTTTTCATATGTTTCAGTCACATTAGATGGAGCTTGACATGCATGTACACCACTTACAAGGGACTCGTTGTTTTGTGTAGGACATGCAAGTGTACCAGTGGGGGCTATCTGCTGCAGTGGATCCCTCTTCCTTTAAAGCCAGTAGGAGCCTGATTAGCTCGTTTTTAAGATCTCTGGTTGGGCTTCATGGAAGATTGGTGGGTCCTTTCATAGTAAAAGAGGGTTTAAGTCTGCATTTCACAGAACTCCCTCCTCTCTCAAGGAACACCATCTTGTTCCAATAGTCAAATATAACCAAACTAAAGGAAGAGGTGCACACCCTTCTTAAGAATGGTGCTGTAGAAAGGGTACAAAACATATGGTCACCACCCTACTACTATTGGATTTTTCTGGTACCCCATAAAAGCAGGAAACTGAGGCTCATCATAGATCTTTCCCCTCTAAACAAATTCCTGCAAGAAGAAACCTTCAAGATGGAGACTGCAGCATCAGTCCAGAGCATCATCAGGCCTGGAGACAGGGCAGTTTCCATTGACATTAAGGATGCCTTTTTCCACATCCCAATCTTACCTACCATTGGACCAGCCTTGGTCAGCTACCATGGTATATCCTTGGGCAAGGCACTTTACTCTAGTTGCCTCAGCACTACATAACCTACTTGTGTTGCTGTGCCATAAAGCACCAAACCAAACCCAGTCTTTCCTCCATACAAGAAATACATCTGTTTTTCACTCAAACAGGAAGTTTTCCAATTCTGAGCCATGCCGTTTAATCTAGCCTCAGAATCCATGGTACCAGAGTAATGAGACTAGTGACTCCTCAGTTGAGGTATCTGGGGATCCCCCTTCTCCAGTACTTCAATGACTGGCTGCTGCACGACAGCAGGAAACAGTCGTTGCTACATCATATGTCCCGCTGTTGATCCACAGTGATTCATCTACTTGTACTGAACCTAGAGAAATCAGATCTCATTCCTTCTCAGGATTTCATTTACATAGGAATGAATATCCTCACCTATGTGGGTTTTGATTAAGTTGCCCCAGACAGGATAAACAGAATCCTGGATCTTTTGAGGAGTCTACAGGCCATGACCTTATTGTCAGCCCGTCTTACCGTTCTCATCTGGGGACCTTGAACTCTGTGTCGGACCTGATACCCCTAGGAAGGCTCCATTTATGTCCTCTCCAGTGTCTCCTGCTAGGAAGGCTCCATTTATGTCCTCTCCAGTGTCTCCTGTTTGTGATCTGGAAACCACACAAGAATTCTCTGTAAGTCTGAATTTCTCTAGGGTCAGCATTTCAGTACCACATCAAGTAGTGGTATAATCACCCCCAAACCCCACTCCTATCTGTACACCGGCACATCAGATTCAGGGTGGGTAAGCTCATTTAGTGCCAGAGGGAGTACTTCTCCAGGGCCATTGGTCTCAGGAAGAAAGTCTCCTCTACATAAACAATTTGGAAACGAGCTGTGCTCATCACCCTGAAAGGGTGCGTCGATCAAGTCAGCGGTCATTGTGTGATGGTCTCCTCAGACAACACATCAGTAGTTGCATACCTCGACGAAAAGGAGACACTTATGCACCTTCTACTCTTCTCGGAAGTTTGGAACCTACACTGGGCAGAGTCAGAAGGAATTACACTCAGAGTTCATCACATTCCGAGAAAGAAAAATATCCTTGCAGGCAGTCTGTCAAGGACAGGCTAGGTAGTTCTCGCAGAATGGTCTTTGCATCAAGCAGTTGCAGAGTCATTGTTCAGTCTGTGGAGGAAACCTCTAGTGGACTTGTTTGCAACTAAACTGAACAACAATCTCCCATTTAATGTTTCCCTCGTCCCAGAACAAAGAGCCTGGGCAGTGGACACCATCAATCTGAGGTGGGATCGACTGTTCGCTTACACATTCACACCCTTCAGTCCACAAGTACTTAAGGTCAGGACATCCACAACTTGGATTATCCTGATAGCACCTCAGTGGCCTCAAAGGTCTTTGTTCAGCGACCGCTTTGGCCTGTTGATAGACCAACCCAGGGTGTTACCTCGGTGAAAGAATCTACTGTTACAACACAAGGAGACTCTTCTTCACAACAGCCCACAGATTCTCCACCTTCATGCTTGGCTCATCTCTAGTGATCTCTCTGCCAGGTGAATTTTTCGAGCAAGATTGCCGATTGCATTGTTCAGGCCTGGAGACAATCTGCCTCTAAGGTCTATGATGTTTGAGTGGAAAATTAGTGCATTAGGAAAAACGTTAATCATAACTGCCCCTCTCTTTCTGCAGTAGCAGATTTTCTGCTATTCCTCTTTGAGGCGAGGTCATGTCCGTCATCCACAATCAAAGGTTATAGGGCAATCCTCTCAAATGCACTTAAATTCTCCTAGGGTCAGGCCATTGGCTCAGATCCTGAGTGGATATTATTAATATTATTAAGTACTTCGAGCTGAGGAGACAGGTGTCCAGATGCTTGATGCAGACATGGAACTTCTCATGTTTTGTGGGCCTTGGCAAAACTTCCTTATGAACCTCTGAGTGAGGCTTTGTTTGAAAATCGTATGCTTAAAACTGTCCGTCTTCTAGCTGTATCTTCAGTGCGGAGAAGAAGCAAACTACATGTCCTCTCTGTAGAGGAGGGATGTTTATGGTTCAGTGGGAATTATGACTTGGTGTCCTTTCAATGTCCGACAGGGTTTCTCACAAAAAAACGTCCCTCAGTTCTGCCATCTCCAGTAGAGATCCCCAGTCTCAGTTGCATCTGTGCTGAGGACGATCAGGATAGACCCCTTTGCCCAGTCAGGGCACTTAGGTTCGAGTCGTGAAATAGTATGTGGAGGGGGCCAAACAAATATTGAAGACAAACTACATTAATAATTAAACTAACTTCCTTTCCTGTGTAGCGACCATCACATTTTCAGGACTGAAGCCCATCGCTTCTGTTTACTGTAGCTTGCTTCTGTTCAGTAAACAGAACCTATGGGCCTTAGTCCTGAAAATAAATTTTTTTCAACTCTACAGGTGTATATGTAAAGAAGGGGATGTCACCCTTACTGAAAAAGATGACTGTTGGTAATACATGTTGAACTCCACTAGACCTTCGTGTGCACTTATCTCCTGGCAGTATATCTGCACAAACAGAATGAAAAACAATTTTGTTCTGTTTTTGTTTTTGTGGGTTTTAATGCCATTTTTTAGCACATGATAGGCTATACATGGCGGCCAGTATATATAGTGGAGGAAGAGTCCGTGAAGAACCACTGACCCACAGTGTAATGTTGCAAATTTCTGTTGAGCACATTTTAGTTTGACAGAGAACCATTAATTAGATTTATGAGGACAGGTACCGTATGAAATCGCTAGACTGCGATGATTTTAATGTTCCTGTTGTGGGAGAAATTGATTCTTAATTAAGCATTCGTTTATTTAACAGTCAGACAGACTGGAAGGAAATAGGTTAACTTCGATCTTTGTATCGAAAATGTCAGAGTTGAGATTGTCCAGAATCAGTTATTTGGAAATCTAGAGGTCACGTTGACTGCATTTTGGTGCCTAGTTATAAAAGGCGGTAGATATATTCAATCCTGATTGGCTACTCTAAATATTGGGCATGTTTCCTACACAAAATTTCTTGGTTTTAATATGCCCCATCGCAAAATTTAGTCAGTCTACTTTTTTCTGCAAGAGAAAAAATATAGGGGGCTCCGAGATTGAATTTAGAAGAAGTTCTCCGTAAAAATAATTATCCAAGGGATTGGATGTCTGGAAAGTCGACCGACACAATTCTGGCGGTAGAAGCGAGCAAGACTTGAAAGCACAAGGGGAAATAGCTCCACTGACGTATCCACCTACCCACACAAAGTTGAGGGCCGACAGAGGCGAGATAGAGAGAGTGCGGAGGGGAAAAAATTGAAAGAACAAAGAGAACAGCAACGGTGAATTTGGAGGGTCCAGCGTTTTAACCAGGTTATGCTGTTACACAGGGACAATGACTTCGATTGTACACTCGATTCTATGATGAACTAATTCTATCATTTAAACAGATTGGCTATTTATATAAGTATATTTGTGTTGAAATTCAGTAAATGATTTATTTCAAAAAGAAGTGTATCTTCCTAATGTAATGTATTATCCCAGTTTGTTTATGTAATTGATTAAATTGTTATATTTCATGTACGGGGGCTCGTGTTATTCTGTTCTATATATCTGCTCAGATCTCTATTTATTCCATCTATAAATCTCACAATTTATATTATTATTTACTCGATCCGGGCCATAACACCGAGGTCGATCATCCTCTAGATAATGATAACCAAATAAAGCGGACACCCTTGTAAGAAGGTCCAATCCGCCAATCCATAAATAATCACACGCCATACACAGGAAGCTACTGGCAAGCTTTCTCACATACCCATGTTGACCGAGCCCGAGACTCTTAACTAGTCCAAACAGAGGTGAGATGTCAGTGATCTGTACAGGCCTTGCGCCTTAGACCACTCTGCCACTTGGAGCCCCAAATGAAAAACAAACCACCAAAACTGCAGCCAGTATTCTTCATTTGTAAAAGAAAATATCAAACAATATCATGCAAGTCATCTTTATAAAGCAAAGATATTATGCAACCTAGTCTACCTAGCCCACTTCTGACTGGCATAAAACATGCAGTGTGCATCAGTACACATTATAGATGTTACCGCTAATGTTCAGGACAAGATATTTGGAGAAAAACAATTTTTATTTGCACAATAGTTATCAGAACAGTGAGAAAAGTAATTATTTATTAATGTCTGAAAAGTTGGATAAACGATGGTATATCATCAGTGAGACTGTAATTGTCACCATGCAAAAACAGGGCTTAGTCACTTGGGAATAAGTCATCTTTATAAAGCAAAGATATTATGCAACCTAATGTGCAGCAACTGAAATATTAACTTGTTTTTAAAAACTTTAAGAAATAATTCAGATGTACATTTAGTACATAATTCTGCATGTATAACAGCAATACATCGATCCGTATATCATCTGTATATTGAAGTCTCAAAACATTTAGCATGTTTTTTTCACTTCTGCCCCACATGGTGCCTGAAAGCAGCTGTTGTGTAGTGAAGGCAGGGAGACTGTTGGAACACTTCCCTGTTTCACGTCTAGGCAAATGTCTAGATATAAGCTGCCATGTTGGGTCAGTTACTTTGTACTTGCAAATATTCAGTAACCTCCATTCAGCCAATAAGGAAATATATCAGTATATATGTGTCAGTTTCAAGTTCTTGTTGTGAATAAATGGTGTAGTAACTTACTGGAAACTGATCCTAGTTCTAAAGCAAAGTACACTGTAATGATGCAATAAATTTGAAACTTATTATTTTTTGACATTTTGGATGGTCATTGCAGTACACAATTACTATTAAAATTAATTTTGTTTAAATTTTGTTTAGATCATTGTTTTTCACTTCGCTAATAATATACACATAAAAATTATCATATTCATATGATCATATCTTGCTGCAGATATACTACAATAGGACAAGCCTCAGTTGTATCTCCTTATACCTAGAAAGCTTGGTTGACAAAGTCAGTTTTATTTTGGTGTCTTTGTCAAATAGCATGATTGATCATGCAAAAAAATAAGGTTATTTAGTACATGCAGGGGTGTTACATTGGCTTACTGGTTAGAATGCCAGACTTAAAAGCCAAAGGTCATGGGTACAAAGCCAGTCCAGGTCAGCCTGGGTAAGGTGCTCTGCTGTGTTTCTTAGCAAGGCACTTTACTCCCATTGCCTTGGTATTCATAACCTTTTTTGTGTTGGTGTGCCATTAAACAGTGAACAAACAAATTTATCGCCTGCAGAATTTTTTTGATCTAATGCATCACTTCATCTGTCAAGCTCAAGTTCGGGTTCATCTTGAATTTAGACTCTTGTTACGAATTTGCAATATGAGATTATTTTAAAAGCTATATGTAACTGTCTGAGCTAATAGAGAGTATGAAAGCAGTATTACCAATATACTCGTTTATAATTAGAGTTCAACTGCAAACAACATAAACCCAGATTTGCCATTGCATAATGCGATGACAGATCTGAGTCTGTGTTGTTTGCAGTTGGTCCTGACTTTTAGTAAAGAGTTAGATATGGGTAGGAATTGGCAGAGATGGTCTTCGTAGCATTGGTTTCATTGCAAATTTTTATATATTTTGTACAGATTTTTGAAAATCTGATAATGTATGTATTGCAGTGCTCTTCACAGATGAGACATTATAGTGTACTGTGAAACCTTTGTACTGGCTATTTATTGGCTGTTACTTCGCTGGTTAGTTTTCCAAGCATAGTCTACTCTACAAAGAAGATATTTGGCACTTAAAGAATTTGATGCCTTTGCCAACCTTCAGTTTAACTATCTAATGAAAACTCAAACTATTTGTTCAGGTGCTTTAGTGCTTTAAAACTAGTATTTTGCTGTATCAAAGTTTGGCTTTTCCAGTGTTTCTAAGTAACAACACTTGTTGGATTTCACATGTATATCACACATAACAGCTGTGCACACAATATTCTGATATGCAGGCACATTCTTGAACGGTAAATTATGGTCTGCACCATTCTTCTTATGATGTGAAGTGAGCAGCATAAACCATGATCTTATAGCACATCATTCAACAGCAGATCTGGGTTGATAATGTTCTTAGTTGGGGGTTACCATATATACTCACGTAAAACAGAATACAAATGCAAACAACATAGACCCTGATCTGTCGTTGCATAATGTGCTGGCAGATCGGAGTCTGTGTTGTTTGTTTTACTGATTAGTCTTTACAAACTGCATAGACCCAGATCTGCTGGCGCATTATGCAACAGCAGATCTGGGTCTATGTAATTTGCAGTTGTTAATCAGCTTATACGCGAGTATATATGGTATATTACACATACACATGCAGGCAAATATAGCACCTAGATATGGGAGTGGAAGTATGCCAACCCCCAATTTTTTTTTGTAAAAGTAAGCTATACTATTGCTTTGTCATTCTTAATATTCTCATATACATGCACCTATTAGAAGGCATTCAGGAACAGGATGAAGTGGGAAGTTAAACTGATATTGCAAAAATTGTAGGAGTTAAAAAGAATGCATACAGGTAATTGGAACAGTTTTAAAAGGATTTTATTGGAGTCTGTGGTATTAAGTGACAAAGGGTAAAGTAATTAATTTGACCTGTTTGTTAAAGTGACATAAAAAGAGAGGGGGAAAGATCATGAGCATTCAGTTTGTTTGTATGTTGTGTTCTGTTGGCATTTTGTTGGTTACTTGCATGACAACACTGATGCACTGGTATTGCATGTGTTGTCCATATGACTAAATTAGCCCATTGATAAATTGATTGTTATATGTGACATTAAACTATACCTTTTATTATTCTGTTGGTGCCATTACCATACGTGTGATTATTTCTGACATTGTACTGTGTGATGATGTATGTTTAAAACTGTAATTTTAATGCTGTGTTTCACTGTTTTCTTTGGCTTTCCAAGAAAAGGGTCCACAAAGGCCCCCTGGATCATGTTTATGGGGTCCATTGCAATTTCAAGGGGTCCTGCCTGTTATTTCACTATTTACTTACTACTTGCTTATTACATCAACACAATTATGAACATACACAAGTTCCTTTTAATTACTGCTTAAATTCATACTAATAGTTCTATTTAACACTAAATTATTGTTCAATTTGTATAACATTCTTGTTTATTATAAGAATTTCTACAGTATAGATACATTACAATTGAGATAACAGTAGCTCTATTATGGTCGTTTTCTTTTGGTCATTCTGAAACCAATCTGTGTGTTTGTGATATAAACAGTATAATTATTGTATCTTCATGTGCGTTCTTTCTGTTTGATTGGCTGAACTATCACTCCTTGTCCAATACTGAATAAACATTCCCCGTTATTGCCATTAATTTCAACTGGTCATTTCCTATGATCTCTGCATTCATAGTACCTGCCTTTATTTTAGACCACCAGTCATTATCACTGTCAGTGACTTGTGTATTCAGTGTGAACAAGTGAGATGTTCTTTAATTCTTACGATTCACTCACTTGGAGCTCTATCAAAGCATGAAACATTCTTCAATGGCAAGCTTGATGCATTACACTGGTGATAAAATCATTTGTATTGATGACTTAGTGGACTTGCCTAATAGTCAGGACACAGAGCACACAATAGTAACAATGTAGATGGCTGTTTTTGTGAGCCTTTTAAGATGTGTTGTTGATATTCATGTGTGCCCTGTCTAATTTTACTGTCAAAAAAGGTGCAAGGGTGAAGCCTGAAGAAAACTCTATTTCCTTGCAGACATGGTTAATTGAGGTCATGGCATAAGCACTTTTAGTGGTTCTTCTAATCAGAATTGAGCAAAAATGTACACCATAGTTAAGCAAAAAGAGTGAATTCAGGGATTCCTGTAGTGATCTGCTCAGGAAGTTAGCATGTAAATCAGGTTATAATTCCTATACCCAGCTAGCAGGAACAACTTAAAATCAGGCAAATGGTTGATGCATAGTTATGATATTATCTGGTGACTCTGAGCCCATATGGATAGACTAACTTTTAAGGCCAGATACAAGGCAGATTGTTGGTACTCCCTCAGATTGTGGGGAAGATAGCTACTACCATAATCACTGTAAGTCTTGGGACACCCTTAATTATTTTCAAAAGTAATTTTTTTATGACCTATAAAAGTTGGGACACGAAATTATAGCAATTTTTTCATGTACTATAAGTCTTGGGACACCTTAGAGATTTTATTTTTCCTACTAATCGATCGATGTATTTTATCGAACTCAACGACATTTTAAAAAAAAAAAAGACTTCGTTGTTGTTAAAGGGACTATCATTATGAATTATTGTCAGTTTATGCATTACTGCATTAAAATTGTTGAAAGTCATCAGTAATTAGTTTGTTTTGCCTTGAAAATGTAAATACCTAACTCAATGTGGTACCAGTATGACAACAACGAAAAAAGCATTTGATTCAACGCTCGCATTTAGTGAGCTTGTTTATACATCATGGCGTCACCACATGTACATTGAAGATTTTAACTTGCGCCGTTTGAAGTACATCCCTTGGTTTCGAATCATAGGCACCACTGCACTAAACTTCTATAATATCTCTAAAATACGATAAAGAAGTTTAGAAATAATGCTTTGAAAATAACTGTAATACCGTTTAAACTCGGCGGGAGTTTGCTTCGATGTAAGCGGCCTTAAGTACCTGTATACTCAGCTACGGTAATCGTACTAAAATTCTTGAGTAAAAGATAAATCACACATCGAAGAACTACACCAGTGATGGCTACTAATACAGTACATGATAATTTTAACCTATATTATGATCATTGTTTAATGTATATATAACAGTTATGTGAATAAATGCTGGTTTACCTTATATAATTAAACGTGTGTATCTTTTTATATAGATTACATCACTATGTAAAATCGCTTATATCACTGACAAACTGTAACTCTTTAGCGTGTGGATCATACCATATAAAATAGCAATTTGTGATCTTGAAGAAAGCGATTTGGTAAAAACTATGAATAAAGCAAAGTCTGCATACGATTTGCACTGTGTAAGTACTGTACACTATAAAACAGGTCTCAAGGTAAACCCGAAACGACCCGTGAATTGTGAAGTCTTTATTTGCCTTTATTTTATTTCATGTTGGAGAAATCGGAAAATATATATATGCAAAATAATAACATAAAAACAATCATAGTAGTTTATAACAGTTTATTGACGTGGCGATCTTGCCAATTTTGCCAATTTCGTCAGACATTTTTTGTGTCTATAATTGTTGGGACAGTGAAAATGCTATATTTTTTAAGTGTGTATAAGTCTTGGGCCACAGAAAAAAATAATTATTTTTTCGTGTCCCAAGACTTACAGTGATTACGGTACACACTAGAATGCTCACCATGGTGGGGCCTGTGGGTAAATAAAGTACGGTAACCAAGTGATGTGTGCATCTGCAAGCCCAGGATCTACTACATTGTACATGTAATACATGGCAGGATTAGTTACTATTATAGATACATGTGCTGTGCATATGATAATTGAGGAAACTAAGAATTGGAAACAGATCAAAGTCTATGCTAATTTGATACAGATTCATATATGTGACTATCATTTTAGGTACAGAACCAGATTGGCATGCATGTATGAAAGTTAGATTTAGACTATAAAAAAAAGTTGATTTTTTTTTTTTTTTTATAACCTAAAAGTATTATTTTTAGCTGCAAATAAGAGGGAATGACTGAACACAAAATAAATCCCACCCCACCTCCAAAACTCCTTGACATTTGCCGCTGCATTAATTGTTTCCTTCAGATGGACTACAATCAGTTGTATATACATCGATTTGATCTTGCTAAAGTACAAGTCATACAGATCATGTAGGCGTTAGGTACCGACTATTTAAAGTACTGGTGTAATTTTTAAAATTGGATTGCACATAACTTCATATAGCGATTATTCACTTTATTTCGATCCTCATCGATCAGTATTACTTGGAAGATCATTATATAAATGCCCCTTGAAATACATCTGACAAAAATGTTAAAATATGTTCACACTTTTAGACAAGATCAACCAAGAGGTGTGATCCAGTGTAAATCAAATTGAATGTCGCATGCTATGTCACACTGAAAGCACTGCTTATTGGAAACAATCAGAACTACTCCCTGTACGGGTTTAGATTATACAAGACATCCACTTTTCCTGACCCAATTTAGTGCCGGTCTGCCATTGTAAACGACCATAGCAATTGGTAATTTCCATCTGGAAGTTTTGTGAGGACAACAGGTGAAGATTACTGAACAATAAGGAATGGACAGACTTTGGTAAAGCTTAAGAAGCTGCAATATATTTTAGAACAAGAGTACATATTTTTTAAGATCATTATAGGTGCCACATTGCTATGTTGACGTATACTAGATCTCTTGGAGTCCGGCAAAAATCTGGTTGAATGAGACTACTGCATTTAGCTCATATGGATCATTTTTATCAGTAATTTGCTAGCAGACCCAATATGGCTTGGACATGCATATATATGTACAGTAATTGATACAGTCTTGCCTCATTAATCCAACCATAATTAATGCTAGGTTGGTGGACAAGTGGTTCTCACATTTGCAAAAACATCAGTACTTCAGTAATTATAGAAGAACTAAAGAATAGGATATAATCTAAAGCTACAGGAAAACTTTTTTTTCTCAATCTTGAATAGAAACAGTTGAAAAGACAAAGATAATGATCTATGGATGAACATTCAAGACAGAATAGACTGCTATGGGTTGTTTGTATTGGATGGAGTAGCAGTACCAAAAGTTCTCTGGAGATTAACTAGTATAGCTGTATTCAAACAATGTAATTGGCCTGCTGGTAGTAAAATTTGATCATCAGACATTCCTGTTTGTTGGACACGTTGACAGGTATTGGTTTACAGTAATTTTCCTATGATAAGATAAGAGGCCCTGCCAAATAAATTTGTCAAAAAGTAGGGGTAGACTTAGTACTAGACAAAAATATCCTTAGTCAATATTTTCCCAAATTTTGTTAAAAAAAAAGTCTTGGGTAATTATCATCAAGCATGGGTTTATGCTTGGATAAATATGTGATGTCAGATGAGTGAGACTAGACTGTACTTGTATACCTGGAAAATATTTAATCCTGCAATAATTATGCAGCTAGTCTCAAAAGCTGTCTCTCCTTCTAATGTAAAGTGAGTGGAGAGTCTCAAGTTCTCATTTCAGTTGCCATGTCATTTATTGTGTTGATATTATTACAGTAAAGTGGCCCGTGTGACATGTAAATAAAAAAAAATCTAAGTATGCAACCAATAATATGTGGAGGATAAATTCTGTTTTATATATGTAATAAATTACCATTCCAGTGGCTCAGTGGTTAGCGTGCTAGATTTGTGACCAGAACGGTGCAGGTTTGAATCCAGGTTGGCAGCCATGGGGTGTCCCTAGGCAAGACACTTTCGGACTCACGTACTAATTCAGTTGCCATAGTAAATCTATGGAAACACCATAATATTAAAAATTAAATAACTTCAAATTTCTAAATAATCATGCTCAGATCTATATCTCATTATAGACCCATCCTTGATGCAAGCTTCTGTGTGGAATGAAGTCATATGAGCAGTGCTATTTTTTGGATCTACATGTGTATGAAACACGTGTTTTTAACTCCACATCTAAAGAATCAGGTGTTACTTTCTAGACTGGTTCCCATTTTTCCATACAATTTGTACCGCGAGTCCTATATCCACCCTTGATTTACTTCACACCTTGGTATAGTAGTAGAGTTTCAGTGTATGTAGCTAGGAAATATCAAATTGGTGACCATAATTACTCTGTAAATGGTAAACTGTCTAAAATTTATATATTTGGTTTCATAGATATTAATCAACGTGCAAACATCCCACTTAACATAGTCAAATCCATGCACTCCAACACCCCCACCCCTTCATGACAACAGTTGTCAGATCTAAAAGTGTCTTTATTGTCACAATGAAAATCTTTCAGAAGCAGCCAAACGGTATTAATTTTGCCTGTTACCCACAAATAGAACCAGAATATTGCATATATAGTAACTTTATTGTACATGCATATAAGGAACCGCAGTATGGCAGTTGTTTTCTATAGGATTCGTGGTATTAATTTAACCACCATAGTAAACCTATGGAAATACCATAATATAAAAAATTCACCAACTGTAACTTTCTAAATACTCGTGATCAAACCTATATCGCTCAATATAGACCCATCCTTGATGCAAGCTTCTGCTTGTAGAAAACCGTGAGCCATGGCATTTTTTTAAAACTACATGTGTGTGCAACATGTTTCCAATTCTGCACCTAAAGAATCCGGTGCTACTTTCAGAACTGAGTGTATTAAGTCAAGTTGTAAAAAGTCTGAAATTGCATTAGTAGAATATTATCTCTTTTTTTTCAGTTCTAAATAGGATAAGGTCGCAAAAGATTCTTTCTACTAAAATTGTACTTTGAACTATCAACCAATTATGGCCCTCCAAACCCATATGTAAGTCTGATTGGAACTGAAACCCATCTTTAGACAAGCATTGAGTAATTTGAAGCATGATTGCAAGTTTCAGTGTTACACCTTAAAAAGATGTATATACATTTAAAAAAAAAAAAAAAAACATTTATTACTAGCAAAAGATTGTAAGGGTATTTAATACCTCTTGTAGTTATGATCATTTCTGGCACATCAAGCCCGGTCCAACAATGAAAGCAAGAGCCAATGACCAGTTAACAAAGAAATAAGCACTGAACTTGTGAAGGGGTTAACCATATACCTTCTGTAATTCTCATTGTGATAAATGTTCACTTGTGGCAACACACAAATACAATATACAAATGATTGCTTACCATTAGGGAACCATGATATACAGTTTGGTTTCTGAATGGCTGTCTGTAATACATCTAAATGTTGTATAGCTAAATACCATTTCATAGTTTTCCCATTAGTACTGACATATTTGAAAGTATTCATGGAGAGAACAAATAGAGGGGAGGGGGAGTTACTTTTCTTGTCCTGGAATCCAGTGACCATGGGCAACAAGAGTACGTAAATTTCCTGCAAACACTGAATTGTACGTTTTATTACTGTCATGGTAACCTTTTTTGTCAATTTTGAGATGAAAAAGATTTCACAAAAACCAAGTTGCAGATTTATTTCTTTATTGTCTTAATCTCTTTTTTTTAACTATTTTATGTTAAATATGAATGCAAAATAAGGAATTCTGTTTTAGGATGTTAAGACAGGGTATAATTATATTATTCCAGATAACTGTCTTTTAGAATTATTAGACTGAGAAAAAAATTGTGTCCTATCTTCAGGGTCAAGGTGATGGGTACACATTTTATGGTTACTTTTGTTTTTGCTTTATCTCTTAAAATCTTGAGGTTCAGGGATGAAGCATGGTACACTTACATTTCTCTTTTTGATGGAACCTCATGTATCACAGTCAAGGTTATGTCTTCAGGGTCAAGTTCACTGATCAATTTCTCCTTTGAGGTTCTTTTACTCAAATGCCCTTTGAGATATTAACATCAAACTTGGTTACTTTCCATGTCTGCTAAGTAACTCCATAGCTCTGTCACAAGGGTCACAGCCAGGTTTCATCATTGCATACTTTTGGTGACCACACCACAGCATGTGGGGAACAAAAAATTAACTAAATTTTGCTGTTGCTTTTTCAACCATTATTTTGATATTTTTAAAGTCAATCACAAGTAAAAGAGTGGAAATCGTTTTTGTTCAGTTGTTGTGAAATTCCCCTTCCTACAGTTCATGTGATGTTGCTGTTTGGCCTTCTTACATAAATCAAACCATTTTACCTGAATTTTTGATGTACCGATAGTCACTTGAGATCAGAAAGCACTGAATGTTATCTAAACTGAGTTACAATGAAGCATTAACAGTTTCACCTTTCTCTGGTTTTAGTGTGGAAATCCTCAGAGTGCCTTATTGCATTTATTATTAGCATACCTCTTAAGCAGAAGAGTCTCAGACATAAATATGCATTGATTAAATAGCAAATTTTAAAAACTACACAGCCCAGCTAGCGGGGCCTAAACTTAGAAGCCCTACCTCTGGTTACTGAAATTAATGGTTTAAAATGATATTTTATAATGGTATATAAGAATCCTGGCATCCATCTGTCCATTCTGTCCTCGAATCCTTCTTTCCATCACACAAAATTTTGTGAATGCAACTAGTCCCCCAGTTTGCGATGGATTGCCATGAAACTTTTTAATATTATAGTCATCTTCGAAAGATTCATATATCAGCAAATCACTTTGCTCCTGCAATTTTTACGAGTTGTTGCCTTTTTTAACTTGCAGCTGAATGCAGTGTATGCCAAAATCTTGTGAATGAAATTAGTCTCACAGTTTTCAATGTAGCGCCATGAAATTTAAAGTGTTATAATCAACATCTGAAGATGCACATATCAACAAATCACTTTGCTTGCACCACAAAATTGTTGGAATGTCTTCATTTGCTGACATTGCCTAGGGCATGTTGTTGGTACCATACTTGGGTTACACCTCCTTTGTACAGCAATTGCCCTCAAAACTGTAATTTGTATGTACTTGACAACAATAACTGTGTCTGTCAAGACTAGTAAAAAGCTTGGGGTCATTATCAAGGACTTTCAGCTTGACAAATGACAAGAGTATTGATTTAGACTGGTTTCCTTTTAGATGACTATTATAAAGTGGCATTGCTGGGAAATAATAAATTTGTGAATACCCAGCTGATTCAATAGGGCAACTGGTCTCAGTGTTCCATAATTTTTTAGAGGTTTTTTAATTTTTTTAGGTCACAGTTTCCTTCATTAATTCTTGTACAATTTTTCATATGCAATGGAACTACATGTGTGATATTTGCACTGCATTTGAATGATCAAGAATAGAACACTTGCTGTCTTTCAATTAAGAATGTTTCTTATTTTAAGAAACTTTCATTCCTCTGTAAAATTAATTAAACAGTTTCAATAAAATCTGAAAATATACTCTTATTAATTTATTTAATTTATCAATATCCATGGGTTAAGGTGGACTCCTAGATGGTGAAACATGGTAGACGATGAATATGTCCTATGGAATCTTCATTAACTACCTGTGTGACATAAGGACAGATTCATCTAATGATAGGCCTTCTCCAGTTTGCCATAAATAGCTTACTCAGCAATACAGAATTGGGTCGATTTTCAAATCATATTACACATGTCTCAGTTGTATGTTGTACTGGAATTGACCCTCCCTCATTAGAACCACAAACCAAATGTGAATCAATGAAGTGAATGCTGGTGCATACCACATTTTACCTATAATGCAGCTAACAGTGTATAGCACAGACCCAGAATCTGCTGTGATGGCAGATAAGCAGATAGGTTTGCTGCTTGCAGTTAGGTGTATATTATATGTTCAGGAACAAATACAGTACCACATCTATTCAAATCAAGTTGGATGCAGTTGCATACAGCATAAACCCAGATATGCTGTTGCATAATGTGCTGGCAAATCTGGGTGTATGCAGTTTTTTAGGACTAATCGGAAGAACAAACAACATGAACCCTGATCTGCTTGTGCATTATGCAAGAGCAGTTGATTGTCTATGTAGTTTACAGTTGGATCCAACTTGTAGGATATATAAAAGGATCCTGATTGTGTACAGACTTGTTTGACAAATGGTACACATTTAGTAACTCGTTATTTCCCTCTTTTGTCTGGGTCTAGTGTTTATTTAACTAGTATGAAATAACAGTTTTTCATTATTGTCTTTCTTCTGAGCCAACACTGTCAAATAATGTACCTTGTACATAATACACCTGCAATACATGTATATAGTACTTGTAGAGTCTAATCTATTTCATCCAGCCCCTGTTCAGCTGACTATAACTGCATTCATGAGGAAATATTATGAAACGTTTCTTTTCTTACATAAAACTCCATGTTCTGATGCCAACAAGGGCTTAAATTTTTTTTTTGTGTCTACTTGCATTTTTTCACGTGTGGAAAAAAATCAGCTTGCAAAATCTTTTTTAATCTATGAGGTAAGCCAAGTTTTTTTGAATAAGAAGGTACAATGATACATTTCTATTAGTTTTAGTTGTATTTTTCATCATTTTGAATAAACAAAGTACATGTACATCTGAAATGTATCTTGTACATAACTGAAGTATGATTTGTAATGGGCACAAAAATGTAGTATGCGATTCCAACCCGAAAAATCGAATAAAATTTGTATGTTATTTGGAAAAATTTCTTTAGAAAATCTTGACCAAATAAGATGTTTAGACCTCACAGTTACTAACCATCTGAAATTAATGTTCATATTCAAGAAATATGCACCTAAATTGATCTTAAGGCCTGTTAAGAACTTACTTGTCATCTTGCCCATAAAACGTGGAAGAATTAGATTTAAAGGTTTAGTTGGACCTGTTTTAGAATATGCTTGTACAGTTTGGGACCCCCACTCCCAGGTTTAACAGGATGAACTTGAAAAAATTCAACAGCTACCAGCCAGGTTTGTTACATCTAATTATGACTACACCAGGAAGTATGACCTCAGTATTGAATAAGTTGTCTTGGAAGACTTTAAACATAGATTGGAAAACAGATTAATAACTTTATATATACAAAGGTTTAAAAAAAAAAACGCCAAAAATCTGCCGCTGCAGTTTGTCCAAATCAAAAAGAACTAGTAGCAATCGGCATGAATATACCTACAAGGTATCCATTGTGCAAATGATAAGTACAAATTTAGTTTTTCCCCCCAAGAACCATCAAAGGTTGGAATTTTTTAACTACAACTATTGATCACAACTGCTGAATCTTTGTAAAACCAAATTGATGCATCTTCCACTTGAAAGTAAAATGGTTGTGACTAATTCACTGTGTATTATCAGTACATGTATGGTCACAGTATTAGATGTATGGCCACATAGTATTACGCTACATGTTAAGCAGCTTATCTGAAGGAATCAATGCCAAAAGAAGCTCTGTTTTTCTTTCCAGAATTATGCATGTGTATTTTGTTGAATATATGTTCCTTAAAGAGTTTTACTTATAATTTGCTGTAAATCACTATAAAATTTATCACTCACAAAAAGATGCAAAAGCTTGAAATCTTGACTTGATTTTCCACAATTGAATTTGAGCTCTGTCAGCATCTTTATTTTGATAGTAAATTATGCAAATGTACATGTTATTTACCATCTACCATACATGTGACAGAACCAGGACATCATATCAGTAGATTTTAAACTTTTGATCAGTAGATTGGCTTCTATTATCAGCAGGATTTCTTATATACATAAATTTTACGCTTTGTAAGGGAATTGAAAACAAAAATAGCATGTTTTTAACATGAATCAGATTCTGATGGCAGTGTTGCAATTATAATAATTAATATGAGGCATGGTATTGTCAGTTAAATGAAAAAGGAAGAGATGTATATCTCATAGTTCACTGCAAAGATTTTATATAAATTCACAAGCATTTTTAGTTTCAATCACAAATTTTCTGCCTGGTGTCCACTGATGAAATTCATTGTGATTACATATTAAGTTTCACACTTAACATGCTCTCAATAGTTTTCTGGTCCAAATTTCCCCTGTGTGATGGTGGCTGCATGTGTCTGTTGATATAATTTCTTTTCCCATATACTATCTTAAAATCCACTTTGCAAGAAACAGTGCAAACTCAGGACCTTTGCTACTTGCCTGCACCTACTTAAACACTATTTTCCAAGCATTGTTGAACTTGTAATATTTTTAACTGATGATTTTTTAGCAGTGGGAGAAAGTGCACATTTCTGCATTTTGGCACGAATTGACAACAAACAAAAAAAATATATAAGAGCTTCCCTTATATTTTTCTCTTAAAACATCTTGAAAAACACAATACATTTGTTTTATCTTGCTACAGTCAAAGGTCGGCCAATGTTTAATTGAAGACTGGCAGGCCATCAAGGACCACCTTTGATCCCTTTATTACTTAGAACACCTCGATAAATATCCTGCCTTTGGCCTTATATTCCCCAAATTACAATAATATGGTAATCAATTTACAGCTTGTGTACACATGTCAGCCATTGTGTAACAATTCCTAATTGGATAATCAGCATGCATAATTGCACCAGTCATTGCACTGGTGGAACAGTTATGGTACTCAGTACACTGGTTGCTGTAATGTGTGGATATAATGGGTAAAAATACCGTTTTTGTTCAAATAATGTTCTTTTTATCTTTTTATTTTCAATAGCTGTAGATTTCAACTATCACACACTATGTGTGGTAGATGGCCTTTAAAATGGTATGCCCTACTGCTGGTAGAATCACATGCATAATCTGCTGACTTTTTTATCAGTACAACACTCCGCGAGTTATTTTGTGCTGTGTGATCACTATAATGAATAGCCAGACCTGTAATTTACACTTTCAGATTAGTGGTCTTTCTAATGCACTATGCACATCTCTAATGCACATGCACACATATTTACATTATATGATGTTTAGTTAATATTTGTTCATTCAAAAGTTCGGTTAATCGTATGAATCATGCTACAACAGATTTTGTTGGATAGACAAGATTAGACTGTATTTGACCAGGTCAGTTTGGGCATGTATGTGGAATTTTGAATATGTAGCCAGACAATGTAAACCGCGCAAATATGGCAGGATGTAATAAAAAGCATAGTAATTTATTATGGTGCAGTGTTCATTGCAGAAATTGAAAAAGATGGGCCCAGTGGCCCCTACGAGGTCAAAAACTGGGATCATTGTGAAAGAAAAACAGGTGTTACAAATATTCTTACATGTTTCAGGTTCATTTAAGAAATTGAAACACATATCATTATCACAGGCACTAGCATCATGGATGTATTAATTTCAGCAATAAAAATATACATTTTTCTGGCAATATACATGTATGCTTGGACTCGATTGTTCTAGAATTAGACTACAGCATGGTTTTCTTCAATTTTCTTGTCCACAAAAAATAGTGTTCACTATTCAGGACAGTTTTTTTAGTGGGCAAGGAAACTGTAGTAAACCGTGCTATAGTCTGAATCAGCAACTACTGATTCAAAGTATATAATGCTGGAAAAGTGAATATTTAGTGCAGAAATTAATAAAATCCATGAACCGTGCACCTGTGATCATTATCAGACTCCCCTGTCGCAAGCCTTCCATACTGGGATTTGAATTGCTCATCCTCGAGTAACCATTCCCCTATAGAATTTATTTTGGACATTTGGATGTTACTTTGGAAATAAAAGCAGCAGTGTTTTTGCTAATGATTTCATCTTCTCTTCTTTACATTTTCTGTAAATGATCATCGACCATGTGTTCATGATTGATGCTGAAGCTAATAAAAATAAGATATTTAATTCAGCCAATGAAAATGATCATCTTGTGCTTCTTTGGCAATGAGCACATTCTGTTCAGTAAGCTTGGATGTGCTCAGTGCAGGCACTCTAAAATCAACTGTAATAATTTTTTATTATTTATCTACTGGTCATAGACCAGAAGAGCTTATGGGATAGTTTGTTGTCTTTCGTCCATCCGTCCATTAGCAAAAGTTTGTTATCGCTACTAAACTTCCTGGAAGATTGCCTTGAAAATTTACAGACACACTCATCCCATGGTGTAGTTGGTCCTAAATGAAAATGGTGCTGTTCAGGCATCCAGTATGGCCGCCAGTGTCCCTCGTGAAAATCTTTTTATCACAACTCCTCCTGAATGAATGGTCATATGAACATGGGCTTTTCGCTGAAAGACATATATTGATGTCTAGTTGATCCTATATGAGAATGGTGCAGATCTTATGTCCAATATGGCCACCATGGCAGCTGTCTTGAAAATCTTGTTATCACTACTCCTCCTGAATAGATGGGGCTTTAACTAAAAGACTTCTTGTGATGCCTAGCTGGTCCTCAATGAAATTGGTGCCAATCTGACATCCAATATGGCCACCATTGTGATCATCTTGAAAATATTATCGCTACTCCTCCTACATTGATGGTCATATCTGCATGGGATTTTCACTGAAAGACTTCTTATGCTGACATCCAATATGTGTACCACAGCAGCAGATTTGAAAATCTTGTTATATCACTCAAGAATATCGGAGATGGTTTCAATACATGACGGATTAAAGGAAGAAATGGTCTTATCTTGAATTCAAGGAAATTCTTGTCACCCAGTAGAGCGTCATTCCCTTATTTTATTTAGCTCTTTTTTATGTGCTCAATGGGTGCCATGGAGGGAATTTTCTTGTTCCTCGGATGAAAAATAAGGGTCATTGGTCCAAGGGTGAAACCTAAAATGAACCCTGTTGGTGAAGTTCCAAAGTTACTCTTGTACATAGACGCAGTCAGCAAACTTTGATTGGTATTAACATGGCAACATATGAAATCCAACCCAAAACCTGCATACAAGTTGTGCTTTTTAAATTTTGTTCATCTTCACTATTTTGTGATCAAGTAAAGAGAAATGGATTTGTAAAACTTTGAGTAATTCAGGCAGGTTTAGGTGGTCAGATTTAGAGCTGAAACGAATAATGGAACATTCAAATAAGAAAACTTGTTTGCAAATATTTGTGCTGGCAGCATTTTGTAAATGAAATAAACAAGGCAAATTGTAAACTATACAGTGGTCCATTAGTCAATAAGGAAACAACTTCAAGCCTGCTATATTATCTTTAATTCAGACTCCCACTTGCAAGGTAATCTAAATGTCAGAATTCTGAATAGTCACATTGCTCATATTGCCACTTCTATTCATTGCCATTCAGACGCCCTTGAAAAGATAATGTGTAATGTGGCAAGTTGATAGAGAACAGGGGTCATATCAAAGCCATCAAAGCCTTTATGTCTCAATCAATGTATCCATATTAAATTAAAATTAAATTAGCCAAATGTCAATGCAGTTTTCATTATGAACAATCACTTTACTTCCCAAAGAATTTTTTGAAATAGCGAGCCACCATATTTAACTGAAGAAATAATCAAGAGTTACTGCCCTTCTTTACCTTTAGTCCTGCCACTAAAGGAACATTTCTGGTCATACTAAGTTTGAAGATAAACAGGAAAAATAACACCCAAATTTATTTGAATCCCCCACAATTGTATGCACAGCCCCTAAAATGTCATTTACATGTAATTAAATTTAGGGGACAGTTCACAGTGTTTTTAATACGGTTTGGTGGGGGATGGGTTCAGGTGGGGTGGGTGTATGTGTGCCATTAAATACAAAAGAAGACAAAGAAAAATGGATGGATTTTATAGCTTTGACATCAATGAATATTCTGATTCTGCCCAAATACATCCAACAAATATTGGAATATGAAAATTTGGTATATATTTCAGCTCTTGTAAAGTGTCACAAGCTTTCTTTGATTATCTTAAGTTTGATATTTAACAGTGGGGCCATAATTATCCAAACCAACATTATGCAGATTGTTGGTTTATCTGAACTAACACCTACGTGTAGCAAATACAGTGTTATCCAAGTTCATGATCTGAACTAGCACCTATGTGTAGCAAATACAGTGTTATCCAAACTCATGATCTGAACTAACACCAACGTGTAGCAAATAGTGTTATCCAAACTCATGATCTGAACTAACACCTACATGCAGCAAATAGTGTTATCCAAACTCATGATCTGAACTAACACCTACATGCAGCAAATACAGTGTTATCCAAATTCATGATCTGAACTAACACATACATGTAGCAAATAGTGTTATCCAAATTCATGATCTGAACTAACGCATAAACGTAGCAAATACAGTGTTGTCCAAATTCATGATCTGAAGTAACACCTACATATAGCAAATACAGTGTTATCCAAAATCATGATCTGAACCATACTCGATCTCCCTACAAGCTAGGATAATGTAAGCTTTACTGTGATGCTAAAAGCTAACTTCTTTTTCTTTCTGTGCCATAATCTGTCTTTCAAAGGGAGCATGTTCAAGATAAATTGAAGAGGTTTTTCTTCTGAATATTTTGAACTTGTCTACACTGTGGTAAGACAGATCTGTCTAGTCTGGAGTTATAAACCAGAGATAAATTTGTATATTGCCAAGGAAGATATGTGTACATGTATATAGATAGATATTGACGTCTTCTAGTGAAATATGTCCTTGTAAAGGGAGTGTAGTACATGTAAAGTACCAAGAAAGGAGGATGTAGATGTAATCTATTACATACATTTAGAGATAGGTAAAGCGAGTCAGTGAGGCATTCAGAACCCAACAGAGATGTCTATTGATGATATCCAAACTGATTTCTTCCACCCCTTTTTTTCGGGGGTCTCCATTTGTCAGGTTTTTAAAAAGTATTTTTAGTCAAATCCTGATGGAAGGAAATTGATGCGAGGTCATTCCAAGGTTAAAAATGAGTGTTGCACATTGAAGAAATTCCCATAATATGCTGTCACCCATATTACAATAGAGCTCACCCATCATTCTTGACTGGTTCTGTTTCCAAAAGTTCAAAACTTATAAATAGGGAAGCAGGAGAGCCATTGTACATGTATGCCATTTGCAGAATTAATATTGGGGTGAGTGCAAATGTCTCTTGAAGGTAGTTGCAATATACAGTTATTTATTATATAGATAAACCTATATAGCTTACTGAAATTTATTTTTATAAGCAGCTGACCTTGAATAACAGTGTAGGATCTTACACAAGTGTTCAGTTCATACGAAACTTATAAAACAAGGTGAATAATTTTGGTCTTTTAAGAACCTGTGCAAGTAGGTGTTATAAAATGCATACTTGTATCACAGTGACCAGATATTACCAGGGTGAAAAGATGACAACACATGCTGAAATGATTTATCATGCCAGGTGAAATTGGAGAAAAGCGTGACAAATATCAGATCTTGTCTACCTTTAAACTGGTGTGGACAAATTGTATTGAAGTGTTCAAAAATACCAATTAAGCTGCAGAATATATTTATAATGATTTAAATCCGAAAGAATGTTAGTGTTACCTGCCACTACAGAGAATGGTATATAAGAATCCTCATGTTCATCTGTCTGTTTGTCCCTTCCATCCGGCAGACAATCTCGTTAGTGCAACTAGTCTTGCAGTGTTTAATTGATTGCCACCAAAATTGCTAAGCATTATGGTCATCATCTGAAGATTAACACATCACTTTGCTTCAGCAGTTTGTTTTATGCCTGCCATAAGGCATAGTATATTATGTTATGATATTCATCTATCCAACAGTCCATCAATCTGTTCCATATTTCAGTTTTTCTCAATAACCAGTGACTTTGCGAGGTTTTTGGAATATGCCATGGCGGAACAAGTGAGATGTAGAATTTCCACATAATTCTAGTTTGCACACTTTTTTACAATTATTTGTCGAGTTTCCAAATAGTAGTTAAAAAAATGTAATTAGAATTTTCATAAGTACCAAAAATATTCAAATATTTAAATAGAAAAAGTTCTGTGTACAAAAAATGCAAGAACAGAAAATAATTATTGTTATGAATTGATGGTGTACACAAAATTTTGGGATATGAAAAATTAAAAATACCGGGTAATTTCATTTGCAGTGAGCATGCTATTCTTTCAAAACAAAAATGAAACACGTCCCGAACCGAAATCACAAGCTCGATGTGCAAGCTTGCGCAAACTGTTGTCGCGCAAGCTAGTATTTGGAACTTTGCGAGGTTCTTTATTGCAAGCTTGTGCTGCAAACCACATAAAAGAAATATTGCAAGCTTGCTGCAAGCCTAAATACAAGCTTGTGCAAGCTAATAAATTTAGTGCAAGCTTATGCAAGGTTCATTGCTATAAAAATGTTGCATGCAAAAATGACATTATATACAGACCATTCACTTTTGTATGGTAAACAGCACGTCAGCAAATTTACATCAGATACTGCATTTACCTGACACTGTAAAACAACTTGGACCATTTTAGACACAAAGACACAGTGATTCTCATTCAAGAGTGCTCTTAAAACTCACCTATTTCGACTGCAAGAATAGACCTAAAGACTTAATAATGTTTCCTTACCTTAACTATTTTCAGCATGTTTTTGTTTTCTAATTTCGTAGTGTTTGTTTTTCGTAATCATATCATTATATATGTTTTTAAGTGTTATCTAATGTTGTAAAGCGCTTAGAGCTTCTAAAGATTAGGCACTATACAAAGTCCTTATTATTATTATTTATTATTATGGGTGTATTCATGTATTGCATTTGAAAGTATGAATGGTAAACTGATAAAACTTTTTCATGGAACACAAAATTGTGTTGTGCACATAGCAAATGCGTTATCAGCTTTACTTAAATTACTGGCTCTTGCAGATCATATTAAAAAAGAAAGTCCTAAAGGGTACTTCTACTGTAAACTTGCAAGTACTAAATACCACTACACAGAAACCATATCTAATGGCATATACATGATAGGTGGACAATGCCTGTGCAACTTGGAAGCGAAATATCAATATGCTTTAGCTTTGAAACTAAAGAACTCATTAGGAAGATGTTACATATTTTATAGAATTTTATTGAATGGTGTTTTATATCAGTGCATCAAATATAATGCAAATTACAGAAATTCATAGTCATGTATTCTTCGCCAAGTACTATCTGTTGTGGGCAAATTCTTGTTTTTTTAAATGTTATCCTCTGTGTTCATGTAACATTGATCAGTGCCACTGCTTTGCTACTATATGGCCATCATTTTAAAGATAGACTTAGATTAGCAACAGGTGCCGCCGCTTGAGGGCACTGGCGATCAAGATTAACATTTTCTCAAAATGTCAACCTCATTACACCTGGTACTTTCTCGACTTCGTATGTAAAAAACCGACATTATTATATCCGAACGTATTCATGGTTAAAAGGTCAAATGTCTATATTTAGTGTATATGACATTGGGTCTTTTGTACAACATATTCAGCGAAAATAAACGAAAACCAAATTTTTCAAAACACAGAAAAACAAAATAAGCGAACATATATGCTCACCTATGCCTGATTTAAAAATACTTTGGAGCTCTTTTTACGAGAATAATGGTAAAATGTGTGCGAATATTCACAGAAAGCCCACGAATTACGTCTTTTTTAAAGGTCACCATGCTAGCAAGAATGGTAACTCTTTCCAGCACATGGTTACGTAAAAAAGGAAACAATGACAAAAACAATATGACGTAAATTGGGTTCAAAAACACAAGAAAACTTGATTTTATGAAAAGGCAGACATTTATACAAAGGAATCGGATTATACAAACATATTGTCATTCATTATGCCAAATTTATTAACATTTTAGTACAAAAGGCACAGGGGGGCTACTGAATTACCTGGAACATAGAAAAAGTCAATTTATTCTTAAAGCTGAATGTTCACAAAACATTTCTATATAAACATATGTAAGAAATATGCAAATTTCAGCTTGAAATAACATGAGGTCACGAATTTGCAAAAAGTGCCAGCGACCAATATAAAAAAAATGGTGGACGGTACAAGTGTTTGAATGCTTCCTGTGAATTTATTTGAAAAGATATCATAAAGATGGGTTCATTTTTGATTTCTGCACACTCAAATTATGCAGAAAACATTCCATCTTTGTATATTCTATAATTCTGAAAAAATCATCCCCTGTTGCTACTTAGATAATTCCAACACAGCAGTCTGCTGCCTTGTATCACCAGAATTGAAACAGCTTGCTCAATATAAATTTTGTTAGCTGAAATAAAACAAAAGTTATAACCATAAACATAATTTATTCCCCAAGTAATACATACAATTTTTCTTTCAAACATACATTTCGGGCAGAATCCGTCATCATCAAGTTGGCCCCTACAACCGAATTCAAAGCAGGTTTTGACACGTGGACGGCAGTGTAGTTTTTTCCAGAATCAGATGGTCATTTTACTTAAGCAGTTAAATGAAGACTGTCCCAAATTCGATTGTCATCATATGAACCCTATGATATCTGTGTATACTGCATGATGCTGGAAAGCACAAGAGCAAACAAAACAAAACCGCCATCGGTAACAATTCAGTAATTCCACAGATACATACCGCCAATGGTTTAAATTCCGGAACCGGAAACGGAAAACGGAAGCGTGGTAAAGTCTAAATTATGATAGCGACGCCACGGAAATCTTTCTGGCAACGGATTTTTGCCATTGATAATCTTTTAGATGTCAAATAATTTTTCAGTATCCAACAATAAATTATTTTCTATGATCTCATAGAATATACGCAGTTGAATGTTTGGTGCCAAATAATATTGTTTTAAATAAAATTACAGGAAATAATTTATTGATGGATGCTGAACAAGTCTTTGTTTACAATGTGTGTCAGCAGTGTTGGGTTGTGAATACTCACTCATGTCCCCATTTTGCAATTTACACACAAATGTTCCTTTATTCTAGCTGTGATATGTAAGATCTATAAAAATTGGAAGTTTTATTTCAATGTTTTTGGGGTTGGGATTTTTAAAATATCAAAATATTTAAAATAAAACATGAAAATGATTTCTTTTTGTTGTTTTTGTTGTTGTTGTTAATATGACTCATTGAAATTGATAAATCTGGTGGGATTTGGATTTTGGAAAAATAATCATAATAGTATACCTATGTTGAACTTGGATTGTATCTTGCAGTATACACTGAACTGGAAACTACATTTTGTAGTAAACTGTTTGTCATAAAATGACAATGTCCATGAACTTACAATTCCCTTATTCTCAACTGATTAAGGCAATGAGGTGATAATAAATAATAATGCTTTCTGATTTCATGAATACTGGCCACTGGAATTTGGACAGCAAGACCATTTTTTGCAGTTTCTATGAATATAACATGCAATCAACAAAAATTATCTAAGAAACTGGGTCTGGAAATATGTGGAAGCTAATTTCGCTTTTCACAAGCTTGTGCAAGTTTGCGAATTGCACAAGCTTGCAGATGCTGGTAAGAAAATTATTAGAAATGGTGCCAACATTGCGCAAGCTTGCACAAGCTAAAAAATTTTCTTTGGCAAGCTTATTTTGCCAAGAAATCGCGGTCGCTGGTCGTGTTCTGCAGGTGGTCGCTCACGACAGTGCGTTTATATAATAAAATCGATCCGTGCATTACGATTGTGGTCGCTCATGACAGGTGGTCGCTCATAGCAGAGGTCGCTCATGACAGGTTTTACTGTACTAGCTTGCCGCAACCTTGTGGCAAGCTTGCGGCAAGCTAACAGCAAGGATGCATTTTGGTTCGGGACTTTTGTATGCTAAGAAGATGAACTAATAAAAGTTAGCATAGAAAGTGCAACTTCTTACATTATTAGTCGGCAGTTTTTGTTGTCCAGGTTGGATGCAGTTTTTAATTCCAAAATGCAGGGATATTTTAGACTCCCGTTCAAATGAAGATGGAACTCCAAATGAATATGAAAACAAAATTACAGAATCATTCGGAATTCCCAAATATTGCAAATTATGCCAAAAATGTTATTTCCAATTTATTACATATCCATTTAATTATAAATGGTTGATCTGGCATTCAATACCGTTGTTCAGTCACTGTTTTATATTGCAAACCCAGATGGGAACTGTGTAGGTGTTTCACTGATGTCTGCATATCAATGTTCTTAGATTCTTTGAATCCGACTTTTACACATTTGAATTTGTTTTGAATTCCATACACACTGTACAGTATATCTAGAAATATTTGGAAAGTGTAAAAGAGAGGGGCATGTAATAAATACAAAATTGCATTTATTCTTTGTTCTGAGTCCAGGGAAAGAACGAAACACATGTGGCTTTGTGTGCTGATCAAATGTTTGCCCCAAATCTGTGAGCCCTAGATCCATTCCCACTGAGAGGAACTGCAGTGGCTCAGTGGTTAGCATACTGGACTTGCAATGAAATGGTTTAGGTTTGAATCATACATTGGATCAGCTTGGGTGGGCTACCATGGTGTGTCCTTGGGCAAGGCACTTTACTCCAATTCTCTCAGCACTAAATAACCTAACTGTGTTGCTGTGTTGTAAAATACCAAAACAAAACCAAATCCATTCATCTTAGGACAATCTTGACAATTCTTGATGGCAAGGATTGGTTGATCTCTTTTTATCATTTTAAGAACTTTTCTTTTGATCAGCACCATATAGCCATTATTGTGCTGAAGTGCCATTAAACACTAATACATACATGCATGCATACCATCTTGGTTTAGCAGTTATCTCTTGGAACTTCAGTTTCCCCAGGAAAATTCTGATGTTGATTACCATTGCTTAGTTGTTTGTTGCCTGTGGAGACATGCTGTTCTTAAAAAATGGTAATACAATTTCGAATTCTAGCATCACTTTAATTGCATATTTGACATCTATATTGGCTCTTTTGTGGTCTCCGAAGTGAATTTGTTGTAGCACATGTACTTAGACTACGAGTAAGTTCTGCAGCAACATACTAATGTCAACAGGGCTGGAAAAAACACCTAGTCAGGCAACCTGGCACAAGTTGAACATTTTAAAGGGCTTGTAAAATTTAGTCACTTGTCTGAAATTCCACTCAGAATGTAAAAGAAAATAATGAATTTGTTTTTCTTGTGTAATTTCATGAAAATCTAAATTTCATCAGATACAATTTTTATTTTTTTCTCTGGCTCTATTGATTTACACCAAAATTATCCTACAATATATTTAAAGTATTTGTGACTTTTGGTGAACAGGCTGCATTTGTACACAGCAAATTGTGCTCATTGTCATTGGAAGTCTTTAAAAGCAAAATGATACTAATACAATGAATGTAAATTGAGACCATCAATGTAGAAAATAACTGTGCCTATGCTACACTAGATTTCAGTTGGTTATTATAATGACTTGAAAGTTAATGAAATGCACATGGTTTGATCTCTTTAACAACCTAGCTATCAAATACAGATTTCAAACTGCAGGGGATGCTCATATGGGCATCCATAATTTGATTTGGCAACCATGGTTACAGCTCAGAATTTGAGCTGCTTACCTTTAAAACAGCTGTAGCTGGAACCTACATGATACGTTCAATACATCAGTTTCGGAGCCACAGTAGCTCAGTTGAGCATCAGACTCTTAATCCAAGGGTCACTGGTTCAGTACACATCCAGGCCAGCCCTGGTCAGCTGCCTTAGTGTGTTCTTAGGAAAGGCACTTAGCTCTCATTTCATTGGCATGATATAGCCAGTGATGTGTTGGCATGATATAGCCAATAATGTGTCAATAGTGCCATTAAAACCCACAAAATACAAAATGCATCAGTTTGTGAAAGTGACATCTAGATATGGAAGTCATAATAGACATGTACCGGTACAGTATACTTAGCTTGAAACACCTGGTTGCACACATGCACAGAACTGCTTGTTTGGTGTGCATGTAAAAATGTGGTGTAAGTGCATGATTCATCTATAATTGTGCACCCAAGTTTTGAAAGCAGGTACACTTGCATCCATATTTAGTCAAGAATTCCATTTCAGACATTGATTGTATAGTATATGCTACATGGTAAATGCTCTCATGATTCCCCTATTTAGACAAGGAAGCCAACATGATTCAGGATAATCTGTGCTCAGAAATGGAGTCTATTTATGATTTTGGATACTTGAAACTGGATATTTGGTAGTGTGGAGCCCTGCATCAAAGCCAGTTCTTTCAAGGGGTGCAGGTATAACCCATACCTTTACCATAAGCAAATGGTTCTCATTAATCCCGAGTCCAAGGGAATTATCAGCTACATGTAGATCATTACATACAGTTGCAGTCACTTAGTCATGTATTTTACTAAGTTGGGGATCAAACCCATGTCTGTAGAGGCACAAAGCAAGCACATTATTTACTTTACAGTCTGCATCCCAATTTAGCTTGTAGTCTTTAAGCCATGTGTGGCAACCTGGCATGCAGATACACTGCTTCAGTAAGTATTTCATAGTTAGGGCAGGGCAAGAGGGGCACCTTTAACAGCATGGGCACATTTGTTGAAGTTAGGTGCACATTTCTGAATAAAGCAATTTAAATCAAAGGACATGCTGCCAATGATGAATTTAGAATTTCATCTGTGGAATAACAAAAAAAAAAGACAACAGTTTTTTAACTGGGTAGGCCTCTTGAAGGAGAGAGGGGGATGGGGGCTAGAAGGATTCATTGGAGGGCATTATGGTTGGGCAGCACCTAATATTTCTTTTAAGCTGGAGAACTCAGTATTTGTTGCAAGAAATAGAATCCATTTGGATGCAAGAAACAAGATGTTGCTTGATAATGTTAAGTAACTTGGCTACTTAGCCAGCATTTCAAAGCTGTTGACCCATACCTTTGCTAGCTGACCCATACCTTTGCTATTTACAAATGGACCTCCTTAATAGGGCTCAAAAATACCACTCATCTGCTTGTACATGTATTTACTAGTGGTGGCTGAGGAAGGACTGCTCACTTTTAAAAGATGTTTGTCCAGTGCGATGTATGGTATTTTAAGCAGATTCAGTATTACTGTATATACAGTGTAGGATCAGTAAAATGAATGCAGGAAAAGTAAAATTTTAAGTCACTTGCCTTGCCAGACAGAAATAGTAAACTGAAAATTATTTGAGCCCTGATTAGTGGATTATCCAAGGAATTCATTAGCCAGGTGATTACATGCAGTCATTACTCCATTGTTTGACTTTGGGTCTGTGGGCACACAAATTACATTTGTACTGGACTATGATTTACAGAAAACAGGGGTGCAATCATTGTTTAGATGATTTGCCACCTTTTCATTCATATGGCATGACTAGAAGCAATTTACCAGTGGGTATTAGTAGTATAAATAACACATTTATTGTGTTTTCAAGTGTTACTCATTTACTATCTCATTTAACTTGGTAATAGTTGTCTGCATGACTTGTGATTTTGATGTCTGTAATTACTGGATAATGATTAGAAATATCAGTTTGTCCCCAAAGTGAGATATTGGGATGGAATGCTTTGTAACAATTGAAATTATGAATTGACATTAAAGATTTAAATTTTGAATTGACATTATGCTTGATTATGTAGTGCTAAGCATAATCTTTTTAAAAACTTGGTAAAATGATAAAATGCCTTGATCAAGGACAGTTTTGATTAGTGCATTGTTGCATCATGTACATGTCTATATAATTGGTTTTTGTTGCTTTTAATGGTTTGGTTTTGTTGGTTTTAATGGCACTTTTAACACTATATTGGTTATATCATGCTGAGGAAATGGGAGCCAAGTTCCTTTCCCAAGGGGGGCCGAGTGATCTAAGGCACTCACCTTTGACAGATCAATCGCACATCTCACTTTTGTCTGCGCGAGTTCAAGTTTCAGCTCAGTGAACGTGGGTATGTGAGAAAGCTTGTCAAATGCTTCCTGTGGGTCAGTGGTTTCTCCTGGGTTCCTCCTCCACCAAAATATACTGGCCGCCATGTATAGCCTATCATGTGCTGAAAAATGGCATTAAACCCCACAAAGCTAAACCTTTCCCAAAGACACACTGAGGCAGTTAACCTGGGCTGGCTTGGGTGGGTATTGAACCATTAACTTTTGGATTACGAGTCCAGTGCTCTAACAACTGAGCTACCTCGGCTTCTTTAGAATTAGTATAGATATGTTTGGGATCCTACATGCTTTCTTTTAAACATTATGAAATAATGAGTAATTGCTGTTGCACAGGTCTCGGAGAGTAAAATAGAAATCATACATGTATCTGTAGTTTCATGCAAATGTTAGGGTCCATTTTATCACATGACAAAATAGTCTTTGTGTATCAGTGAAATATCTGTGGCAAGATGATGACTTAATCACATTTGACTTTTGGACATCTCTTGTAATTCTGCTTTCATTATAGCACTCGTGTAAATTCTTTGTTTCAATTACAATGTAGGGCTGAAAAAAAGTTTTAAATGCCCCAAGTTGAGATCTGCATTGTAAAGCATGCAAGTCCAGAGTTTTCCTTCACAAGTTAAACACATTTCTGTGCAAGTAACATAAAATTATACTTATCCAGCAAATTTTCAACTTGTCCTGGGCTTTTCAGCAATGAATTTATCCAGCAAATTTTTCAATTTGTCATGAGCTTTTCAGCAATGAATTTATCCAGCAAATTTTCAATTTGTCATGAGCTTTTCAGCAATGAATTTATCGTCTTGTATGTTTCAGACAACCAGAGGTAGAGTGCATGTTTTGGTTAGCCATAGAGATCATTGCAACTTGTATAGTACAACCTTGATCGGATAAGCTCCAAGGAAAATGAACTACCATCGGTATACCATAAGTTTTCTGATACACAGAGTAAAACTATAAATGTTAGGAAAAGATTATAGGGCACAAAAAGAATAAAAAAGAAATGGAATTCCAGCCTCCTCCTATCACATGCCAAAACATTAAATGTTGTTCTTAGTTACATGAGAGAAAATTGCCCAGAGCATTGGATCTGAGATGTTGGAACAGTTTACCTGGAATCTTTGGTGGGAACATATGTGCTATTAAATATGGTAGATTTCTTGAGGTTTTTGCCAGACCTTGGAAGCTTCTGAAAAAGAATATCTACATGCAAAAAAACAAACAAAAAAAAACAACAAAAAGCTACCACATAGGTTATGATGGGTGGTTGACTTGTCTGTGGTTCAGTTGCTGAGGCAGTATAATATGAATATATACATGCTGTGACCTTAAACACCCTATTAAAGGATAATAGTATTTTGTTGTCTTTTCTCCGGAATGATTATGTATGAGGTATGAATGAAGAACAGGGGGATTTGAATTGATAATTGCCCTTGTTTATTATTAAAAAAAACTAAAGGCTAGAAGTAATCTGGTTATTGTTAATGTTTTACATGCATCTGTACTGTATGTAAAAAAGTTCTTTTTGTCAGTATACCACCAGTGAGGCTTGCTACAGACTGTTGCCAAAATATACAATATACTAGTAATGCACAAAAATTGCACACATCCTGCCTGTTTAAATATGCATGTTAATACACCTAGATGTTGGGCACAATTGATTATTGAACACTTTAGGCATGAAAATGAACACTGTTGATATCCATAGTCTACTCTACACAATAGAAATAAACACTATTAGTGTTAAAATTGTAGAAACTAGGAATACTATTGAATGAAATGACGTGCAATGATGTACAATTTCATGTAGAAATGTACAATGATGTACACATTTCATGTACAAATTTAGATAATTGAACCTCAGCTTGGATATTTCTTCACTCCGATAAATGATGTTTTCAGTCACTTGTTTGAGTGGGAATTTAAGCAGCAAATTGGAAACGAATACTGTGAATTAATTCACTATAATCTGCAGGTTACCAATTTTGTGTGGATCTTATGGTTGCTACAAACCATGAATTTAAAGACCCAATAAATAAAAAATATTCACAGGGGAACACATTCTTTTTGTGTATATAGACTTCCACCCTGTGAGGCAGAATTTTTTCATGTGAACTCAGTTAAGATGCTTTTTGATGATGTACCACCATACAGAATAATTGACCTTTTAACAGAATGCGGTTTAAATAGCAAATTTTGACCCTATATTTTAAGGATTTTTTATTTTTACCTTCATCTTTTATTTTTTATATCTTCCAAAGAATTTTAACACACCTTTTGTCTTTTATCTCTTAGGACTACATGTTTATATTGGAAGGGTTTGTATTCCTAAAGTTTAAAAAGTTGTCTTTATTTTTACATTTTTATACATACTTCATCTGTTGAGATAGTCGAGGAATTTAAGTATCCATGAAATGGTTCTCTTAGCTCTACTGGTCATAGCTTATGGGATGGTCTGTTGTCAGTCAACTGTCTGTCTGTTAGCACAGATTTTTTCTCATTACTCCTTCTAATCTATTTGAAGGATTGCCATGAAACTTTACACACACATTCATCCTATGGTCTAGTTTGTCCTAAATGAAAATGGTGCTGCTTGGACATACCATATGGCCACCACAGTGACCATCCGATATGGCCACAGTGACATCCGATATGGCCACCACAGTGGCCATCTTGAAAATCTTGTTATTGCTACTTCTCCTGAATGGATGATCATATCAACATTGGGTTTTCATTAAAAGTCTTTCTATGATGTCTTCTTGGTTCTAAATGAAAATGGTGCTAATCTGATGTCCAATATGGCCACCACAGTAGCCATCTTGAAGATCTTGTTATTGCTATGGATGGTCATATCAACATGGGGGTTTCACTAAAAGACTTCTTATGGCGTATAGTTGGTCCTAAATGAAAAGGGTGCCAATCTGATGTCCAATATGGTTGCCACACTGGCCATCTTGAAAATCTTGTTATTGCTACTTCTGAACATAAAGTAATATTGCCATGAGTTTTTTACAAGACTTCTTATGATGTCTAGTTAATGCAAATGGTGCCGATCTGAAGTCCAGTATGGCTGCTACAGTGGCCATCTTGAAAATCTTGTTTTTGCTAATCTTTCTGAATGAAAGGTAATATTACCATGGGGTTTTCATCAGAAGACTTCTTATGATATGTAGTTGGTCCAAAATGAAAATTGTATTAATCTGATGTCCAACATGACCACCACAGTGACCATCTTGAAAATATATTTATCACTACTCCTCCTGAATGCATGGTCATATCAACATAGGTTTTTTCTAAACAACTTCTTATGATGTCTAGTTGATCCTAATGGTGCCATTCAGACATTCAGTATGCTTGCCACAGTGGCCATCTTGAAAATCTTGTTATCACTATGGCTGTTGATATCGACATTGTGCTTTCACCAAAAGACTTCATAGGATGTCTAGTTGGTACTAAATAGAAATGGTGCCAATCTGATATTGAATATGGCCACCATGTTATCCATCCTGAAAATCTTACCGTTACTCAAAAAAAATGGAAAGTCATATCAACATGGGGTTTCCACCAACTGACTTCTTATGATGCCTTATTGGGACTGAATGAAAATGGTGCCAAGTTGACACCCAATATGTCCAATACAGCAACTACCGTAATTTTAAAATCTTGTTATAGCTGAAGAATATCAAAGATGGTTTCAACACTCCGCAGTTAAAAGGAAGAAATGGTCTTGTCTTGAATTGCTGGAAATTCTTTTCAGACGTTAGAGCATCAGTCCCTTGTAGGGACTCTTGTTTTTTTTGTTTTTTTTACAAGACCACAAAATTTGACAGCCTTGAAAATAATGGAATTTACTGTAAGAATTATAACTAATCATGGTTAGTAAAAAAGTCAGAGATACCTCTTTTGTTTGAAATATATTAAATTTTTCTTTGAGAAGTAAAAAGATGCATTTAATTTTATATGAACAAGAGAATTTTGCGAGTTCTGTTATATTAAAGTACCTGTACCAGGGATGTTGTTCTGTAATGAAGGATATGTCAAGATTCCAGTGTATCTTGCTTATCTGTCCATAGGAAATGAAGAATTACCAAGCAAATCTCTCCTAATTAGATGCATTGACCAAAAATAAAACTTATTAGACTGTCTTACTACCTTGAAAGAATACCTTTATTAAAGGAACAGTAAATTACACTCCTGTAACGTGTCTGTAGGAAATCAATAATTATCAAGGACGTCTATTCCAATCAGAGGTCTTTACTGGAAGACTAGAAATTAAACTTAACAGTCACATGACATAGCCACAGAGTTAATCCATATCACTCAAATGAATTGGGATTGCTGTCTCTCAAGTAGTGTAGTTTGACCACAGTTGCTGAAAAGATGGTTTCAAGGTTGATAGAAACCCCCCAACCCCAATTGTCATCTATTACCTTATTTATCCATACATAATGCATGTTCATTTTGATCAGCATGCACTCAGATCTGTTAGCATGAACACAGATCATCTAGCATGGACACAGATATGTCAGCATACACATAGATCTTCTGGTATGGAATTAGATTACAGATTGGATAGCATGGATACGAATCTGCTAGCATGTATATAGATCTGCCATTGCATAATGTGCTGTTAGATCAGGCTGTATGCTTTTTAATTGAAATAAAAAAAATAGCAGACTGATCTGCCTGCATAGTATTTGATGGCAGATCTGAGTCTGTGTTTGAAGTTTGGTGCATATTAAGTGCTAGAAAATAGGGTTGATGGGAAACCTGTGAATGTTGGTGTAAATAGGCGATTCCATGAACTAGAGGCTAAGAGTTGTGGCAAATATCATGTGTTCAGGGCCAAAATGTCTGTTTCCTTCAGAGAAAAGATGGTAATAGAGATAATTGGATTGGTTTGATTGCATGGGATTTAATAGCTTTTTGGTTCAATTGAAGGATATTCTTCAGGATGACGGTAAATGAGTGGTTCTAATATAATCTGATGGATTCATAATCACACTACAGTGATTAATGTATAATTAGAATAATTGAAGAGAAATAGTGATAGCGGGAAATTAAATTTTTGATGTTGAAATCGTATTGTAGAAAGCCAAAATGATTCAGTAATCAGTACTAACAGTTAAAAACCATTTTCAGTTCCAATTGTCAACCTATAGAGATTTTCTGTCTCAAAAGCTTTGAGTTCTTTCAAGTAAATACATGGATATAGATTTTTTTTCAGTTGGAAATTTCCTAATAAGGCAGTGACTAGTTGATGTGGGTGAGGGAGCTTGGCGTAGACCCCGAATATTTTGTTTGTTTGTTATTAATAGAGTTTTGTAACTTGCAAATATGGGAGGTACAGACAGACAGGAGGTCCTAGAGCTGATCAGAGCAAATATATTACATTTTTCAGGAAATATGTATTGTTTTCATTGTTTCTTAGCTCTACTGGTCATAGACCAGAAGAGCTCATGGAATGGCCTGTTTCCTGTTTTCCAGCATCCAGGATCATTCCGTTGGTTAGCACAAGGCTTGTTATTGCTGCTCCTCCTGAACTACTTGGAGGATTGCCATGAAAGTTTACACGCACATTCATCCCAAGGTCTTCTTGGTCCTAAATGAAAATGGTGCTGCTCAGATCCAGAATGGCTGCCACAGCAGCCATCTTGAAAATCTTGTTATCAGTACTACTCCTGAATGGATGGTCATATCAACATGAGATTTTCACTAAAAGGCATGTGATGTCTAGTTGGTCTTGATTGAAAATGGTGCCAATATGATATCCAATATGGCCACCATGACATCCAAATCTTGTTATAGCTATTCGACCTGAATGGAAAGTCATATCGACATGGGGTTCTCACCAGAAGACATCTTATAATGTCTTGTACATCTTATGCTGTCTAATTGGTCATAAATGAAAATGAGTCTGCCTGGTCATCCAATATGGCCACCACAATGACAATCTTGAAAATCTTGTTATAGGTACTCCCTGAATGGATGGTCATATGAGCATGAGATTTTTGCTAAAAAAACTTCTTATAAAGTCTAGTTGGTCCTAAATGAAAATGGTACTGATTTGATGCCCAGTATGGCCACCATGGCAGCGATCATGAAAATTTTGTTATCACTACTCCTCCTGAACAGAAAGTCATATCGATTTGGTGTTTTCACCTGAAGACTTCTTATGATGTCTGGTTGGTCCTAAATGAAAAGGTTCCGCTCTTGGACATTCTGTATGGCCCGCGACAGTGGCCAGCTTGAAAATCTTGTTATTGCTACTCCTCCTGAATAGATGGTCATACAGTATCAACATGGGGTTTTCACTAAAAGACTTATTATGATGTCTGGTTGGGCCAAAATGAAAATGGTGCCCCGCAGACATCCAATATAGCTGACACAATGAACATTTTGATAATCTTGTCACTAAATCTCCTGAATTCATGGTCATATTGGCATGGGTTTTCACCAGAAGTCTTCTAATGGTGTCTAGTTTGTCCTCAATGAAAATCGTGATAATCTTTCATCCAATATGGCCACCACAGCAGCTAATTTGAAAATCATATCACTCAAGAATATCAGAGATGGTTTCAACATTCAGCAGGTAAAAAAGTAGAAATGGTCCTATCTTGATTTCCTGGAAGTTCTTTTCAGACAGTAGACTGTCAGTCTTTTTTTAAATTCCAGGACTCGTATTGAAGATTTAGTGGTTGGTGCTGAAGCAGTATTTATTGTCGTCTCACAAGCTGACAGTCCCCAAAGTGTGTCTTACCAGCTGATTTTCATTGAATAGCCAATCACTTGTATATTGCAACAATTGATAGCAGTGGAAACTGTTGGTCAAATAATAAAATAATAATTTTTCACAACCAGGGGGATTTAACAATTTCAGTTCACATGTGTTGTTAGCTCTACTGGTCATAGACCAGAAGAGCTTATAGGATGGCCTGTTGTCCGTCGTTGGTCCGTTTGCACAAGTTTGTTATCAGTACTCCTCCTAAACTTCTTGGAGGATTACCATGAAACTTTACACACACATTCATCCCATGGTCTAGTTGGTCCTAGATGAAAATGGTGCTGCCCGGACATCCAATATGGCCACCACTGTGACCATCTTGAAAATCTTGTTATCACTACTCCTTCTGAATGGATGGTCATATTAACATGGGATTTTCACTAAAAGACTTATTATGATGTCTAGTTGGTCCTAAATGAAAATTGTGCAGATCAGACATCCAGTATGGCCACCATGGCACCCATCTTGAAAATCTTGTTTATGCTCCTTGTCCTGAATGGATGGTCATATCAACATGGGGTTTTCACTAAAAGACTTCTTATGATGTCTACTTGGTCCTAAATGAAAATGGTGCCAATCTGACATCCAATATGGCCATCTTGAAAATCTTGTTCTTGCCACTCTTCCTGAATGGATGGTCATATCAACATGGGGTTTTCACTGAAAGATTTCTTATGAGGTCTAGTTGGTCCTAAATGAAAATGATGCTGATCTGGGGTTCAATATGGCCACCATGGCAGCCATCTTGAAAATCTTATCGTTACTTCTCCTACATGGATGGTCATATCAACATGGGGTTTTTACTAAAAGACTTTTTATGATGTCTAGTTCTTACTAAATAAAAATGGTGCCAATCTGATGTCCAATTTTGCCACCATGGCAGCCATCTTGAAAATCTTATTATTGCAACTCCTCATAAACAGAAAGTTATACTGACGTGGGGTTTTCACTAAAAGACTTCTTATAATTTCTAGTTGGTCCTAAATGAAAATGGGGCAGATCTTATGTCCAATATGGCCACCATCTTGAAAATCTTGTTATCGCTACTCCACTGGAATGGATAGTCATATCAACATGTGGTTTTTATTAGGTGACTTCTTATGATGTCTAGTTAGTCCTAAATGAAAATTGTGCCGCTCTGATGTCCAATATGGCCACCATCTTGAAAATCTTGTTATTGCTACTCCTCCTGAACGGATGGGCATATGAACATCGGGTTTTCACTAAAAGACTCCTTATCATGTCTACTTGGTCCTAAATGAAAATGGTGCCGTCTGATGTCCATCTGTCTGTTATACACATGCACATATAGATTAAGATCCCTGACCATAACTATCAAGTCACCTGGAACATAATTTTCCATGGCATTGTGAACTGTGACTTGCATTGTGTTTGAAATAAATCTCATCATGATTAGTGTAATTGTCTTTTACACTTTGATGAAGTTATCGGGGTCTGCCTGGGCTTGGAGAAAGGATGGTGTTAAAGGTCTTATATATTTAGGCGCTATGTGGCTTGTGCCTACCTGTGCAGGTGAAGGTGTAAAGAAGAGGAGTCTTGCATGTCTAGCACTACATGTACTTGGAATTTCATTATCTTGATTAGTGGCATTGTCTTCTACAATTTGATGAAGTGTATCTGGATCTGCCAGGGCTAGGGGAGAGGGCAGTGTTGAGTAATTAGGCCCTGTGATAGGAGTGGAGGTTATGGGCCAAGTTGAGGATGGCTATTGTGACACAGTGCTGGTGTTTGATCTTTTGTTTATATCTTCACACAGTTCAAGAAATGCATTATAAGTCTAAGCCAAGCATCCACTGCCCTGAAACAAAGTGGTATTTGTTGATGTGAATACTGTACATGTAACTTTATTTTCATGTGAAGTAGTGATTTTGAACACATACCCATGTTGCTATGAGTATTTGTAGAGTTGGAAATTAGTCCTAGGTTTATTCATCTGCTTCAGTGATGAGTTGTTCTTGACATGGATAGGGATACTGTCTTTATTTTACTCTTATGTGGATAAAATCTGGGATTACCTTTCTGTATGAATTTACTTCCACATCATGAATATCCTCTTGGGTGAATCCAGAGAACTCAAATAGACTGGATCCATTGAAAACTTTCTGCAGTATTGACATTGTTAGATTTACCACCATTTTGTTTGTATGCAGAACTCTGATAAGTATTTTTTAAAAATAATACAATTTTTAACAGCATCAGTAACAATGAGACTTTACCAAAAGTATTTTAGTACTCAGATGAAACAATATCCATGATGAGTAAACCCCAAGATGAATGAATAAACATAAGATATTCACTGATTTTGACAAAGTACTTCTAAGCAATTGTTTACTGACCACCATCTTGCAGCATGAATGAAATGATGCAAACCATACGTTTTTATCATTCAAAATGGTAGACATGGTTAAAGGGAAGAAATAGTCTTGTCTTGATTTCCTGGAAATTCCTTTTCCCTTAATAGAGTGTCAGTCCCTTCTAGGGACTCTTGTTGTCTGACTGAGAGTAGGGAATCTATGGCTTTTGTAAGTCATTACATAGTTATCAAGCCATTGAGTTGGACATAACTTTGAATTGCTTTTGTTAGGAGAATACAGGGCTTAATGAGAGTTTGTCATGTTATCAATCATTTACATGTAAGACTGTCCCCAAGTTGTCCATCATCCTTTGTCTGTCGCCTGTTGTTCGTCTGTTAGCACAAGCTTGTTATTGTTGCTACTCCGAAACTTCTTGGAGGATTGTCATGAAACTTTACACACACACACATTCATCCTATTGTCTAGTTGATCCAGAATGTAAATGGTGCTGCTTGGACATCAGATATGGCCACCATAGCGACCATCATGAAAACTTGTTATTGCTACTCCTGAATGGATGGTCATATCAGCATGGGATTTTCGCAAAAAGACTTCGTATGTTGTCTAGTTGGTCGTAAATGAAAATTGTGCTGATCTGGTGTCCAATATGGCCACCATGGAAGCCATCTTGAAATCTTGTCCCAACTTTTCCTAATAGAAAAGTCATGTTGACATGGCATTTTCACCAGAAGACTTTATGTCCAGTTGATGTGCTGCTCAGACATCCAATATGACCGCCACAATGGTTATTGTGAAAATCTTGTTCTTGCTACTTGGGGTGAAATGGTATACCTCTGCCACATATCAATACGATTCTTGATGCACAGCTTACAATGCGATACATTATTGATACACATATCAGCTTGTTGGTCTTTTCATCTTTAGAAGGTCTGTCAGTGGTAGGGTGGTACCATTTTTTATCTTTTGACATATTGGATGTATTTCCAGTATGCAGATTACAGACAGACATAGACTTGTCATCTGTTCATATGGCATTATCATCTTTGACAAGATAATAAAAAAAAATACTTTCAAACAGACTACTTGTTAGTTGTCTGAGTTTTATTCAACCTTTTAGGCCATTTCAGGCTGCTCCATTTGATCAGATGCAGGACTCGTCCTGGTCACTACACCCTTTGTTTTGCATTGCATAAATGTTTTTAAAACATTACCAATTTCTTGTCTTCACTTAAATTTGGAAGGCATTACGGTGTTATCTTTAAAAAGAAGAAATAGTACTATTTCCTTGTGCAAGGAAAATCTTATCTAGAACAAGTCCAAGTGTGGGAACGGAGATGACTAGCAACCAAATCCTTCACATTGTACTTTCTGCAGATGAAAGCAGCACAACAAATGCTGCAGCCACAGGCACTTGTTTCTGTCAGTGAAAAAGGAAATTATTGACAACACCCACTCCCCTTCTCTACAAATTGACAAGGTGTCTGTAACTTGTGCGGTTTGGAATATGCCCCCTTGCCGATTCTGTGCTCTTTTTTTTTTTTTATCCCGTCAGTATATTCATTTGCTGATTACATATATCAGCGTAAAAGGAGACATTCCAAACTTGTTCCCCATGTATGATTTAAGTACTTTACAGATCATTTAATAGTCACTTTTAAAGTTTCTCAGTTGCTTTGTATCTGTTTTGGATAGAGTTTGGATGCCAATACTTCTGGTATGTCACACAGTGAACAAGTTAAAGTTAGTTCTGATTGGTGGTTATTGTTTTACCCTGGACTTGAACAAACAATAAACACCAATCAGAATTGCATGTAACATATTTCACTGCGTGACACACTGGAAGTGTAGCCTTCAAATTCAATTTAAGTAGACAAGATGTGCTCCAACAGATAAACTTCGCGTAAAAGTGGTTATTAAATGATCAGTAAAGTACTTAAATCACTCATGGGGAACAAATCTGGAATGTCTTCCTTCCATTCACATATGTTATCAGCGGCTGAACAAGTAGACAGGACAAAATAATTAGCATGGAATTGGGGGGGGGCAGATTTCGAACCACATGATTTACTCACCTTGTGTTCATTTGTAGAAGGTGAGTGGGTGTTTTTCTTTTTTACTGACAGAAATGAGTGCATGTGCTTGCTATGGCTGTCTCAGATGAATTTTCAATTCAAAGAATAAAAAGGCAAGCGACTAATAATTATTCATGACTGCTGAAGATTAAAGTAACTTGTATAGGGTAAGTATGGTTTTGTATCGAGTCTTCTCCTCTTGTATCGATATGGATATCGATATAGAAAAGTATTGATACATCAATATATAGATTAATCGTTTCATCCCATATTGCTATTCCTCCTGAATGTACTGTATAGTCATATTCACATGGGGTTTTCACCAAAAGATTTTTAATTATGTCTGCTTGGTCTTAAATGAAAATGGTGGCAATCTTACATCCAATATGGCCACCAAAGCGGTCAATTGAAAATCTTATTGCTCAAAAAATATCAGAGGTGCATTTGAACACTTGTCATTTAAAAAGAACAAATGGTCTTATCTTAAATTTCTTCTGACTTTTTTTCAGTCAGTAGAGTGTTGGTCCCTTCAAGAGACTCTTGTTTGCCTTAGTTTTAGAGTATTTGCCTATACAAGTCTAGGGGTCCAGGCCAATACATTTTACACTGAGTAGGAGTGGGCTTATATAGGCACTGTTTACATCAGCCATTTTCCTCAGCGAAGCTAATTGCTGTGATAATGAATTTGCTATCGTAAATATATACAGATTTTGTAATGGTTCATCGATTTTTCGAGCAATAATGGTGGAAAGGAGTCAGCGGGGGCTTTGTAATTCTAACAGTCGAAATCCAGATGTTCAAAATGGAGGAGTTATATTTATTCTTTTCCCGAAACCTAGACAAACCTTGGATGGATAAAGACTTGTGGTCTCCCTCATGATCAGCTGAACATGTACACAATTGATGGCAATTACCACATGCTTGTTTACACAAAAAGTGTGTAGAAAAGCATGTCCCGTTGATAATTTGAAGAAGAAAAAAGAAAGGAAATATAAATTGAAAAAAATATGTGAAAATGAACAGCAGCACTCATTCAATACATGCTGAAAAAGAGTAGTCAATGTGTACATGTAATCCAGCATGTTGGTTTGGGAGTTACAGAAGACTCCATTTTAGATACAGGACTGAGCGTTTATATGATGTTTGTTTATCTGTGGCACACGACGGCTTCCATAACCATTCAGTCCTGTATTAAAAATGAACTCCTCCATAATATGAGTGGTGTTGCCCTGAATGTTGATACAAATGGTATTGAAATCATTTAAGCTCAAAACGAGGTGGGTAATTTTATTGACATTTTGAGATGCTCACGTGATAATTCACTGAGCGATAGACACGGATATCGTTCGTGATGCTGAGCTGAATGAACTGTGAAGTTATTTTCTTGCACACATAGACAGGATTGAAAATAGATGCCCTTCCTCTATAGCCATTACGCTAATAAAGGTCTGCATACCAGATAAAAGGTAAAGCTGCTGATGAATTTCCAAATGATCACCTTTGAACCTTCACTTCCTCACCATCCTATAAACTAACTGCCTTACTCTATTAATGCTCTCTTTAGTATACAATCCAGTACATACATATAAGTTCCATACCTTTTACACAAAATTAGTTATTACATAAATATAAAGTTATGATTTTAAACTAAGTCTTTATAGTTAAAACTTGGTTTCAGTAGACAATTAAAAAGAAATGTGTCTACTAGGCATGTGTGCAAATAGCTGTTATATATTAGACAGAGATATATTTTATCATACTATTGAGGGCAACTGCAGTTGTACATACATGTAGGTATGGTAAACTTTGTATGTAGTGTCTTGCCAATAAGCAGATGCTAGCTAGGTGAAGAAGATTGTATTTGTCAGACAGACTATGATAAAGGTACACAATACCATTGCAGGGGTGCAGCTTTATCAGAGATTATTCTCTTGCCCCCCCCTCCCCCATCCCACCCCTTCCCCCATTTATGAGCAGATTTCATACTCATTCGGTAATGATGGAAAGTTGAATTATCTTAGTATTACTATTTTATGGTTTCAATGAATCTAATGAATAGTTAACTAATACTAATTGGGGGTGGTTTTAAAAAAAAAAATTTCCTTAGGTTCAGAAGCATAAACAGTAATTAGCTTTCATTTTATGTCCATCCCTATTGTTAAATATTTTAACTGTTAAGAAAATTTTTGCTCCCTGTCCTAAATAAGATGGTCATCTTCATCATCTGATTGGACAATTCTTTTGCTTAGCTGTACTGGTGGTCATGGACAAGAAGAGCTTATGACCTTGTTCCCATTCATGCAAAAAATATATGTGAATCACTTATTAACATCACTTGGCATGTACAGAACTTTGGTCTGATATATATGCAGTTCAGGTACAGAAATTGAAGCCTGACGAATGCACTAAATTAAGTCTAAGAACTGTATTTGCAGCTGGAGGTCAGTGTTCCTCAATTTCCACTGATTTTCTCAATGATAGCAAAGAAAACCTGTTCAAGCACGGCTGATGTGTGCATTTTTTATGACAGGCATGAGTGGTAACTCTTGTATGGTTGCCATATTGGCCATGAGGGTTAGACTGGCTCCTTGTCTCTACTGTACTAACATGCTTTCATTACACAGTACAGATCCAGAAAGAAACATTCTAAAGTGGGATATGGGATTCCAGACTTACAAGTTAATGGAGGCAATGGTATTTCTAAGGATTATTTTTATTAAAGACAAAATAAGACTTCATTCTGATGAGAAAAGAACTGGAAGTTTTTATAATACTTGGAGTTGTCAAGTAACTTACTACTGAATCCATCTGTTCATTAGCATTACTTTTGTGAAGTACTAAATACAAACAAGTTGTGAATTTTTTAAAATTTATTTGCAGATTTATTTATTTCTCTATTATTTTGCTTATCTCCAGTGCAGTGATACTATTTTATATTCTTCACAATGTGCTCCCCCAATATTTGCATTATACTCCCATTTTAGGTACAAAACCCCTCAGTCCAAGAAAGTACTTGGGAACATTGTTATGGGATTGCCTGTTCTCTGTCATCGATCTATCCATTAGCATAAGTTTATTCTTACTACTTCTAAACTACATGGAAGGTTGCCATGAAACTTTACACACACATTCATCCCAAGGTCTTGTTGGTTCTCTGAATATTTTGCTGCTTGGACCTCCATCTTAAAAATCTTGTTATAGCTACTCCTCCTGATTGGATGGTCATAATACCATGGAGTTTTCACTGAAAGACTTCTTATGATGCCTAGCTGGATCTATATGAAATGGTGCTGATCTGACATCGAATATAGCTGCCATGGCAGCCATCTTGAAAATCTTGTTATCACTACTCCTAGATGGTTGAATTAACATACATTTTCACCCAAAAATTTGTTATAATGTCTGGTTGGTTCTGCATGACAGTGGTGCCAATCTGATATCCAAAATGGTTGCCATACCAGCCATCTTGAAAATCTTCTCTCTTCTCATCCTGATTGGAAAGTCATATCATCTTTCAACTGAAGACTTCGTATAATGTCTAGTTGGTCCTAAATGAAAATAGTGCCAATTTGACCACCAGTATGGCCACCATGGTGTCACTCTTGAAAATCTTGTTGTCGCTGTTCCTCCTAGATGGATTGTCCAATTGACATGGGCTTTCACCAAAAGACTTTTTATGATGTCTAGTTGGTTCTAAATGAAAATGTGCCAATCTGGCATCCAATGTGGCCTCATTGCAGTCATTTTGAAAATCTTGTGATGGCTATACCCTGTAAACAGAATGTCATATCAGCATGAAGTTATCATCAGAAGACTTCTTGTTGTGTCTGGTTGGTCCCAAATGAAAAGATGTCAGTCTGACATCCAGCATGGCCACAATGGTGGCCAATTTGAAAGTAAACACTAGTGATTTCTGATGTGCTTCACATGCGTAAAACACATTATGACGACTTCTGTCTTTTAAGTCCACTCCTAATGGCAGTTAATACACCTTAGTTGTATCTTTTTTCTAGTTACTAAATTACTTTTGGTAGAGTCATCTCAGAATCTTTAATGTACAAGTTGATGAAATACTGTCAAAGAATGAATACATGCTGTATTCCTAATGTACATGTATATAATAATTAACCCAAATAATAAGACCCTTCAATTTTCAGTTTTTTTTTTAAAGCTGACGAAAAATAAAAATATTCAGATTGGAATGTATAAACTTAGGAATGTTTTACTTATAAAAAAAAACAACTGGTGATTGAGTAGTCAACCATCCATTAGGCCGTGAAACAGTTTTGATTACCTTAATTATTACGTGGATTAACTGAAGTTAGTGTCAATAGCAGGGTTGATTCTAGAATGCGTGAGTGCGGGATTCATACGAATAAAAAAAAAAATCAACAGAATGTGCGAAAGTCATGGATCATATTTTCAAGCCTTATCTTTATTTATTTAGTAAATCTCACCTGTGTTTATAAAAGTCCCCATTTTCAAATGAAGGGGGAATTTAACCCCTTAGTTTCAGTTCAAGAATGGACCCTACAGTAGACAATAAAAACAGCTGATGTGCTCCACATCTTATGATCAAGCATTTTCCTGAACAAAGCAAGTCACAAGCTTGTTGAAGGTAATGAAAAAAGAAAAAACACCTTTTATCTCAAGACAGTGGGCAGATTTAATTAATGATTCATTTTGACAACTGTAAGATCAGTGGTCATCACCATTACATTGAGTCATTGTGTTTACAGGCTTTTATTTTTACTGCGAGAGAGTGTATAAAGGGAGACAAAGCAGTCAGAACATCAAATTGGAAAATTTATTTTTACTGCTGGATTGTACAAAGGGAGACAGAGCAGTCATGAACATCTAATCAGAAAAAATGTTTTAAGTACCGTAAATTGAAACCATTAACAGATAATTCCTTTTTCCAGTAAACTAAACTGGGTTTACATTCATTTGTGATAAAGCAGTCAGCATCTCTGACACGAGAGTTTTATTCAATAGCAGATTTCCCCATGTTAACCTCAATTTGGATGTAGTTAGTTTGGTCTTTACATCTATAATAGCATTACAGATAATGGCATTCAGCAATTAAATTCCAGAAACAGTCTAAGTGATCTGGCTATTTAGGCCAATAATCGCCATATTTGGATTTGTAATGTCAAGATTGCTTCAAGCATTTTTGAAGAAAATATGGATTATCTTTCAGTTTTGTCAGAGGTACATGTAGGATGATATGAATAAATGTATATTATTTTGTTGATAGATTCTGTTGTGAAGGACAATCTGTACATTGTGAAACTATCAATATTAGAACTGGGTCATGTTCGTAGGTAAGGTTTTAGAGATGATTGGGACTTCTTGCTATTGGCAGTACATATACATGATGAACAAAGTTTTACAAACAAAAAGAAAAACAAACACCAAAAATGTTTATTTGTCAAAGAAAAAAACAGAAACATTATCATGAAAGTGTTCTTTCTTGGCAAGCAAGCATATAATGCAACCTAGTTTACCTACCTAGACCACTTCCGACTACTTGCTGGGCATATCAATATACAATCCTGAAAATCAAGATACAAATTTTTCAGAAAAAACATATTTGGGGAAATTTATAAAAATTTTTTATTAGTGCATGAATTATCCAGACAGAAAAATAATTAATTTTTATGGTTTGCATATTCAGGTCAATAACCATAATGGTACATGCAGATGCAAAGAGCTTAAACAGCGATCTGCTGTCACATATTGCACTAACAGAATTTGTCTCGTTCAACCAGACCTAGCATGTGGCTCCGTAAGATCTATACCAAACGAGGGTCTGGTAAAAAAGCAGTTTTCTTGTTAACACTTTAATGAGGCTTTCCAAAAATTTGGAAAAGGGATTTGATGGGCCAATGAGATGAGGTGACATAATATGAAATTGTGATGAGATGACATCATGTTTTGTGTAAACATTGGCGGTACAAAAATACATAAAATAGGATCCGATTGAGTGGATGATATGATGCATAACAGTGGTAGATGGATTAGCACCATTGGCATTAGTAGCATGATTCTCTGTTTGTACCAATTTATGCAGTGACAAACAAAGTAATATGTGGAAAGTTTCAGTTTCCGTAAGAAAAAATACTCCTTGAAAACTTGCAGAAGTCCGTGAAAACTTCTTCTGAAGTCCTTGAGAAGCAACTGCCTGGGGCTGTATGAACCATATTTAAAGCTTACTATATAATTTTAGCTATATTTAGATAGGTTTTAAGATAGGAAGGAATGTCTTTGTAGTTTAGCTGGTATTAAGTTTGACTTAAGTGCTTTATATCAGTTACAGCGATCAGTGAACCATTTTACCAGACCCTTCCTTGTTTGGCTGAGATCATAAAGAGCCACATGGGAGTCTGGTTGAACAAAACTAAAGCAGATCAGGGCCTTCCATATTCGTTCTACTGATGATTTCAACTGGACAGTGTAGGCACTCCAAATTGCTGGTAAATTATGTAATGTGAGCAGATCTGGGTCTATGTTTTTCCTAGTTAAGTACATGTTATAAATGGGCAAATACTGCACATTAATGTCATAAAGGAGCTTTGAAAACTGGGAGCAACTACATTGACATGAATTTCAGGGTATACAAGAAAAACTGCAACACATCATTTTATACTTTATTGCTTTAATGGATAAATAATGGTTGAAGATACCAATCACTTTTTCTTACCAGACTATCTCATATTTTCATGTTGAAGCTTTTTGTTAATTATCTAACAACTACTGATATATATAATTTACATCTTTGCTGCTTTTAGCATCATGGGGGCTTTATGTTTACCATAGCGGACTTGGTCAGTAGATTGCCGGTTCAAATCTTCTCCAGCCCAGCCCAGGTCACTTGCCATGGTGTGTCTCAGGGCAAGGCAAGGCAACTAGTAAATAGTCTTTCATGTGGTGATATGCCATTAAACACACATGGTACTGGATTTTTCAGCAATATTTTAGGCTTCTCCATTGGAGTTACCATCAAAATTGTGAATTGCATTCATTTTGCTGGAAGGCCACAGCATACATTTTCATCAAGCATATTATCATGTAGTTCCTGCTAGGTTCTGTCAGGTAGTGCTTTGAATCTGTTAAAATAGATAAAATTAATGTGATACCATAAACTACATCATGAAATAGCAAGCAACTGTCTGGGTATCTGAGGCAAGGAAATGTGATATTTGTGGTGGAAAAATCAGGGGAGTAGAATGAAGTACCATATTAATCAATGACCTTCATTTTCTCCTTGATATCAAAACCACAGTGTACACCTCAGCTATGCATAATTTACTTACATTGGCATCTTGTATAACAATTTAGTAATTTACTTTGATTTCATGGTCTTGATCTTGCTCAAGAAACCGCTTTGGATCATTAGATCTCCTTGGAAACTATCATCTGTTTGTAAAAATGTATTTCATGACACCTGTACATCCAGGGAAAAGTGCAGAACTTTTTACCTGTACAGACAAAGGTGTGTGGGGGGGTGGGCATTTTTAAAAACTCCCACAGATGGATTGAAATTAAATCTCTTTCATTGAGCAGTAAATGTAACTTGATATCTTGTAGGAACCAAAATCAATTAGGGGCCATGTTTTGTTGACCTTGATCATGTGACTTACCGAAAACCAATCAAATTCTCTTTTCCTGAAACCTACAAGTGTTTCTATTCATAAATTGTAACAGTAATGTGCAAGAGAGCAAAAATCTCCAGACGATGTACTGAAGTAATCCAAGACCTGTGGTTAAATATTTTTGTGTAGACTTCAGACATGTAATGTCAAGATATTGACTTCACATCCATGATATTTTTATTGATGGATTTGAAACATGGGATAGCTTATGGTATGTTCCAACACCATGTCTGAGATAATGATGTATGGGGTTAAGGTAAATGGTTTTGTTTGGTTTTGTTTTTGTGTTTTACAGAACAGCAACACAAGTAGATTAGTAAGTGCCTAGGCAATTGGAGTTAAGTGCATTGCCCAAGGACACACACACAATGGTAGCCAACCACGCTTATCTGATGGCATGATTTCAACTCTCACCCTTTTGGTTGCGAATCCAGCATGGCATCCCAGGCAAATTAACATAATGTCTGGGTTACCTTGACTGTAGACACCAGATATACTAGTACATGTATATGGAATGAGTTCATTTCTGGGATATCTATAAATGGATTTCAGGCAATGGGATGTGTAAGCATGGAGACCTAATTAAGTCCATCTTGCATGGCTGGAATATCAATCAATGGACTGAAGAATTTCGATACTTATGTATGGGCTTCAAGCGGTGCAACAATGTCATTGTGATGTAACACCAAACTAATCAAGATCAAGTCTCGTATATTGATGCATGGACTTCATACATTGGATATTGATGGTTGGACTTCATTCCTGGAATGTCTAGTTACTTCAGACATGGGATACAAAAGTACAGACTTCAAGTACAGACTTCACGTCTAGCATATCTGTGCCTGGACTTGCGACATTGGATGTGTTTATATGCAGCTGGAGTTCATTTTTGGAATATCTATGGACATGTAACACGAGATTCCTATGCACAGACCTACAGTATCATGTGTAGATTATGTATGGAGTATGAGATAACTATTTATAGACTCTGAGAGTTGATACTTTCGTATGGATTTCAGACGTCGAGTATGTAAGTTGGACTGGTCCCATGGATATCTATGGATGAACTTCATAGATATTTGATATAGTACATGAGCAAGACATACATGTACGTGTAATCTGACCAATCAAATTCATCTTGTTCATGGAGTTTTGTTGTGAAGAAAGGGCTACAGAAAATGCTTTTGATTGCTGCAAGGTTAAAGGTATCACTACACTAATTAAGTTCCTTGTACATGTATATTCCTTCATTTTTCTGCATTTTTTTAAAAATCCAGTGTATTAGCTTTAAGTTCAGATGCATCAAGACTATCTTATGTTAGGCACTAATTTGGATATGTCATTTTCAAAAATCAGCATAGGTTGTGTTGCATTTTCTGGAAATAGTTGCATTTTAATGAAATGACTGGAATGTTTAGTGCAAATGACCTTTATGGAACCAGCTAAACCACACCTGTTTGCCTTATCATTCAATGCAAAAGCCAAGAGGTTGAACTCAATAAACATCTAATTTTCTGTTTAGGCCTTAATGCTGCTTTCTACTAAATACAAGTTACATTTTTCACTGGTTAGCAAACAGGGCTTGAATTTAATGCTTGCATACTTGCAAAATGCTAGTTAATTGTGGAAAATGCAAGTTAAAATTTCAAGCTCTTGTATCTTTTTGAAAGTGCCAAGTTTTCCAAGTGCCAAGTTATCTGTTTTGGCTTTAATGCTGTTTTCTGTTGAATGCAAGTAACATTCTTCAATTGTTAGCAAATTTCCAGGAAAAGTATGAAAAAAAAAATATGAATGATTTTCTTAGGGACTGCAATTGGATGCTGTAAACAGCTGATTGGCTCAGTTAATGTAGTGATACCTTGGAGAGATGACAAACGTTGCACCAATTGAATGATTGCAAAGTTTGGTTGTATTTTTTCCAGTGTGGTTTGCTCCAGAGTACAATTTATTTTACGAGACCTTGGTCTAAGTGGAGTGTCATGTGATGCTATAGGTGACGATTGTAATGTCCAAACATAGACTTGCTTACCATACTCATCAAATATTGAATCTTCTTTCATATGTTGAGTTAGTTAGAATACAGTTCATCAAATAAATCATTTCATTTTTAATTATCAATTTTATTTAATTTTGAAATATTTAAATTTTAAGAATTAAAAAAATCTCATAGGATTGGCAGAAACCTCACCATGATGTTGCTTTTGAAGTAAGATGCTTGCACTCCCCCTCCACTGCCCAATTAGAAATGGTACTTCTAATCTCTCCTTAAATGAATCTGAAGAAAGTAGCCACTAGTATGCACCTAAGATGAAATATGAGACGTTTTGAGATACAAGGACCCTGTCAGGAAGTACAAAACTGCACAGTACCGTATATACTCTTATATATTCCAATACCAACTGCAAACTGCATAGACCCAGCTCTGCCGTCACATAATGCGCCGGCAGATCTGGGTCTATGCAATTTGTAAGGACTAATCAGTAGAACAAACAACATAGACCCTGATCTGCCGGCACATTATGCGACAACAGATCAGGGTCTATATTGTTTGCATTTGGACCCAGATTATATGCGAGTATATACAGTACTAATTGCCCTTACATTGGCATACACACTTTGGAATCTTAAAGTTTCATAAACTCATTTATGTTCATTTCTAATTGTTAGAAGATATTTAAACTGCTGAGAATGGAATTTGATTCCTTCAGAGCCAAAAAATGTATATTATTCATAATTGATTTTACCAGGATCTTGAGAGTGTATGCCATATCATAGCTTTTAGTGTCATCTTGAATAGATAAATCAAACACTTTTTTATAGAAAAATGGCAAAGAAATGTCAGAGTTTATAATTCTCATTGGGACAGATTAAACATTAATCCTGTTATGGTGCCAGTACCTGTAAAAAAATTACCATGGCTCCATTATATTTAAAGAACCGAACCACCCACATGTGTCCTGTTCACACTAGCAGTAATGCAGGGGTGCAAAAGTAGCAACTATACATCCATGTGACAAAGTAACGTGTATACACTTTATGTGTATTTGTAAGAAAGAAATTTTGTCTAAATCTGATGTGTTCAGTACCACCATTCACAAGGAAAAAGTTATATATAACTTCTGCATTGCATTGTTCAAATATGCACTAAGTAACTAATTTACTTACTTCATTCATTTACATGCATAAAATAATTAGCTATGAAAATTGAATGCATCTTGGATGCTTAATTATCAAAACAATGTGTTCACAAGGTACATGTACCTCTACTTTAAATTCCTTTTATATTTCCTTCATTTTTCTATATTTTTTTTTATGAAATCCATTGTATTACTGTATATACAGTACTCATGTATAATCCAATACCAACTGCAAACTGCATAGACCCAGATCTGCCATCGCATAATGCGCTGGCAGATCTGGGTCTATGCAGTTTGTAAGGACTAATCAGTAGAAAAAACAACATAGACCCTGATCTGCCAGCACATTATGCAATGGCAGATCAGGTTCTATGTTGTTTGCATTATGACGAGGCTTATATGCAAGCAAATACGGTAGTTATAAGTTCAGATGTACCAAAACTATCTTACTTATGTGAGGCACTAACTTGAACACAACATATCCGAAAATCAGCATGGGTTATGTTACATTTTCTAGCATTAGTTGCATTTGAATGAAATGACTGGAATTGTTAGTGCAAATGACCTTACTGGAACCAGCAGAATCACACCTGTTTGCTTTGTCATCCTATGTAAAAGCCAAGAAGCTTAGCTCAATAAATATTTTATTTTCTGTTTAGGCTTCAGTGCTATTTTCTACTAAATACAAGTTACATTCTTCACTGGTTAGCAAACAGGGCTTGAATTTATTGCCCACATACTTGCAAAATGCTAGTTAATTGTGGCAAATGCAAGTTGAAATTTCAAGATTTTGCATCTTTTTGCAAGTGCGGGGTTTTCCAATGATATACAGCAACTCATTATGAAAACTCCTCAAAGTTTTATTTCGCAAAGCACGCGTGCATAATTCCGAAACATTAAACAAAGCTTGTTTTGGCATTTATTCCTTTATCATGAGATGTGCTGTTTAATGTGTAGTTAAATGCTGTGGCCATACATAATACCTTCTGATAATACACAGTGGATTAGGCCACAATCATTGCTTTCAAGGTGAAGCAGGGGATATCTCTTTTGTATCCAAAAGTTTTATTCACAAATATGGAAATATTTGTCTGATATTGTCTTCTTGTACATGTAGGTAAACTCCATTACTGTGTCTCCTCTGATGACTTGCTCAGTTTTTTTTTTTTTTTTTTTGTAGGACAACTGATCATAGATATTTCTGTCACATGTTGTCCTGGCTTTTCTTCAACAAAATGGCTGGCCGTAATAACTTCTTGAGGGTGATTGTTTACGAATTTTGTATAGTCCAAAAATGCAAACTTAAATGTGTGTATAACTTGGATTTCAGTTATGAACAAAATAAACAATGCAGCTATACATGTAGTTCGTTTTTCTTCAAACTGATAATAAAAATTACAATTGAAACTGATAGAAAAATATTGTTTTTCCTTCTTATTACTATACATGTGGATTACAGTATAGGTAATAACCAACTGATAAAAAAAAAAACAATCCCAGTTGAAATAGGGTTTTCAAAGTTGATTTTTTTCTCTACTTGCAAAAAAATGCAAGTAGTAAAATAAAGTACATTCTGGCCCTGGCAAACCTCCAACAGAAATCGGAGAAATACTGTGAATGATTTTATTGTGATTAAAATAGGATGCAATTGCAGCTGATTGGCTCAATTAGTGTGGTGGTACCTTAAAGATAGAGGGGTTCATGCATATTTTAATATCAGTAATACGTTATCTGTCACTGTTGTTTAGTTTTACCGTTTCCATAGTGGAAAACCCTCATCTGTGCTGGATGCACCAGCCTCCTGTTCAAGAATTCTTAGAACATGTGCATCAACCCAGTCTGACTTCATGTCATAGACCCATGCACAAAAGTGCATCATCGTTCTTTCTTGAACAACATCGAAAGTCAAGATCTGCAAAAAAAATGCTTGCTTTAAGAAAAATACGTACATGTACGTCCTCTTCAGTTTCTTCTTTGGATGGTCTGGAAACCACACGTGGATTCACTTAGATCTAATTTCTCTAGGGTCAGCTTTTCAGTACCACCTCAGGTGGAGGTACAATCAAGAAAAATTTCTAATGGGAGTTCCTCTGCATACCCCCGAACCCCACTCCTGTCTGTACACCGATGTGTCAGAATCAGGATGGGGAGCTCATTTAGAGTCAGAAGGAAGAGAGTCTCCTACACATAAACAATCAGGAAATGAAAGCTGTATTCTTCGCCCTGAAGTGGCATTGTGTCATGGGCTCCTCAGACAGTACATCAGTGGTTGCATACCTCAGACAGCAAGGAGTTACTCATGCTCCTTCTCTCTGCGTGAAAGTCTCGAACCTTCTACTTTGGGCAGAGTCAGAAGGGATTACACTCAGATTTCATCACATTCCAGTTTAAAATAATGTCCTTGCAGACAGTTTTTTCAGAATAGGCAAGGTAGTCCTAACAGAATGGTCTCTACATCAAGCATTTGTAGAGTCTCTGCAGAGTCTCGGTTCATTCTATGGGAGAAACCACTAGTGTACTTATTTGCAGTGAAACTGAACAACGAGCTTCCATTTTATGTTTCCCCAGTCCCAGACCAAAGAGCTTGGGCAGTGGATGCCTTCAGCCTGAGGTGGAATCGACTGTTCGCTTATGTATTTCCACCCTTCAGGTCGATTCCACAGGTACTTCAGAATGTCAGGACATACACAGCTTGGATTATCCTGCTTGCATCTCTGTGGCCTCAAAGGTATTGGTTCAACAACCTCCTCGACCTATTAATAGACCAACCCAGGATGTTACCACATTGGAAGAAACTGCTCTTGCAACACAAAGGTACTCTACTTCACACCAATCATCAGATTCACCACCGTCATACTTGGCTCATCTCAAGCGATCTATTTGCCAGGCAAAGTTTTTGAGCAAGGTTGCTGACTGGATTATCAAGGCCCAGTGGCATTCTGCATCTAGCGTCTACGATGCAAAGTGGAAAATCTTCTGTGATTGGTGAACTAGGAAATAAGTTAATCCTGGCCACCCCACTCTTGCAGCAGTAACAGATTTTCTACACTTCGTTTTTGAGGAGAGATCTTGTTTGGTCCCCACAATCAAAGGTTATAGGTCTGCCTTTATAAACACTTAAATTCTCCAAAGGTAACACCACTGGCTCAGAATCTCATTTGGCGAATCTTAAGTACTTTGAGCTGCAGAGACTGGTGTCTCTCTCGTTGGCGCCAAGATGGAACCTTTCATGTGTTTTGTGGGCTCTGACTAAACTCCCTTTTGAACCATTTAGTGAGGCACCTTTTAAAAGTTTGTGCTTAAAACCATCTTCTAGCTGTTGTGTCAGCGCAGAGAAGAAGCGAACTACATGCTTTATCAATTGAGGAGGGATGTTTACACTTCAGTTGGAATTATGATTCTGTTTCCTTATGTTATCCAGATTTTCTTGAAAAAAAATTGGTTCCCTCTGTACTTCCATCCCCGATAGAGATCCCCAGTCTCAGTCGCATCTGTGCTGGGGATGATCATGATAGACTTCTTTGCTCAGTTAGGGCACTTAAATTCTATCTAGCAGTTGCTAAAGGGTGAGGGAAGGGTAGGAAAAGGCTTTTTCTCCCCTTAAGGGGCTCAACAGATATTTTAGCATCCATTATCTCAAGATGGATTTCGCTTACTGTCATGAGAGCATATCAATCTCTCACTGAGGGAGACCTCTCATTCATGAAGATTAATGCCCATGAAGCAAGAGCTTTCTATACTTCCTGGGCCTATCTCAATCATTCATCTCTTGGACCTATCTCAATTATTCATCTTTGGAGGATATTATGAAGGCCACGTTTTGGCGATCACACACGATCTTCTCTTTATCCCTTCAGTCCTTATCAAACCAGATGCAAGGTATTTTTTCTCTGGGTCCAGTATTTGCTGCACAAACAGTGACCCAGACTACTGCTGCATAACAGCAGTTGAGTGGTTGAGCTCTAAAGTGAGTAATTTTTTAAATTTTTTACTTCTTTTCTCTTTTGCTCATCAGCCTCTCTCTTTACTGACAAATTCAGCTAAACAATAATGACAGGTATTGTATTACTGATATTAAAATGTAGTTTTTTGGGGTGGGTGGGTAAAACTAATTTTAATTATGTAATACTTACCTCTCAATATTAGATGCCAACCTCCCACTCCATTCTGACGCCCTTCATTAGTCAGGGTCCTAGAAAGAATGAGGATGTGCTATTGCACATGGGCCCATGATGTGGATTCGATGTCAGTGCATGTGTTCTAAGAATTCTAGAACACATCTAGCACCGACAAGAGTTTTCCATTGCAGAAAGGGTAAAGCTAAACAATAGTGACAGGTAAGGCAAAAAAAATAAAAATATGTGTGTTTCCTATTGCACTGGTTTTAAAATTAGGGTAGGCAGGTAGGGTTTTTTAATTTTTTTTTAATATAATCAAATAATATTTCAAGCGTTTCAATGTACTGGGAAAAACCGGCTCAATTAGATGCACAAATCAATTTCGGCAATGTGATTTTTTTAAAATTAAATTTTTTTTTTTTTGGGGGGGGGGGGGGAAGTGCTAGGGTCGGCAACGAGAAACAGGGACGGTCGGCCGACTGGAAACATATTTTTTTTTTTGCCTAACGTATTACATAATTAAAATTAGTTTTACCCTCCCCAAAAAACTACATTTTGGTATATATTTTTCTTTCTTGTTATCTGAACATTATACCAAGAGATTTGAGTTTACTTTTTGATGCAGTCAAAACACTTTCTTCAGCACTCTTGCTTTCTTAAGATAATTTCCACAGGGATACAATATATTCTCTTGTTGGAATAGGAGAAATAAATTCCTGTCAGACTCATAAGCAAAAGAATGATATGAAAGCACAAAGGTCCATATGACAGAAGCGACAAAAGGATGAATGCAAATTAGCTCCTTCAGAAGCAAGTGGAAACGGTCTGCTTAGAATCCAGCTTTACAAGTAAAGTCCTTTTGCACTCTGCTTGTGATCAGCAAACCGGCAAAAAACATAGTTTGCTTCTTTGATGATCAAACATCACGATGTCATAGAAGAAATTTGCAGACTAAAACCTGTACTACTGGTACCTTTAGGATTGTATGGACCTAGTCCAACACTGAAAAAAAACACAAAACAATACAAACTCTGTGCATGCTTACAGAAGAAGCACTGGCGGTTTGATGGGGTGAGTGGATGGAACATTTTTGTCCACCTCTTGTAGAAGGATGACGTCAGTGTGAAGCTCCAAAACCATGATTGTTGATTCCATTGCTTCGTATGAATCTTAAAAGAGGCTTAGAGACATTGCTTTTGACTGCACTCCTAAGTACACAATTCCAAGTCGTCCTTGAAAATTTTGAGCAGAGGTTTCTTCATCTTAGTGAAGTCTAATAGGAGCTCGAGAAAATATTAAATGAATGTATACATGACCTTGAAGCTGTAGCAAATATTGAATGTATACATGACCTTGAAGCTCTAGCAAATACTGAATGAATGTATACACGACATTGAAGCTGCAGCAAATACTGAATGAATGTATACATGACACTGAAGTTCTAGAAAATGCTGAACGGAATGTATACATGACCTAAAAGTTCCAGAAATGCTGAATGAATGTATACGTGATTTTTAAACTTTAGAAAATGCTGAGTGAATGTATACTGACCATGAAGCACTTTAAAGAGAGGCTTCATAACGTTCCATATTAACCATTTGCATTATGACAATGTTGTAGGAGACATAATAGAATTTTGTTCCTGAGCAGGTTGTTTATTTATTAATTCTCTTCAATAGGTGACAACATCCACCTGAAGATCCTTGTGCCCAGTATTGCTGCTGGCGCCATCATCGGCAAGGGTGGGGAAACCATCGCCCTGGTTCAAAAAGAGGCTGGAGCTCGGGTCAAAATGTCCAAGGCCAATGACTTTTATCCAGGTAATGTTGGCTTGTAAAGGTTAAGGTCATGTTACAGCATTTTTCTCAGATGGTTACATATTACAGCTATGATTTCCTGGCAACATAAACATCTTGAGTTACGGTGAAAAAGTATAGGGGGGCAACTTTTTTTCTGTTGTCATAACTCTGCAGGGATTTCATATCAAATAAATGTCCGGTCAATATTTTAAAAAGTCAAAAGCATCTTTAAAAGGACATACATTTTGTTGTAATTGCCAGTAGTCAGCTTTTTCTTTTACATTATATAATCTTTATTTTTTTATGGATTACTTAGAAAATTCAGCTTATTACAGCAGTGTTTATTGCCAGTATATTGTGCATTGAGGAGCAGAAATAAAGACTTGTATCAAAACTATTGCTAAATATCTCTGTTTTTCTTGAACCATGTTTTTGGAAAGAACTTCAGTTAGTGGACTGTTTGTTCCTCTGTTACTTTTTACATTATGAGTCTAGGTTGATTTGTTATATCATCCTTGTGGTATGTTATATGCAGGAATATAACCCAGTATTGCTATGTGAGACTGTCTGTCTTTCTGCCTTTAAAGATTTTAGTTCTGGAGCATAGCTCTCAACCTGTTCAAGGTATTTCATCCCAACTTGGTATACATAGCAAGCAAGTTGTATAGAGGTGCCATTTCATAATTAGAATTGTCTGCATTCACTGTTACCATGGAAACAAAGTGTAGCATACAAGTATAGAAATTGACAGTGCTGGACCATAGTGTAATTTCAGCAGAAGTCTTTTTCCATAAGCTGGGAATATGGGGCATATGTCATAGATAACTCTCGTTGATTATGGTTTATGTCTTGGCTACAATATATAGCAGTCCCCTGGTCATTATTGACAACACATTTGTTGGGAAGACAAAAGAAAATGCATCAGTGAAAGTGTTGAGTCAAGAAAGAGCTGTGAAAATAATAAGCCTATAAATAAAATCGGAGTAACAGAAATCATAAGGGATTGCTGGGAAATAATCAAAAGGTCATTGCCCAATAAATCTTGTGGTAAATATGAGAATCGATTCGTCAGAATAAGCAAATGTGTTAAAAACATTTAAGTATGCTGTTAGTATTGGACTTCAGAGTTTGATTGACTGTTGTAGGGACACACCAGTGATTTTCTGTAGGCTTTTAAACATAAGATCTAGACCTGCAGAGGAAGGTTAGTCTCACTTCAGAATTTGGCAGATAATTTAAGGTCAAACTGGAGACATTAAGAGGATGCTGTGGATCACCAAAATGTTGAAGGTGAAGGTTCGGGAGTGGCATGTCAACTGTTGGTGGGGTTATTTTGATAATTGAATCTAGCTTTTTCATTGATTGCCAACACTTTATCAGGAATACTTTAGGTAGGTTATAATGTTGTGATTGGTTGGGACATCTGTCCATCTGTCCTTCAGGTTCTTTGTAGCCAAAAATCCATCTACACTGATTTGTATGATGTATCAGGAGAATGAGTAGATGACATGTTTCAGATCGGGGTGGTGGGGGTGGTGGTTGGGATCAACTGTCACATTTTCACACGTTGTACTGACTCCTGTATTATAGAAAAAACCAAGAGGAAAAACATATGGCACTTGTAGAGAAGAGTACAATTTTTCTGTGAATGTTAAATCACAAGATTTCCATGAGCACAATTTTGTTTCTCTGACATCAGCAAGGAAAGTGAATGTTTGAAAAAAAATTATTTTTTGGTCAGAAAAGACTGATACACCTAAACTACCTGGTACATAAGTTGATTGTTAGTCCATACAGATTTTATGCCATTAATATGCTGTGTTTGTTAAATGTGTAAAAATGTAATTAGGATTAAATAGTTTGATTTACAGTACGTGTTAATTATCTGGTGAAAGGAGTATGAAGCACGGCATAAAGGTCTTGAGGAACAAAGGGGACTGTATTAGAGACACAAGGCAGGGGCTTCCATCAATTTTTGTTTAGTTGGAACACAGATGAATGTTCAGGAAATCTTGTATTTAAATCTCCTCCTTTATTTATTCCAGGAACCACAGAAAGAGTGTGTTTAATAATGGGTGCAGTAGATTCAGTTAGAAAAGTGCACAGCTTTATTATGGAAAAAATACGCGAAAAACCAGACCCCAATCCCAAACCTGACGAAAGCAAAAGCAACTTTGAACGCCACAGACAGGTAACAGAGGTGAATTGATGATTAACTTCATTAATACTAACAACCATTCATTTTCATTTTTATTTGTTTTAACATCAGCAGTTCAGTATGCATGTGCAGTGTATTAATAATGGACAAATAAAATAAATACCTTCTGCTTTAAAATTGCTTGCATGTTTATAGTCCTATTTTGCAGTAAACTTTGCTATTATAAATTATTTTAAGTCTGGAGCTTGTTTGTTATTACGAGGCATGAGTTGTAATGCAGTGTTCTCTCTTAACATATTTCTTTTGGGGTCCAAGCATGCTCTTGTTTCTTTATGTCCCTGCCATATCTGTGGGGGGTGGGGGTGGGGTGGAGTGCATGCAGTATTAAACCATGTCTATACATTCCATCATGTCATGTCCATCATACATTTTATTTTTGCTAAATAATTTTTGAAAGACTTGATGGATTAAAACCAGATTTGGCATAAGGGTTTACATTAAGTCCTAGGTTAAGTTTAATTTTAACCATTTTCCAACAAAATAGAACATATCACCCTTGTTTGACTCGGAACTTTGCCTTTCGATTGCATTTCATTAGCAGGGGCATAGGTATTGTATTAACACAGTTTATTTTTAGCTGAAAATTAATTATAGCAGGGGTTTAATGTGTACAGAGACTATTGTGTTCTTATTGGCTGTATTTACTCGTGTATCACATGCACACAAGTGCAAGCAGCTTAGACCCAGATGTACTTTTGCATAATGCGCTGTCAGATCACAGTCTATGCTGTTTGTTTAAATTCCTTTGTAGAACAAACAGGGAAGACCATGATCTGCCTACACATTATATGCAGAGCTTGGTCTATGATATTTGCAGCTGGTTCGTGATAAACATAAGCTAATACAATACACTCTTTCATTTTGATGAAGCATTTTATTGGGAGAAAAGAGGGAGTTCATGCATGAACGCAACTCCTATTTTACATAGAGCCTTCAAACTCTTGTACAGTGCTTTGTATTATGTGCACAACACTTTAACGATTTTGATCGTGCATATTTTTTCTGTATGGCTACTATGTGACATGTTTTTGGCATGTTTCTGGTTAAAGCTTGCAGCATACTTCTGGTGAAATTCTTTGCATATGTAGGCATGTAATATCTGTATTCTTTTGTACTGCAGATTTTGGCTGAAGTGTGCTTCATTCATGTATGTGTGGCATGTAACCTTGGCAAACAAACAAAACCTATTCTTGCTGTTGCCTGTAGTGTAAATAGTTAAAGGTTGCTGGCACATAAATGCTGATCCAAGAAGCAGTCTCTAAGTCGGAGGGCAATAACAAATGTGGGCCAATTTCAGTTTGATGATTTGACAGTTTTAACCTTATACAAGCAGTCAGTAGTGTAGTTTCTTGATTTACACAAGTCCTGTAAGACAAATATTTTCACTCAAGGTTATTAAAATGATTTATTTCTGAGGTCTCTCTTTTATGATGATTGAATGGAGAGACTATATATCATGGATGCAAGATTCTAATTTTGCGTTGAATTAAGCTAAGTTGTAACATTAAAATTGAAAGTCTTGACTTCACACAAGATTCCGTTATAGGGGATGAATGCAAACTTGTTTATGGTTCCTTCATACTTAAGCAATATTAAGATTGTGGTAAAGTTTTAGCAAGTTATACAAAGTAGTCCTTCACAATAACAGTGTTAAAGGGAGCGTTAAAAGAGTACCATATAGATGAGGTTGCCATGTTCTGGGGTACATTATATGGAATATAATTCAATCAGTATAATAGTATCCATTACAATTTCCATATTACATGTATATCAGGGACAGTGTTATATTGAGGTACTTTACAGTGACTGATCACTGTGTACAGTGGTGGTACACTATAACATGATTAACATTCAAGACACTGTATTCCCATGGTTCGTGCAATCTTGAAAAATCCTTTTTGAGGGGTTGCCTTGAAAACTCCTTGAATTTTCTTAAAACTCCTTAAGTTTTCAGTTTATTTAAGGGAATACAAAATGATAAAACTGAATAAAACATATCATTTAAAATTCAGAATTTTTCATGTATATGGTACCGGTATATGTGATTCCAAAAAAATGAATAAATCAAGTCGGATAAAACTGAGTGGATCAAATGACACATGATGGGGATAGTCCTATGACCGAGTAGTGTGCCTTTGCTTTAGTGGCTCGCCAATTGGTTTTTGTTCTTTTTAGTTCTACTTTTGTACCAATTTGTGTAGTGATAAAGTAACATATGGAGAAAGTTCAATTTCCAAAAGAAACAAGAGTCTCTTGAAGTGACTGACGCTGTACGGGCCAAAAAGAATTTCCAGACATTTAAGATAAGACTATTTCTTCCTTTTAACTGCTGAATGTGTTGAAACCATGTCTGATATTCTTCAGCAATAACAAGATGGGCATATTGGATATCAGATTGGAACTGTTTCCATTTAGGTCCAACTATACATCATAAGAAGTCTTTTGGCGAAAGCACAATGTCAATATGACCATCCATCTAGGAGAAATAGTGATAGCTAGATTTTCAAGATGGTCATTGTGACAGCCATATTCAAGTAGACCTCATAAGAAGTCATTTAGTGAAAACCCCATGTTGAAATGACCATCCATTCGAGCAGAGTTCTGACAACAAAGATTTTCAATATGGCTACTGTGGTGTCATAAATGGCCTGCTATAGATTAAATCTGTTTGATTTAGGATAGGTTACTTTTAACTTAGATGCTTATCCTTACTTGTGCTTAGTCATAACATGGTAATTCCTGAATAGCTATTAAGGTAATTTCGTTCTAGACTATCAATCATATAGTGTCTATTTATAAACCAGTTTAGGCCTTTATGTACATATGACTTTCTTAATATTACATCACAGTTACATATGCACCAGTCTGTGTCAAAGCAGTACATCACATGATAAATTACATCTATACCATTCGGTCTGTGTCAAAGCAGTACATCACATGATAAATTACAAATGTTCCATTCGGTCTGTATCAAAAACAGTACATCACATGATAAATTCTCAAATTCCAGTTGGCTAACTACAGGTGTTTTCACTTCAATCCAGGAGACTATACCTGGCAATGGTCATTACATCTGTTTGGCATGTGCTGTCATCATAATGATGTCATGTGCATTATCATATGAAATACTAAGGAGCCACAGTGGCTTAGTGGACAACCTGCTGGACAACTGACCAAAAGGGTGCGAGTTTGAATCCTACTATCAGATTAGTCAGTGCCAGCTACAATGGTGTATCCTTGGGCAAGGCACTTTACTCCCATAGTCTCATCACTAAATAATTTACTTGGGTTGCTGTGTCATAAAGCACCAAACCAAACCAAAAGTGAAATACTAATCTGTTTCTGGTATTGTGTTCTTTCTCAAGAACTGTTCTCCTACAGTGTTCTATAGTGGGGGTATAGTGTCCGAAGATTTGCTATTCCCCACCAGACAACACTGTAGGAGAACAGTTCCCCAAGGGAGAAGGCAATAATAGAATATTATAACATTTAATTGTACACCTATGCTGTCTCATGAACTTGTTGTGCACAGACATCTCATTTTAAGCTTACTCCCTCTTTAAAAAAATGTTTTATTTCTGATACGTGTATCATATCTTTTGCTATTCATTTTGATTTTTGGAAAATTTAGTAAAAACTTTTGATTCGAGTAATGACTGTTTTTATTTGGTTACATTGAAATTTGCAGAACTATCCTGTGTTTTGGTTATCGGTGCTAACCTCTTTTCTGAAACTTCTCTAGAGGAAAATGTTCTTTTTGTTTTAACTTAATGGATTTCCAAGAAAGTTTGGATAAGTGATTTCCTGCACAATTATCTGATTTCTCTATATGCATGTATAAAAAGTGGAAATTGAGAAACAAAAGATCAAATACAGCAGTCCATTGCTATGATGCTGTTATGTAGAGTCGTAAAAGTGTACCATGTTATAAGTGTACCGTGTTATAAGTGAGGTCACCCTGAACTGATGCGGGTTCAATATCCAAACTATATTCATGTCAAAAATGGGATCCATGAACTTGCCTGTGGTATGTAAATGACCACCTTATACTGGGGTACTTTACTATGAGGGACCACTGTACTTTGAATAAATAAGAACTGCAGATCTTTATCTTCAGAGACAGTATTGAATTTATTGCTATCTTTTACTCTATGCCTTTTGATTTTATACTTGCAGGTAAAAATACTAGTTCCAAACAGCACAGCTGGCATGATTATTGGAAAAGGAGGAAACTATATAAAACAGATTAAAGAAGAAAGTGGGGCCTACGTACAAATATCACAGAAATCAAAAGAGACAAATTTGCCAGAGCGCTGTGTAACAGTAGCAGGTGGGTAATAGACAGTCTACATCATGAATGTAAGTGCACTGTCAGATTGGCAGAACATCAAAAATGACGATTTTACCATCCCAGTATATGGTTTGGGTTATAATTGTCAGTAAAATTTAATTTGAGACAGTAAAACCTGAATTAGTATCCTGAAATACAGTAAAACCTCTCAAAACCAAAACCTCCGTAAACTGACATCTCCATTAAACTTAAATGGTTTTTGTCTCACCTGTGAAACATAGAATAGACATGGGGATCACTTTTCCAATGATGTTGTCATTATCGTAGGATCAAAATCAAGTGTTTGCATTTAGCTCAGTTTCATGAAGCTTGATGGGTGTATTCATCGTGGATGGTACTACTGACCACAGGCAAAAGTAGATCACAATTACTTACTTTTCACTGTGATTAAAAATGAAAAATGGTTTCTGCACAAAAGTTTCAGTTCTCAACCCTCTATGTTGAGCAGAGTTTGTGGATAGTTTAAACTTCAGCTAAGAAAGAAGCCAGTTGATTTTGGGGTTAGAAGGTCAGAGGTCATGGTCACTGTGACTGAAAAGGAGAAAAATAGTTTTAATAACAGTAGTACAATACCTGCTATTACATTGCTATCTCTTTACCTGGTGTTTGTCCCCAGTCCAAGGTGAAAATTTCCTGCTCCATTTAGGAATTGGATGTCTAGAAGAAAACAATACCATCCCAGTCTGATAACTTAGTCACTTCCATCATTCAGAATATTGTGCTTCTTTTCCTTGGACTTTGTGTGGTGTTAACATGTCTCTGGGGACACAAGATTTTTGCTAATTTAGGCATATTTTGCCATAATTTAAATCGGTCGGATCCAATTTTTTGTTGCAATTGACCATATCTCCTGAGTCCTTGCATTTATTTTAATTTATTGGCATTTTGCGCACGTTTGTTGAGAGCTGCTTCCATACATTTATCCCCCTTGGTGGTACCAGTGTTCGTGTACGTATTACCCATAGCAGTTTTGTTATCATCATATGTTAGTTTTAGTAATTTTCTTTCAGGCTTTCAGCATCCTACAAGAAGTTGCCAAATGTCACCTTAAAATGGCTTTATGTGACACCTACCCCATCTATCTGGCATGCACCAAGTGTGCTCACATGGATAGATGTCCTTTCTGCTCATTATGGGCAGATGAAGCGTGGGACTTGACAGAATGTCGCTGCTTCTATAGAATTAGGAAGAAATTGCCTTCTCCTCTTCTCAGGTACCCCTCCCCCCCATTCCTGGTGTAAGGAAGCTGCCAATACGCCAGTCTGGGGAGAGATCAGAGTCACTTCCTGGTATAAGGAAGTTGCCAGCATGCAGATTTTGGGAGGGATCAGAGGCACTTCCTGTGTAAGGAAGTCACATACATGGCACTATAAGGAAGTTGCCAAATTGCCAATCCTGGGAGGGATCAGAGGCACTTTCCAGTGTAAGGAAGTTGATGTCAAATCAGTGGCACTTGCTGGTATAAGGAAGTCACAAACTTCCAATCCCAGGTGGGATCAGAGGTACTCCCTGGTGAAAGTAAGTCACCTAGAAGCCAATCCCTGGAGGGATCAATGGTACTTTCCAGTGCAAGAAAGTTGCCAGCTCACTGATCCTGTGAGGGATCAAGGACACTTCCCAGTTTAAAGAAGTTGCTGACACCCCTGAGCAAGTTTCACCTTTCTGGCATTAGGAAAATGCAGTCTTCTTCTTCTCCTCACCCATCTAATGGGTTGAGATTGCCACTTTAGTAAAATTTCCCAGGATAGGGACTCCTCGCGACGATCCTTGTTGCTTGACTGGTCATTGACAGGTGATAGGGCACTGGGCATCAGGTGGCAGGGCACTGGGCATCGAGCAAAGTGACAGATACTGGTCAGTGGGTGTCTGTTGGTTGGCATAAGTAACTTGGCAGGACAAATACCTGACATTGGGCATCCATTTCTGCCAGTACTGGACTTTGTAGTTCCCTGACTGGGACCAGGGACCAGGGAGCACCCTGGCTCCTCTTGGGAAAGAAACTTGGTAAATACTCCTCCCCCTTCCACTTTCCTTATGTTTCCATTCAATCCTTACAGGGTTTATGGACTACCAGGTGGCAAGACTGGAATGTCTCATTTTCCTCCATGGATGAGTTTCCCATGGCTCTATTTGTCAGCGGAACGTGCATGCCATAGGATCTCTCCGTTCACTGCTTTGACTTTGTCAGCAAATGAAATCAAGATGGTCTGCCATATGCCTTCTCCAGCATGGAGAGTGGATTGTAAATCCACTTCTCCAAGGAGAGAGAAAGAGAAGGGAACAGATAGTCCTGTGTGACCCTACCAGTTTAGACAGGACAAGGAAGTATCAATTCTAGTGGACTCCATTGAGTTCAAGAAAGCCCCAATTCTGTCAGTACCTTCTCCTTGTTTAGTGTCCCCATCTCGGTCCTGTGATGGGTAGGTGACGGAAGATGAAGAAGTGATGATATTTGAAGTTTACTACCTTCTGCCCCCATATCTGTGTTTGAAGCCTTTATGGTTTTCAAACACTGGAATGCTGTCCAGTCTTGAGATGCTTTCAGTAATGCAGAAAAAAGTCAATCTATGTAGGGATAATGCATTGGATACTTACAAGGTCTTGCTGGATCACAGCAAAGATCTGTTAGGGTGGCACCACTTTACTTGGAATCCTTATTTGGTGACTTGATCCCTATTGTGGCCTTGCAAGATCCAAGGGATCAACAACAACAGTCATTGGCCATGCATTTAACAGAACAAGTTATCGAGAATTACTGTCCTTCTTGATTTAAAATTACTTTGCAACTTTCATTAAGGGCTGTCGAAATTTTCACACACAAATGGATCTCAAATTTAATGTAAAGTTGTTTGTTAGCCATGGAATAAATGCAACTACTACACATAATTTATTGCTAATTTAACTCTTATGTTTATTTAACCAGCCGTGCTACGTACATGTAATAAAATAATTGGCCATGATTATTTTCCCTCATTGTCTCCTATTGTGCATGTGCAAATTCAGTGCATGCTTCTCCTTGCAAAGTAATGCAAACATGATGGATCCATTATGATTCAGGTCTGCTTTTTGAATAAACTCATTTGCAAGTCACTGCTGATTCTTCAAACATATTATACAAGGGACTGATGGGTGAGACAACACATAAGTAATAAAAATTTCAAAATTTAAGTTTTTTTAGAACCATAACGCCAACTGGTTGCTGATGATAACTGGTAGTACACAAGTAGAAAAGAAACATTTGTTTGGTCATGCAGAGTTTGAAGATAAACAGGAGAATAACTCCTGCATTCATTTGAATTTTAGTCTGAATCATGAAAATTTACTTGAGACCCTTAAAATGTCATTTAGTTAGTTTTAGATGACTCCATTCACAGTTGTTTCAGTCTGGCTTTGCATGACAGGGGTGGGGGTGTGGTGGGTTCAGTAAATACCTAAGTAGACCAAGAGAAAAAGGATGGATTAAATAGTTTTATAAACATCCATGAAAAAAATATCTGAATTCTCTCAGAACAGATAACTTGAATATTCAAATAGAAAATTAGGTCTAATTAGTATTACACCCTTACACCAAATGAATGTCACTGTAACATACAGGCTTATGTGAAGTTGAAGTTTTTGCATTTAGCTCATGCCCAAATAGGTTTTCACTCAGTATACATACTGTTACACCTGGAATCATGAAACTGGTGAGGTCATGCATCTTAATGAGTACTACACCCTTATCACAAAAGTAGGTCACTGTGACCCATCTATATCATGCTTCACTGATTTTGGTTCAATTTTGTTTTAAGTTTCATTCTTGAACTCTGTTCATGCTAGAATTATCAAACTAGATCATTGTATCTATCTCAGTTAGTACCACACCCTTACAACAAAAGAAGGTCATGGTGACCCATATTTCACATTTCACTGGCATTTGTTAAGTTTTTGCATTTAGCTCTTGACCATATAGGCTTTTTGCATTCTGTATACATGCTATTATTCCTGCAATCATGCAACTTGGTGAGGGGATGCATCTTGATGAACACTGCAACCAGATCACAGAAGTAGGTCACTGTGACCCATATTTCATGCTTCACTGTCTTGGATTAAAGTTTGTATTGTTAACTGTTCAAACTTGATGATTGTATACATCTCTTAGTGCTACACCTGTACAAAGAAAAGGTCACTGTACCCAACATTTTACATGTTGCTGGCTTTGGTTAAGTAGTTGCATTTAGGTCATGACCAAATATCTAGAATCATGAGACTTGGTCAGGGGGTGCATCTTGAAATGCACTACTCCCTCATTGCAGAAGTAGGTCATTGTGGCCCACATTTTGTGTTATGTTCATTTCTCCGGCACTACTCGTGCTAGAATCATGAATTTATAATGATATGCATCTGTGTTAGTGCCACACCCTTATAACAAAAGAAGCTCATTGTAACCTATATTTAAGCTTTTACTGGCTTTGCAAACCAGTAAAAGATGAAATATAGGTAAAAAAATGAGCGTCTTTTGTTATAAGGGTGTGGCACTAATGTAGATGCATATCATTATAAATTCATGATTCTAGCAAAAATGTCTGGCTTCAAGAGGTGGACAATGATAATAGCTTCAGAAGCAGATTTTAAGAGCGATGACTTTTTAATAGCAATAATGGAATACCTATCGTTATTGCCTTGCTTACCTTTTCTGTGATGAAAGTCCCCTCATTTGAGCTCATAAATCCAACCTTTAATTAGATGAAACATTCTAGAAATCTAGAATGAAGAGAAACCAAAAACAGTTGGACTACCACATCATCGGCTCATGTGGAATACTCTTCCTCATTTCCTCGGATGCTTGTAACACTAAGATGTGCTCAATTCACTCTCGATAAATTGCCTTTGTTTACATGTTTTAATACTTTTTTCAGTAAATCATTATAATTTTCAGTTTTAAGTTAATGATTATCCCATCAGTCTTTGCATGAATTTATTGTTAAATTTGCTCTCTCTATAGTTATGGGACTTTATTGTGCTGTGTTCATCTGGTGGTGCTCTTCTCTGTTCTTCACCTTTGCATTACCCAGTGTCAGGGTAAGTAATTCCTCCTGGTGGTAGTTCCAGAATAATATTTTAGTACTTGCTTTGCCTCGTACTTGTTATATTTTTGCCTAGGGTAAGTATTACTACCCTTTTGTTGTTCTGGACTCTTGATTCCCTTTGTTCATCAATTTTGAAAATTATAGCATTTGCTTAGGCAGTGCCCTTAAATTGTTTTATGTTCAGTTGTGGAAATTTAATAATATATAAATACTTACTTGTGCAGTACGCTCAAATGTTGCATTGAAATAATTTTACAGCCCTGCTTTGTTAGTTCATTTTCAAATAAGTACTTGCTTAGGCAGTATTAATTTAATTGTTGCATCAATAATTTTAATGCACTGCTTTGAATAAGTACTTGCTTAAGCAGTACGAATTTGCATATTTTTTCTTTCAGCGAGTACTAGCTTCAGCAGTATCTACTTTTCTCTTCAGGAATGTCGCAAAATGGGGGGAAATGTGTGCACAAGAAGGCCCCATGGTGTTCTCACCTCACATTTGTCTTGCACAAAGCGCATAGGAAAAGACGTTTGACTGTACTGTTGTCCATGGCCTGACAGTGTTTGGGACCTGGCTGAGAATTGGCGAACCTATAAAGGGAAAAAGAAACTACCTTCTTCCCCCAATACTCCTGTCTCTTGCAAAGTCGAGAGACATAAAGATCCTGAAGAGTCACAGAACTCTATCAGGGTAGCCACTTCTCGATCCTAGGAGTATGTGTGATCAGTCTCTCATGGAGTAGAGAGATGTAACGCTTCTGAAGAGTCACAGCACCCTATCAAGGTTGGCCGCCCGGCGAAGGCACCAGAGACTAGATAGTGTGTTCCTGAGAAGGGAAAGCAGCAGTATCATTCTGGATCGTCTGATTTAGTCTGTCCATCAGGTCATTGTAGCCTGACCAGTCTTCGAGTAACAGTTACCAGTCAGTGAAGTCCCATCAGGCGTATGGGGACAGCGATCAGGTCAATACCCCCCTTCCCCTTCATATACTCGTCCAATCAGGGAAGCTGATTGGATTGGAATCCCCCCCCCCCCCCCCCCGTTTCCTATGTTCCCTTTCAATCCCTACAGGATGTAGGGACATTTATTCCATGGAAGTGAATCTTTGTTCCCATTATGGATGCCCATGCCTCAGCCCCAGAGTAGTTCAGATTTCAGATGTGGGAGGTCAGGGACCTTCATCTTCTGCTTATGTGGAGGCAAACAGAAAAGAGAGGGGTCAGTCCTCTCCCATCAGATGATCAAGAAGGGATGTCACCCTAAAAAATCTGTAAAGGTAATCCTGCTACTCCCCATGAGCAGTTGTGGGATGTGGATACCCATATAGGAGAAATGAGAGGTACTTCCCATCGACCTAAAAAGCCTGGTACTAGGGGCAGTCCCACCACTCCTCATGAGGAGTTGCAGAATAAGGATACCTCTACTCCCCAGTCTCCCACTCATTAGAGACACTGGGTCACAAAGTCCTGTCTCCCATCTGGAGCAAGGACAATGATGTCCTTATTGTTTTGGTGGTCTCAAATGAATTCATGAAGGAACCAGCTGATACAGTCCCATTTCCTCCCTTCTGGTCTCCTACCTCCTCCCACCTGTTGGTTCAAGCAGAGGAGGAGGAAGAGATATGGTCTTTTTAAATGTGGTAAACGAACTGTCTTCCTCTGGATTAGTGTCCCAAGCCTTCAGGTGTGGTGGAGAAGAAAATTCTCTCCAGTTTAGAGAGACTCTCGGGGGTGGGCACATCATGACTACATCTCCTTTTTCTTCCTCATTCAACTATGGTAAAGAGCTTTCCTAAAGGTTTTAGAGAGGCCAGGAATTCGCCAGGCAACATAAGGGGTGGTCTGTTCCCCCCCCCCCCTCTACCCTGCAACTGCTGTTTTCAGCATCCAGTTACAGGGTTCATTCTCCTGCATGACCTCTTAATCCCCCATCCCCCACTCCCCCCACCAGATGCTGGGGCATTGCAAGTGGGGATTTTGATAGGTACCATAGCTCGCCTACAATGAAGACACTGAAGGCATTGGAGCTTAAAACTCATATTCTAGTAACCATAGCCACCCATACCGATCTTTTTTCAGCAGCCTTCTTCAGTATTCTGAAGGAGGAATCTTTGTTTCCAGCCACACTGCAGTGATTGCTGGAGTCGGTTGCCAAAACTTCAAGGCATGCTCTGTCAATATCCATGGTGCTATCGATGGAGCTGCTTCAGCATATGTCCTCATTCTGACTGCCCCTTGGGGCCTTCATCAAAGTTCTGTAAAAGGATGCAGCTCCAACAGTCCAGGAAGCAATATCAATTCAAGCCTCCCTGTCACCTGTCTTTAGTTAGACGAGGTGGCCGGAAGGGTCAGTGGAGAAAGCCTGTGGACTCCTCCCCCTCTCCCAAGGGAATGGATGGGAGGTCGTAGGGACTTGAACCATCTCTTGCTGTGTATCCCTCATCCCAGGATTGCCATGGCTGCTTGACTAGCCCTCTTTTCAGAGCAGGGTTCATGCAAAATCTGGAAAAAGTATGTGGAAAAAAGAGTGCTTTTTCCAGACCTGGAAAAAGTATGGAAAATAAGGATTTTGTCCTAAAGGTCTGGAAAAAGTATGGATACCTGCTGCATACTGGTTCAGTGCAGTTGACGAGAGATGTGTGACCTGTTACCTACTCGTGATTGGTGGATACTAGTTTAGATCATGCAGATACCACATGCTCATTTATAGTGACACAGACTTTGAATACATGTGCTAGAGGGGTCTGGCAAAAAATTGCAAACAAGTCTGGAAAAAGTCTGGTAAAGATCTGGAATATATTCTACCAACAGCTATTTGAACCCTGCAGAGGTTGGCCAGGCATAACAGAAGATACATGGATCCTTTCTATACTAAAGGAAGAATACTGGCTTTGTTCCCGGGAACATTCTCTTCTTGTAAGGACCCCCCATTCTTTTTCACCAGTCAAAACTGGCTTAATTAAGGGAAGATGTGCACACCATTCTGAAGAAGGGCGCAGTAGAGAGGGTGGCAAATGACCAGTCTCCAGCTTCCTACTTCTGAATTTTCCTGGTCTCCAGAAAAGATGGAAAGTTTAAGCTTATCATCAGTCTTTTGCCCTAAACATGTTTCTTCAGGAGGAACCGTTCAAGATGGAGACTACTGCCTCTATCGGGAATGCCATAAAGCCCAGCAACTGGGCAGACTCCATTGACCTTTGGGATGCATACCTTCACATCCCAATTTTTCCTTCTCACTGGAAATACCTCCGATTTTGCCTGCACAGGGAGGTTTTCCAATTTCAAACTCTGCCGTTCAGCCGAGCCTCCACTCCCAGAACTTTTGCAAGGTGATGGAAGTAGTTGCCACCCACCTGAGGGCTCTGGGGATCACAATCCTCCAGTATTTTGATGACTGGTTGATGCACAGTGACCTTGAGGAGTCCCTCTTGCAAGGTCTGTCCCGCTGCTGGTCTACATTGACCCGGCTAGGACTTTCTCCGAACCTAGAGAAATTGTCGCTAATCCCTTCTCAGGGTTTTGTTTACATGGTGATAAATTTCCTCACCAACCATGGGCAAGTTTGTGTTCCACTGGACAGGATAGACAGAATCCTGGCTCTTTTTTTGGGGTGCTTCAGAACAAGACCTTGTTGTCAGCTCACCTATATCTAGCCCATCTGGGGACCTTGAACTTTGCAGTGGACCTGGTTTCCCTGGGAAGACCGTACTTGTGCCCTCTCCAGTTTCTTCTTCTGATGAACTGGAAACCACACAAGGATCCCCTGTCAGCTCGGATTCTTCTGGAGTCATAATTTCATCACCAATTGGGACCAGTTTTTGGCTGGAGTCCCAATGGACACCCCTGAACCTCACTCCTACCTGTATATAGGTGCGTCAGATTTGGGTTGGGGTGCTCACTTGGGGTCAGAAAGGTTAGTTCTTCAGGGTTCATGGTCCTGGGATGAAGCTACTCATCACACAAACAATTTGTAAATGAGGTCAGTATTTTTAGTCCTACAGGGCTATGTCAACCAAATAAGGAGTCGTTGTGCAATGGTCTCCGACAATACATCAGTAGCAGCGTACCTCAGGCAACAAGGAAGTACATATGCTCCTTCTCTTTGCATGTAGGCTTGGAACATCCTTTGTTGGGCAGCCTCGAAGGAGATTACCCCCTGTGTTTGGCATATTCCAAGCAAGAAAAGTTCTGGCAGATGGTCTGTCCAGGAGAGGGAAGATAGTCTTCACAAAACAGTCTCTGGACTCTGGCAGACAGTCTGTCCAAGAGAGGCAAGATAGTCCGCACTGAATGGTCTCGGCACCAATCCATAACTGAGTCCCTGTTCAGACTTGGTGGACTTGTTCACAGCGAGACTGAACAACAAGCTCTCCTTTTATGTCTCCCCAGTCTCAGATCAGAGGGCCTGGGCAGTAGACATCTTCAGTCTAAGGTGGGATTGTCTGTTCACTTACACCTTTCTACCTTTCAGAATGATTCCGCCAGTGCTCTACAAAGTCAGGACCTCCACTGCTTAGCTCATTTTGATGGTCCCTCTGTGGTCGTGGTCCCAACGATCGTGGCCCAGCAGTCTACTTGACCTGTTGTTATACCAGCCCAGGACATTACCTCAGAGGTGGGAGCTGCTGTTGCAGCACAGGGGGTCTCTTCTCCACAGCAGCCCACAGATTATCCACCTTCACGCTTGGCTCATCTCAAGAGATCAATCTGTCAGGACAAGTTTTCGAGTAAGGTTGCCAATTGCATCAAAGAGACTGTATATGTCCAAGGTCTATGATGATGCAAGGTGGAGAATCCTCTGTGATTGGTGCAATAGGAAACGCATTAATCCTAGCTGTCCCTTTCTGAGTGCACTCACTGACTTTCTTCTCTTCCTGTTCGAAGATAGAGAATGTTCAGTTTCTACTATTAAGGGCTATAGGGCAGCCCTGTCCAACATGCTTAAGTTCTCTAAGGGTCTGGCCATTGGTTCAGACCAGCTTCTTTCCAATCTTGTCAAGTATATTTGAGCTGCACTAATGCCTAAATGGAATCTCTTGTGCGTGTTGTGGGCTTTGTCAAAATCTCCTCATGAACTGCTGGGTCAAGCTTCCATCAAGAACCTTACCCTTAAAACTGTTTTCCTGCTCTCCTTAGCATCTGTGAGAAGGAGCAAGCTTCATGCCTTGTCTATAGGAAAAGGTTGTTTATGATTCAAATGCAGTTATGAGTCTGTTTCGTTCCATTGTTGGACAGGATTTTTTGGTGAAAAACCAGCTTTCTTCGGTACTCTCACTTCCAATATAGATACCCAGTTTCAGTTGTATCTGTGCTGGGGATGATCAAGATAGACTTCTGCCCAGTTAGGGTGTTAGTGTTTGATTTGGCTGTGTCAAAAGGGAGAAAGGGTAGGAAGCATCTCTTCTTACTGTTTAAGGGCTCTGCTGGTATCTCAATGTCCACCATTTCCAAGTGGATTGTTCTCACTATCAAGAGAGCTTATCAGTCCCTCGCTGAGAGGGACCTTTCATTCATGAGAATTCAAGTCCATGAAGTTGGGGCTATTGCTTCATGGGCCTATTAATTTCAATCATTTGTCATTGGAGGATATGATACGAACCATGTTCTGGCGGTCCCACACTACTTTCTCCTCCTTTTACTGTTGGTCTTTGGCACACCAGAATGAAGACATTTTTTCCTTGGGTCCAGTACTTATCGCACAAAAAGTGGCCCAATCAGCTGTCAACTTACATTAGTGGACCATAAGGGTGAGCATATTCTTTTTATATTAGTTTTTTGAGGCCATCAACCTCCCTCTGAACTGGCAAATTCAGCAAGGCAGTGGTGATAGGTATTGTATTACTGCTATTTAAATGTTAGGGGTTTTTTTTTGGGGGGGGGGGGAAATAATGTTAATGATGTAACACTTACCTGTCACTATTGCAAGATTCGCTCCTCCCACCCTGCTTTGATGGCCCAAGTGTATTCTGGGTCCAAGTCAAAGAGGATGAGTATCCTGCATGAGCTGATGACATTGTAGTCGGACTGGTTTTAGTTTTTAGCTCAACTGGTCATAGACCAGAAGAGCTTATGGATTGGTCTGTTGCATGTCTTCCATCCATCTGTTAGCACAAGTTTATTATCACTACTCCTCCTAAACTACTTGGAGGATTGCCATGAAACTTTACACACACGTTCATCCCAAGGTCTGGTTGATCCTAAATGAAAATGGTGCTGCTTGGATATAAAATACGGCCACCACAGCGGTCATCTTGAAAATCTTTGTTTTGCTACTCTAGAATGGATGGTCATATCAACAAGGAGTTTCAATAAAAGACTACTTATGATGTCTGGTTGGTCCTAAATGAAAATGGTGCTGATCTGACATCCAGTATGGCTGCCACAACAGCCATTTTGTAAATCTTGTTTTTGCTACTCCTTCTGAAAGGATGGATGTATCAACATGGGATTTTTACTAAATGACTTCTTATGATGTCTGGTTGGTTGTAAATGAAAATGGTGCTACTCATATGTCCAGTATGGCCACCAGAGTGGCCATTTTGAAAATCTTGTTATCACCACTTCTGAATGATTAGGGTTTCGCTGAGAGACTTCTTTTGATGTCTGGTTGGTCATAAATGAAAATGGTGCTGATCTGACTTCAAAGATGGCTGTGACAATGGCCATCTTAAAAATCTTGTTATCACTACTTCTCCTAGATAGCTGGTCATATTACTATTGTGCTTTCACCAAAGCTTCTTATGATATCTGGTTGGTCCTAAATGGTAATGGTGCCAGTTGGATATCCAATATGGGCACCATGGCAGCCATCTTGAAAATCTTATCATTACTCCACCAAAATGGAAAGTCATATCAACATGGGGTTTCCACCAGAAGACTTATTATGATGTCTTGTTGGGGTCATAAATGATGTCTTCTTGGTCCTAAATGAAAATGGAGCAAATCTGAAATCCAGTATGGCCATCACAGCAGCTAATTTGAAAATCTTGTTATTGCTGAAGAATATCATTATCAGAGATGGTTTCAACACTCAGCAGTTAAAAGGAAGAAATGGTCTTATCTTGAATGCCTGAAAATTCTTTTAATATCAGCAATGTTTACCTGTCACTGTTGTGTAGCTTACTCTTTCCGCAACGGAAAAACCCTCGTCCATGCCAGATGTACCATCCTCCTATTATAGGAAGTCCTAGGACATGTACATTGACCCAGTCTGACTCCACTTCATATGCCAATGTGCAAAAGTGCCTTTTCAGTCCTTTTTGGATGACGTTTTGTCAACAGTGCAAAATTCTTGCTTGAGAAAATTATACCTTTCAGCGATGGTTATTGCTGTTCAGGACCTTATATTAATATTCCTCATGATTAGCAAACATTATCCCTCAGTCCATTAATCATCAAAAAGTTCTTTTGATAGTCCATAGTGATAATTTTCAGTGTTTTTGGTCATGATGTGCCCCCTACCCTTGCTACCCCTCGTAATTTTGGGAAGTACCTTGTAGGTAACAAAAATTTCTAGCGAGTTGTCAAAATTCACTTGAATATTATGCATACATATGTTGTCACTTTAAGTGTTTACATTTAGTATGGGGGTTTGTGTGTCAGTTTCATTACTGGTGTTTAATGCAATGTGCGTTATTAACGCCTAATTAATCACCTGGTCGCATTAGTAGAGATTACACGTTCCTCCATTCATTATTTAGTGTATGTGACACAAGTTTAATTCAATTAGTATACACAACTTTGAGGTTTTCACTCATGGATAAGTAGTAAAGACAGCATGGCTAACGCAACCCTTGTTTTTTGACATCATTTTTGTCATTTTAAAAGCAACAAATTATATTTCAGAAATTTTTATTTCAGATGTCACAAAGTGTGGGTAAGTGCGGGCACAAAAAGGCACCATGGGACACCGACACCACATGTCTTTCATATACAGAATGCACATGAACGGAAGGCTGTCCAATTTGTTGTTTATGGTCTGACATTATCTGGGACCCCGCCAAAAACAGGTGTACATATAAATTGAGGAAAGAAGTGCATTCTTCCTCCTGACACTCTGAATTCTGAGGATCTCAGAGTGTATCCTCTAATACTGGGATTGAGTGTCCCCCTGAATAAAAGAGGGAGGAACATCATCTTTCCGGAGAGAGCAGCTGTTGCCACCTTTGAGGAGGAAACGGCTTCTTCTCAGGGGTTCGAGTGCACTCCACCGAATAAAAGGGGAGGAGCAGCATCTTCCCCAATAAAGAGTGTGTCTTTTAGGAAGAAGGCAGCATCATTCATTAAGGGCTATAGCCTCAAAGCTGGGATCCAGTGCACCCCACCGACTGTTGGAGGGAGGGACAGAGATCATGTTCAACTGCCACAATCAAAGGTTATAGGGCATCCCTTTCAAACACACTGATGCCGAGATGGAATTTTTCATGTGTTTTATGGGCCTTAACAAAATCCCCTTATGAACCTTTGAGTGAAACTTCATTTGAAAATCTTGCACTTAAAACCATCTTTCCTCTAGCTGTAGCTTCAGCATGGAGAAGAAGAGAACCACATGCCTTCTCTATAGAGGAGGGAAATTTATGGTTCAGTGGGAATTATGACTCTGTTTCCCTGCTATATCCACCAGGTTTTGTCGCAAAAAAAAACAACTTCCCTCTGTACTTCCATCCCTGATAGAGATCCTCAGTCTCAGTCACATCTTTGCTTGGGATGATCAGTATAGAAACCTTTGCCCAGTCAGGGCACTTAGGTTCTTTTTGGCATCTTCTAAAGGGAGAAGGAAGGGTAGGAAATGACTTTTTTCCCTTAAAAGGCTCAGCTGATATTTCAGCATCCACCATCTCTTGATGGATTATACTCACTATCAAGAGAGCTTATCAGTCTCTCACTGAGAGAGATCTTTCATTGATGAGAATAAGGGCTATCGCTACTTCTTGGGACTATCTCAGTCATTTATACTTGGAGGATATTATGAAGGCTGTGTTCTGGTAATCACACACGACCATGTCCTCCTTTTAACTTCAGTCCTTGTCAAACCAGAGCCACTGTATTTTTTCTCTCGGTCCAATAGTTGTGGCACAAACAGTGACCCAAACTGCTGCTGTTTAACAGCAGTGAACCCTTCTTCTTAGGTAAGTAATTTTGTTCCAGTTGAGTTCATTAACCTCCCTCCTAACTGAGAAATTCAGCTACACAATAGTGACAGGTAAATGTATTACTTACATTAAAATGTGTAGTTTTTTGGGGGGTGGGGTGGGAGTAAAACTAATTTTAATTATGTAATACTTACCTGTCATTATTGTTAGATGCCATCCTTCCACCTTGCTCCGATGTCCTTCTATAGTCAAGGTCCTAGAAAAGAATGAAGAGGCACTATTGCACATAGGCATACGACGTGGAGTCACACTGAGTTGATGTACATGTTCTAGAACAGGAGGATGGTACATCTGGCACAGATGTGGGTTTTTCCGTTGCAGAAAGTGTAAGCTACACAATAGTGACAGGTAAGTATTACATAATTAAAATTAGTTTTACCCCCCCCCTCCCCCCATTACACTTTCAACCAGTAGTGTGTCAGTTCCTTCAAGGGACTCTTGTAATCAACATATTATAATACCTCCACCTTGATATAGAAAAGGTTCTTTTTTATTGTTTTATGTCATTTCTGCCCTGTCACAGTATGTACGTATGTTTTAATGGCATGTCAGCACAATACTGGCTATTTAGTGCTGATTAAAAGACTTCAAAAATATGTAAAGATAAAAAAGGCAAAAATGAATAGTTAGAAAAGGGGCCAAGATTTCATTGTCATGATCTCTTTAGTCTGAATTTATTTTCTGCATGATAATGTTTGCAGTGACTGCTGGAGACTACTAAAATTTTTGCAGAGGTCAGCTATGTAATCATTAATTACAGACATTACAAACTTGTCTGTCAGTCTGTCTGTCCATCCATTGCACTCTTGTCCGGTCAATATCTCCAGAACCATTTGAGATATCATCATAAAACTTTGGATGCAGTTGCAGTATGACAAGAGTCTGTATCCCATATAAGACTTTGATTTGTCAGATTAGTACTTTTAAAGTTATCTACCCATTTTTAGCTTATCAGGCTGTAAGGTCAAGCAAGCTTATGGTAAGGTTCTTTGTCAGTTGTGTGTTTTCTGTTATGCCTTGTCTGTTTCACAGTTGCTACTTACTATAATTCTTCTCAAAGACCACTTGACAAAATTTGACAGAAAGCATCTTAGCATAAAGCTTTCAGATTTGTTCAAATGATATCAATCCATCAAGAAATATGGCCACCATTATTTTTAAAAAAATGTAATTTTTTTTTTTTTACAATAACTTCTCAAAATCCACTTAACAGAATTCAACCAAAATTTGACAAAGTTCTTTCAGATGTGTTAAAATGATGCCAATCTGCTGTCAGATATGGCCACTGTTTCTAAAAATAGAAAAACCTGTAAAACAACTTAATTCTCGAAAACCGCTTAACAGAATGTGCCCACAGATTTGACAGAAAGTATCCTGGCATGAATGTCTTTCATATTTGCTCAAATGATGCTGATATACTATCAGATATGGCTGCCATTACTAAAATTAGAAGAAAACTTGGAATGACTTCTCAAATTCCAGTCAACCAAATTTGGTAGAAAGCATCCTGGCATAGATAGCTTTACATTTTTTTTTACAAATGGTGCTAATCAACTATCAAATATGGCCAACATTATAAACAATAGCTAAACATCAAATAACTTCTCAGAAACCATTCAGCAGAATTGGACCAAATTTAAGAAAAGGATGTTCGCATAAACCTCTTTGAAGTTTGTTCAAAGGTCAATTCACTGTCAAATATGGCCACTGCTACTAAAAGTAGGAAAGCTTAAAGGCCTTCTTAAAAACTGCTCAACAGAATTTGACCAAACTTGATGCCATGGATGACTTTTGAATTTGTAAAATTATGCTGATCTGCATTCAGATGTGGCCACTGTTACTAAAAATAAAAAAATCTTTAAACAATTTTTTCTCAGAAGCTATGCATCAGAATTTTACCAAATTTGACAAAAGTATATTCTGGCATGACAGGCTTTAAAGTTTGTACAATTGGTGCCAATTTGCCATTAAATATGAACATTGTTACTAAAAATAGAATTACATTTCAAAAACCACTCCACAGAATTGGAGAAAATTTGACAGTATCTTGACATAAAGGGCTTTTAAGTTTGTACACATTATACCAATGTGCTACCAAATATGGCTGCTGCTACTAAAAATAGAAAAACTGTTAACTTCTAAATGCCACTTAACAGAATTTAACCAAATTTGACAGAAAGTGTCTTAGTTCTAAGGTTTTCCACATTTATTGAAATTATTCCAATTCACCATCAAATATGAAGGCCATTACTAAAAATATATAAACATTTACACCACTTTATTTAAAAAAACCATTTAACAGAATTTGACCAACTCTAACATAAAGCATCCTGGCATAGAGGCCTTTCAATATTTGACAAATGATGTTGATTTGCCATCAAATATGGATGAAGGTATAAAAAGCTTGAAACTATTGTTTTCATAACATATGCAATCAACAGGACTGGAAAAACATTTCTGCAGAAGGCACCCAAGATTTCTTGGAGATCTGCTTGTTCATTTAGCCACAAGACAGATAGGAGGCACACTTGTGTCTCTTGTTATCATCTTGGCATAAGGCCAAGCATATCATGTTTCGATGCTGTCAGTCTGTCTATCAGCCTGTCCCTCTGTTCCTATTTTGTTTTTGCTCGCTAGCTCAAGTTCTCCACCATCTGCTATTACCAAACTTTATACCTAGCTTGAATTTGGGGCAAGAAGGGCTTAAAAGGTCAAAGGTTAAGGTCAAATGGACTGAAAGAAAAACTTTTCACACAATAATTTGACTGGTATAACAGATACCTTGACCAATCTTTGTAAATGGCTTGCATTTGAGATAAGAAAAAATCTATTGAATTTGGAGTCAAAATGTCAAAGGTTAAGGTCATTGTGATTCAAAGAAGGAAAATGGTTTCTGCATAGTAACTTTGGTTTTACTTCATAAACCTGGACTAAACTTTGGAGATTTGTTGCACCTGGATTTAGGTAGAAGCCTATAATTTGGAAGTCAAAGGTTCAGATATTTTGGTCACTGGCTGAAAAGTGAAAAATGGTTTCTGCACAAAAATCTTCATTTTTGACCACATTGGGTAAGAACAGAAATTAGTTGACTTTGGGCTTAAAAGGTCAAAGGCCAAGGTCATTGTGACTGAAAGAAGACATTTTTGTTGCCAAAAACTTAGTTCAAGATTACATACCTTGACCAAAGTTTGTGGAGTTCTTGCATTTAAGGTAAAGAAGTGGCCTAATGATTTTAGGGTCAAAAGGTCAAAAGTCAAGGTCATTATAACTCAAAGAAAATGATAGTGCACAATATTTTTTGTTCTAAAGTTGGTTCCTTGATTAAACTTTGTGGATGACTTGCACTAGGGTGAAAAAGAAGCCTATATATTTTGGGGTATAAATGTCAGTGCTCAAGATCATGATGAGTATAATAAGAAAAAAATCTTTCTGCAGAGTAAGTTTAGTTCAAGACTGCACACTTTGACCAAAGGTCCAGGTCATTGGAACCCATTGGCAAGTAAAGTCTATAGTCATCCATGCCGTACAAGTGCCATGGGGCAGAAATATAATATACTGTTCATGGTTCTCTTATTACCATTTAGCCAGAAATTCATTTGAGTGCTGCCAGTGTTGCCTAATTTTGATGTCAGAATGTGGTGCACCTATCTAGTATAATGCAATATATGATATTTCACATAAAAACATATCAAAATCCAAAACTGGTCAAAACATGATATCGATGACCTCATGTGTTAAAAGACCATATAACTTGGATAGTCCATACAAAATACTTCAAAGTTTACACTTTAATAGAATGAATACAAAAAAGTTCTTAGAAGTTTTAAAATGTTAATTGAGGAATCTGGCAAGTTTTCTTTCTCTTGCAGGTGACCTAGAAAACAACAAAAAAGCCATAGATATGATTCTTCAGAAGATAGTAGAAGATCCTCAAAGTGGAAGTTGTCCAAACATAAGCTATGCAGATTACACAGGGCCTGTAGCCAGTGCCAACCCTACAGGCTCACCATTCGCAAACACTTCATACTTACAAAGTCGCACACAGGAAATGACTGGTGTCAATAATAGCAATTTCGCAGGTGGCGCTTTTGGTGTTGGATTTAATAGCAATGCTTTCAACAATGGCATTGGCGGAGGAATGGCCAATTTAAACATCAACAGCATGTTGGGTGGGCCTGCTGGTGCTATGACTAGTACAGCATTGGACAATTTGAAAATGACTCTCCGCAATAGTGGATATACTGAGCAGGCCACAGAAGACATTAGTGCTGCCATGAACACGCTGGCCACATATGGTATACTAGGGATGGGTCTAGGAATGGGAAATGTTGGCGGTATGGGAAACATGCAGGGTTTGCAGAGTGTCCCTCCCAACTCTTCCATGGGAACAATGAATTTGGGATCCTCAGTTGGGGCCACAGGAATGATAACTTCCACGGCAACCTCCAATGTCGGTTCCAACACCTCTGGGTTTCTGAACACCAGCAACAGTTCCAATAGTGCTGGAAACATCTTTGGGCCTGTTGGTAGTGGATCATCAGGACTTGGCAGTTCTGGATCGGGAGCTAGCTCTAGTCTTTTTGGAAGCTCTTCTCCAAATATGCAAAATGAGCGATATGGTGGAAGTCCAATGTTGAATGATTCCTATCCTGGACCACCTGGTTATACCAGCACTCCTGGATTTCCAGCTGGTGCAGCCATTGGTGAAAGGTCTCCAACCATTAATGTGAATCAAAATTCCTTTGGCCTAGGTACTGGAATATATAGTCCAACAGAAGATAAATCTCCAACCACTAAGCAAGACTTGGAGGTGTCTGAGAATATTGTGGGGGCCATTTTGGGCCCTGGAGGAAAAGGTATAGTGGAGCTTCAGCAGTATACCGGAACCAATATACAGATCTCAAAGAAAGGCGTGTATGTCCCTGGAACTCGGAACCGCATAGTGACCATTACTGGAACACCAGCCAATATACAGAAAGCCCAGTACCTAATTCAGCAACGTATCCAACAGGAGGAAATTAAACGAGCAAGACAAGCCAGTGCACGTTAGGAGTTTTAATTAACTGCCTAGCTTTAAAGACTGACTTACACTAGGTTTTTAATTTAACACCTCATTATTGTTTTATTTTTGGGTTTCAGCTGCATAATTGCACCCCAGTTATAGATTTTCATAACAGATTTTATAGATTTTCACATTGATGGCATGCTTTCATTAGGATGTTTCACCTTTCGCCTGAAGGATACTTAATTTCTGGTCAGTTTGACTACACCTTTTTGGTTCTCATATATATTCATTCAGCTGCAAACAGAGACTGGACCTAGATTTTATATTGTATCTGAATTGTCTGTTTGATAATCTGAGTTCATCTTGAGGGTACTTGTTAGAGTAGACTGCACCAGATGTTTGTTAAGTTTTCAAGTCACAAGACAATTTTATTAATGGAGATTATTTTAGAACCTGCTTGTGAGTTTTTGTTTATATCATAATTCAGTTATTTTGATTTACAATATTATTCCTGAAAGTATTAGTTTAAATTCTTTGTTCTGTAATACATTGAAATAAGAAATATTTTTTTTTGACTGGTGCAAGTGATCTATTTTAACAACTACATATATCATTAGATTACTTGTTAGTTGTTATCCTTGGATCAGTTTTTATTTCATAAAAAAAAGGAATGATAGACCAGTATCAAAGTATTTGATTGGATCTCCTCTGTCTGCAGTGTGGGTTTGACTTGTTTTCTTTTTCTTAACTTAATATGTGTGATAATTATACTTTGCCTAGTCAAGCCAGAGGCTTGTTTCAGTTAGGCACTGAAATGAGTTGAGTACATTTGTCTTTGATGGGAATTTTTTGAGCTAGAAAATTAAAGATGCAATCAGTTTAAATATTGGAGGTAGAACATATCAAAGGAAAGTGTGACGAGTCAACTAAATTTTTTTGACAAAAAAAAGAAAGGAAAAAAAAAGCAAAGAAAAAGAAAAATGAACTGTAAAATGAGTTTACCCATATGTTTTAGCATCTTCATTATAATTAGCATTTTATATATTCCTTACTAGTGGACTCGTGCATACGCGTGTTTAGTTTGTTTTCTGATTGTTGTGAATTGCATATCTCTGCCACATCTTGAATTTACATCATATGGAGAAACCTAAAATTTTATTGATACTTAATTCATCACAGTATCATTGCAACATAGATATTGTAATATATAATATATACCTTAAATGGAAAATTATACTTTGTTAATATATAATGTTTTAGTCAAATTGATTGTTAAATCTTATTAAACTCTTAAGTTGTTAACAAACTCATAATGTGTTTATGATGATCTAATCACAAAACTGGTTCGGAAGGAATTTCATATTTATTTTATACCTTGAGTTAAGGTATTTAGAGAATTATCTGTCATTTATATAAAAGTTCGCATTGTTTCATATTGGACTTGTATCCCAAGGTGTGTGTTTTTATACCTGTCAGATTGACAACGGGTAGATCAGTTTCTTGTTTTCTGTTTGCGTGGAGCCAGCTAGAACATATTATCCTTTTTTTTTGTTTCATATAACTTGTTATAAAGGCATTCATTATTCAGCCCATGTGTTTTTTCAGCAGAAGTTGAAATGTTAACATCTCATCAGTTTGTTCACTTTTGCAATACATGACATTGTTTTTCATGCTTCCCATAATAAATATCATAGCTTTGTTATCCAGGTCAAACAAACAAAATTTGTTACAGGAAATCATCATAGAGCATGCTCAGAAATAAAGTAAAGAACCAGGCTGGTTTCCTGGCAGCATAACAGTACTAATTTGTAATCACTGATTGGCAGGGATTTTGAGTTGAACCTCAGGCTTTCTCATCCATATAACGCTAGCGTAATCAATATTTGATAGCATCAATTCAATTCAATTGCTTTGGAAAGGAAGGGACACACTGTTTATACTTCTTACCAGAAGTATCTTCATTTTGCAAGGTTCATATCAGGTACCAAGAAATGGTTGTGATTTCATTAGAAGCATTTTAGTGTAGAAACAAGCCTTATTAGTAGTAATGCCATCTCTTTAACTACTGCCATCTTAAACTTTTTCTGAGACTTCCTTTTGCTTGTTTAGCAGGAATATGTAAGAGATTTATCATTATTACCATTTTCCAACTTAACAAACTTTTGCATCAGAGGCATTTATTTTCTATGTAGTCAGTTTTAAACATAAAGTTGAAATATTACATCTTCATTTTTTTTAAAATTGGCGATGCAAAGATTTTCTGCTGAACAACTTCAAAAATTTCATGTAATTCTGTGATTATTTAAACAATTTGTATACATGCTTAGATTCATTCAACTCTACAAGTGTCCAACGAATTCATTCTGTCATTTTAAAAAAAATACTTTTCTGAGAAAAGAACATGTCTCATAAAATTTTGTGATATTTCTTCGTGTGGTACAAAAGCAGTGCATTGTAGAAGATCATTTTTTAAATATAAATTCCAGTTTTAACAGGTTTTACATCATTACAGCCCCATTCTTTTCTATCAAGTCCCATATATGTTCATTAACAAAACCCTAGCTTGTGATCTAATACACTTTTTAAGGTTCATTTAGTCATCAATGATCATGCATTATCCAAGGTCTGTACAGAACTATTGCATTGTCTATGATTTTTAGACATTTGAAGTTGACATCAGATTGTTTAAATGGACGTATATAATTTACAATGTAAGAAATATTTCTGACTTGACATAATCTACCAAGTTTTTATAGATGATGTATTCATTTGGAATAATTGAATCTGGTTGTATTTAGTGTAAAGGTTCCACTTCTGACACCAAAATTATGTTTTTTGTAACAATTACTTTGATGTCAGTTGATGAAATTATTATATATTCAGCAAAAAGGATGTATATCAAAAGCCTTTCAGATCTTAGGAACTGTAAAAAAAAAAAATGTACATGAAAAATAATTCATTTTTACAATCACAGTGTCACTTCTGGCAATTTTCAATTGTAAAATTTTAGTATTGAGAAAAGTTCTAATTTGTTCTAATCGAATATGTAAATGTTTATTTTTTAAAGAGATTCTCAATATATGTTTGAAATCAAATGAACCTGATCTGCTAAGGAATGCACATGTTTTGGCAAGTTTTGTTTGTTTGGCTTGTTGTTTACTCCACCATCCTAGCTACAAAGTCTTTCAAAATCTTGTACTGAAGTGCAGGTGGTGTATTTACTTTATTATTGATTTAGGCTGACTTCAAGTCAGGTTTCCAAGGAGCTAGCAGTATTAAGAGTGTTAAACCTCAATGCATAGATGACAAGGGCTTCAAATTGTTATTTATGTAAACAATTCATAGCTGTTACAGTTGATATACATTTGTACATGTATTACCATATCAAATAAAACTGTTTGTAACCATGAATCACAAAGGTTGAAGGTAAATTATCTAAACATTTTTAAGTACAAAACATAGAATTTATAACCATCATGCCCACTATAATTCAAGACAAAGTTTTAATTGAATAAAGTTTTATGCTGTGTAAGCATCACCATTTTAAATTTGATCTTAAAATGAATTTTATATGGTTAAGGCTTCAAAAATGTTTTAAATGAATTCGGAAAACAGGCTAAAAATAATAAAATGGCACCTACCAGAGTGATAAGTCCACTAAATTCAAATCCAAGTGTTTATTTTATGATTTTTTTTCAATGTTATTGGCTTTAAAAAAAACTAATTTTTAAATAGGGTCACAAAGCAAAGTGTTGAAAACATAATGGAGCTTGCACAGTACATTCCTGTATCACACATTTGTACCATTGTCATTTTTCATCACAGATTGTATTATGTGAAGTTTTAGTTTGTATCACTGTGTAATTTAAAATTACACTTTAAATGAAGTCCTCTCATCTTTAAAAATTGTAAATCATAATATTTACATCAATAAATTCTTGTTAATCCAGTAAATGGGGCATATTTGTGACAAAAACAATTTAAAGATTAAGTATAATTTATTGTGCATAAAATTCTTTATTGTAAAGAAATATTTTTGTGTTTATTTGGAACTTTGTGATTTACAGTATCACTCTACTCTACTGGCTTCTTGGAGAGAGAGAGAGGGGAGCAAGGGAGGTAACTCTTACTCCTCATCGAGCTATCTGTATATTGTTGGAATGTGAGAGTACACAGTTAAGAGGATGGATAACAATATTGGTACATTAGGTAAATGTACACAAAATTTTTTTATAATCTAGACTAAGGAATTATTTTGCATGTGGATTATTCGAGACAAATACCTACTCATACCTACAGCCGTGTCTAGACTTAATATTCAGAATAAAGATGCTAAATAGTGCTTATGTTGGTAAGCGGTAAATATGAAATTATATGTAATCAGTTGATGTATAAAGCTGTGTATATAACATATAAGCCAAAATTATCTTGGCTTTAGTGTATAGAGTTCATTAATTTTGGTGACAGGTTTAGCATAAAAAAATATTCCCATTTTTATTTGAAAGAACTTTAATTGGTCAGTAAAGGAACTGTTGTCTTTTTAAAAAAAATGGATTTCTATATTTGTTCTTTCAAGTGTAAAAGATGGGTAGTAAACCTATTTTCCCCCTTCTTTTTAGAAGGAAATTAACTTAATTCTCATGGATCTGCATTCATCGTGAGAAAATGAATGGACTGTTACACGTATGTATGGTATTTGCATATTTATCTCTCATATGGTACGAGCCAGGGATCTTTGTAGAGAGTGTGTATACAATTAATTGACTCTATGACATTGCATGCTTTTGTTCGCCATAACAAGAAATAAAATAACTATTTAAAAAAAAGAAATACATTTTCTCTGAAAAGAGGATACTATCATATTGAAATGGCTTTGTAAATGTCACCATTCTATAAATATATGTGCATTCACAAAACAACTACATAATTTTTTCCAAATTCTGTCATTTTCAGCAGAGATTACTTTGGAAGTTGTTTGTCAAAAAGTGTGAAAGTCCAGTTGTGATCATCATCATCAGTTTTGTTTATGAAACAAGGGAACTTACAAGTATAAATATAGTATAGATGCTTATAAAACCTAGTAGCAGCATTTTCAATCAAATACAGTAAATTATTTTTTGTTTGTTTGGTGTTTTATGGCACAGCAACTCTTTTAATGTTACATCATGCCAAGGCAAATAGAGTAAAGTCCCTTGCCCAATGACACGTCACAGTAGCCAATCAGGGCTGACCTGATGGTTGGAATTGAACCCCTTCTGGTCATGAGTACAACACCTTATCCACTGAGCTACTGCTCATTGCAAATATCAAGTTCAGTAAAATTTTATAACTTGGATATCATTAACTTTAATACTTGGCATAATTTGACAGATGCACACAGTCCGATGCAAAACTTTTTTTGTGACCATAGAAAAGTCTAAACAACCAAAAATGTTGGCCTGAAGCACTTGGATTTTTTTAAGTTTCACTGTATTGAGACTTTCATCCTCATTGTATATTTATCAGGCCCAACAAAGTTTAGAACAATCATTGGAACATTCCACAAAACTAATATTTGACTTCATAAAACTGAAACATTTTCTAGGTATTTTGTGACATTCATATTCCAATATGCCAGTTAGAAATTTCTGGATATCAGTATGCTGTTCCTTCAATACTTTATTATCAAGGAAAGTGAAATGTACACATACCCATTTGCATGGAATGTCAACAGAGTCTTGTCATGTATCACAAAACCAGTGTGATAATTTATTTAAAGCATTGTTTTTATTACAACTTTCATCACTTCAGAGATCAGGTTAGACTGTGCCAAATTACATTCCTCATCTCTCACTGGTAGTTAACTTAGATATTCATTGAGAACCAGTCACTGTTGTTATATCTATTTATTTATTTATTTATATGGTCTGTGATAATACAATGACTTTGCATAGAAAATAATTCATTTCTTACCACCCACTCATAACTTAAGCTGTAATGAATGCAATTTTCAAATACAGACCATTTCACCAAACTTTTTGAACTGGAACTGACACAATTTTTGTATCCCCCACACTACATTACACAAGAGACAAGATTATTCTAGTTCCGATTCTGCTAGTTTAGTGAATTGGTATGTAGAACCATTATAGCTACTGTATTCACATGTGACTAACTTGCACTCCACTGCAGATAGCATAGACTTGAATCTGTCATCACATAATGTGCTGCCTGATTGAAGTTATACAGTCTGTACTAGGGTGCATGTTAGATACAGTTTAGTATGGGAGATATTTAACATTTTGCATTTTCCTTCAAATTCCATGTGCACTCAACAAAGTTTATCAAGTCTTTCAATTTGTGGTATATAGTTGTCATTTTTCATATTTGTAAATACATCTGAAGTGCACTAGAAAATTATGAGATAGTCAGCAGAAATATTCGTGAATAATGCTATGGTTGCAATTACCAGATATTATGTAATTGTCATAAATATTGATGTCATTTCTTGGAAGAGCATTGGTGTAGTTCCATGGAAAATGAGTTTGGCTCTTGCATTTTACCTACTCTCACCTACCCCCTTATTATTTAAAATGCATGTTAACATTTCAAGTATGTGCCTTTTTTGAAGGCACATTCAGGTTAATTCAGTGTTAAAACCAGATTCTGATCATTACGAAAATAAAAATCATTGTGATTTTCTATAGATACCTTTGCAGCAAAAATGATTTTTTTTTTTTTTTTTTTTTTTAAATTATAGTTTTATATCTTCATGTAAATCAATACTTGTGCAACATAAGATGTTCTGTACCTTTCAATTGCAATACAAGAGTAAGCTGAGATTAGTAAAGAAATCGACATGTCTAGAAAATCATGCTAGACAATTGAAATGGATTTAATGTTACAACAGTTGACACAGAATGGATTTAAACATTACAACAGTTTATACAGAATGGATTTAAACATTGCAACAGTTTACACATAATTGAATTAAACATTACAACAGTTTAAACAGATTGGATTTAAACATTACAACAGTTTAAACAGATTGGATTTAATCATTACAATAGCTTACACAAGGAATTTAAACATTACAGCAGTTTACACAATGGATTTAAACATTACAACAGTTTACACAGTAAGTAAATTTCTTCATATTACAACAGCTCCTCTTCTGAGTTCTGAAACTGAAATTTGTAGCTTCTTTTTTTGAAAATGTAATCTTCTAAAACGTTTTGTGATTTTTTTTTCTTTCTTTTGCTTCTTTTTCTGAATGTAATTATTCAGCTTTGTTTGTGGTGTCTTTGAAAAATGTAACCACATTTAAATATTCCTCAGTATTTAGCATGCAGTTTCCGTTCAGATGGAAAATAAGTTTGTTTAGAAAGGTTAATAAAAATAGCCTACATCTTGGACTTTATAAATGTTGTCTTACCCTTTATTCTGCCAGAAGAAAGAGAGAAAATTTACAACTAAAATTGGGATAGTAGATTGGTTTAAAAGATTTGTAATTTGGATTATATTATCCAACAGTTGTGTGAACGTGTCAATTTGTCATTTCCCCCGTCCCGCAGGAAATGGAAGAAAATTAAGCAAAGATTTATTAGTTCAAAGATGTATCTTGTTAGATTTTATACTAGTAGTTCAGGATGCAGCTAAAGAAATTGACACAGTCTATCTAATTTTTCATTTCCCCCCCCCCACACACACACACACACAAGTGTAGATGCTGAAACTGAATAACTTTACACTGAACTTTTTCAAGAACTAATAAAAGATGATTTTGAAAATGGTGCATGTTGACTAGGTTCTTAACCCAGTATGTGTCTGTCAAGACTTGTATACATTCATCATACTTCTGTAAATAGTTATTCATAGCATTTCAAGCCAATTGAAATTGTCTGGTGAGGTTCATGCATTTTCTTCTACACAACTTTAAAGTTGTTTTATGATTGTTGGATATAATGTTGACGGTGTTAGGAGCAGCAACCCAGATATCACTGCTTCCAGTTGTAAATGTACATCACAGATCATTCATCGGCCAGATTTAAAATGAGAAAATGTGTTAAGTTTTAAGCAATCACTTAATTTCATACATTTAAACATATGAGGAATGCTTTCACTGATTATGATATGTTCCACTGATAGCGGAAGGAGTCTAAAAAATGAACTTGAATGAAATGAAAAATGTATCCTTTTTTTCTCAAGAAAGTTTTTTTTGCTGTCCAAATACGTTTGGACTGATACATAAATTGCAGAAACCAATGTAAAGCCTTTTGTTTCATGTTTTGTATTGTACCAAAATAAACATCCAAAGGTATTTTGCTGTTTCCCTGCCACTTGTAATCAATAAAATCCTTCTTGAATATAGAAATAGCTTATGTGCATCATACTTGTCACTATTACCATTAGTAATTAGTTATTTCCTGCATCAGTATTGGCAACATTTTGAACTCCTTACATAATTGTGAAGATTTTCGATTTTATGTCCATGGTACATAAACAGTTAGGGTCTTTTGATTTGGAAAATTATATGTCATTTTAAGCACAATTAACTCGACACTCTATCTTTAACCTTGGTGGAATGCAAACATTTCATTATTATTTGAATATCATTAATTACTGATGATCTTTTATTCATAGTCAGCAGAGGAGAGGACTGTGCCCTGGCAGTCTGTTTGCTGACGATTATATTTGTTGTTAAGATCTGCCACATTTTTCTACATGTCATCATACAACCTTCAACCAATGTCATGATGGCTGAATTCTTTCATATATTGTGATCAACCAAACCCCAAGACTTTACTTTTTTGAAGTCACTTTTGATTGGTTGAGAATGGATCTCAAACTCAAGCTGAAAAGTTTCATGATCTCTAGATTAGCGAGATTAGGAGGCTTTTTCTGGGTATATATTTAAACTTGGTTTCAGATTTGATACTTAACATTAAAGTTTATGGTACAGTAACAAGTTCCAATGCTATTACTTGACGACTGTATGCTCTCTGGTACATACATTCAGAGTAATTTTTGTCTAGGGTGCCTTAACATAGTGATCACTTTGGTGTTCTGTAATGTGCACATCCATCCATATGTTTATCTGTCCACACCCTAGATCACCGTCAGTGTCAAGGTTTGTTACTTTCCTTCTGTGTATGTTTTTTGTAGCTAAATTAAAGATCATGTCAGCAAAAAGGGGTCTTGTGCATTCTAATCAGTACAGATGGGATTCTGTAAACAAACAAAAAAAGCTAATGACATGAAGTTGAAGCATTTTTATTAACTAATGCAAGATTGGTTGTTTTGAAATGGTGTCTTAAATGAGAATTCTGCTTGCTAGAACCTTGAAAGCATATTACCAGTATCCAGTGGTCCCCCGCTTGTAAGGCCACTCCTCCTGCAGCAGGAAAGTGACCTTTCTAAAGGGCGTTCACACAGATACGAGTAATAATTGCATATAAAGTAAAAAAGGCATAAATAATTTTTATGATTATTAAATATTTCTTTTAAAAATCACATGCATGCTGTGGGATCAATGTGATAAAACTTGTATTAATGTTATTTAAAATAATTGTGAATAATCATCAGTCATGGTTTAAAACCATTAAAAAATATTGTAAAAAGTAAAAACATCCTGCTGTAACTATCATTCTCTGTCCATTCCATTTTCCCACTGCTGCAGAATGGAGAGCTAATGATGTTTATTTTAATCTCTCTGACGTCAAATTTCTCAGTAGTGGTCAAAGCACTCTTCCTCTTCCTTTAGTCACATTGCTTTCACTTTTCCTTCTAAACTAAGAATGCTTTATATTTTGCACTTATTGCAGCAACTTATTCCTTCATTGGCACCTATACCACTCTCTGACTAATTTCTAGCTCCTCAGTGAAATGATCTTTGTTTACAAAGGAGGTGAACTTCCCATGTGATCAACTGCTTTTTAGTCTGGTACCTTTTCAAATACTTTTAATTATCCATGAGAGAGAAGCCATGAAGGCTAACATACCTATTTTACTTTATGGCAACCAGATGTTATGTTGACTTGAGCTGAACAATACTGTGTCTCTCAGCTGTTAGCTTTTGTCATCTGTTAATATATTTTCGGGGCTAATAATAGCCAATAATTGTCAAAGTGACAAAACTGTACAGCAACAGAAGACACAGCAGTAAGGATAATTGGACTATGTGCAGTATCTCTTTGTACGGATTAAAGTTAGGTACTTTATCAGAATGTTGGAACAAATGTCAATGCTTTGAATTCAGAAACCAACAAATATTTGTGAGATTTCCATCTAAACTACATTATGTATCCACTCGTGAGGGGTAAATTTGACATATTTTGCACAAATATGCTGGCCACTGGCCGTGTCATAGGAGTGGGCACCCTAGAGGGTTATTTTGAACACGAACTCATTAGTTCCAAGGGATTCTTGCCATAAAAAGTGCAAGGCCACTGGTCAGGGGGGCTGTTAAAGAGGAGGACCAATGTGCTTATCAAGATGTGATATAAGAGTGAACTTTGTATCTTTATGCAAGTTTACACGTGCCATAGTTGAAGGTTACATGATGATATATGGATGGATGTGGTAATTTTGCCATGCAGATAGATTTAGTTGCAAATACCAAATCATTACAGTCAGAAAGCTCCCTGACATTTGTGAAGGGAATAAAACTTGGGCTGAAAATAGTTGCTATTCTGTCTTCTTTTGCCCCTTGTTACCATACCTATCTTAGGGAAATTAATAAAAAGGTCTCTTTGAAGTTTTGACAGGGTTACTTGGATCAGTAGATATTCATCTGCATTTTTATGCATCTCCACTTTATGAATACCTTCCATAAACATATGAAGGAGTTTACTTTTTCTGTCAGTGCATGCCTGCTTGTGTGTGTACATCTTCCCAGTATTTCAGTACACCTTTGAGTCTTATTTTGATACATCTATTCAGACCAAACTTGTGGTGTTGGAGGACCTCATGTTACACACCTACATAAGGTCACTGTAACCTATTTTCAGGGGTTCCATTGACATACCTTAAAAATCAAATGTTGGCTCTTATTGAAATACCTTTTTAGCTCACCTTCACAAAGTAGAGGCGAGCTATTGTACAACTACTGGTGTAGGCATTGGCTTCTACACATATAAAGGTATATACATGTACCCATGTACAGCCTCACTGCATCTCAAAAAGTTTTTTTATCCTAGGTTCCAGGCAACAGTTTGGAGTGGGTTTGATTGCAGCTATCATCTGGGGAGGGGGGCCAAGGGGAATAACTTTGTACATGTATATTTTAAATTATTGGTTAAGTGTTTGCATTTAGCTCATTTTTTGCATAAGGTATACATACTGTTATACCAGGAAGTATCAAACTTGGTAAAGGAATGTATCTTGCATTTACACCCTCATTACAAAAGAATGTCACTGTGGCCCATATTTCATGCTTTGCTGACTTCGGTTAGATTTTTTTTCAAGTTTATTTCTCAAGTTCTGTTCATGCTAGAATCATCAAAGTAAATGTATATGATTGTATTCATCTCTATTAGTACCACACCCTTACAAGAAAAGAAGGTCGATGACCTACATTTCACAATGTATTGACTTTGGGTACATTTTCGTGTTTGCCTATGACCACATTGACTTTTTGCATCCTGTATACTTGTTGCATCAGGAATTGTAAAACTTTGTGAAAGAATGCATCTTGACGAGTATTACACCCTCATCACTAAAGTAGGTCACTGTGAACAATATTTCATGCTTCACCATCTTTGGTTAAATTTGTGTTTTAACTATTCATGCTTGAATCATTAAACTAGATGATAATATACAGCTCTATTAGTACCACACCCATGCAAAAAAGGACACTGACCAACTTTTCGCATTTTATTGGCTTGGGTTAGGTTTGTGCCTTTAGCTCATGACCACACATTTATTGCATGCTATGCACATACTATCCTATCTAGATTGATGAAACTTGGTGAGGGATTGCATCTTGATAAGCGCTACTCCCTTATTGCAGAAGTAGGTCATTATGTGCCATATTGTATGCTTCACTGACTTAGTTTAAAGTTTGTGTTTAATATTCATTAATTGGGTGCTGCTGGTGTTCGAATCATGAGACTTGATAATTGCATGCATCTCGGTACTACACTCTTACAACCAAAAGGTGACTGTTGGCTTCATTTATGCTTGACTAATGTGGGTAAATTATGTGTTGATTTCATGGCCACACATTTGTTTCCATGCTATATACATCCTAGCCTACACAGAAGGTACTTTATGACCAGAGCAGATGGATGTGGGAATAATATGTTTATTCAGTGGTAAACAAACCGTTTTAATATTTACGCTCCCATATTGGTCATTATACCATGCATTTTGGCCATATGACTTAAAATGAGCACAGCAGAAACTATACATTGCAATTAATTCTAACTGTTAGGAGTACCTAGATTACATTATGGTAATTGCCAATAGGTAAAAGTTTCTAATAAACTGCCACTAGAATGAATAATATTTTATTTTTGTTAGTTTACAAAACATTTAAAAGCTATTTTGAAACAACCCCTATGAATGTACATGAGTGCACACATGCACAGTGTACAATCTTCACACTATAGTGGTCATGCTTAGTGGTCACTGATATTGGGGATGAGTAACCTCAGCTTTACAACTACATGTTTAAGGGGTCAATTACAAAAAAATGAATATTAATGTTTTAGACGTCTAATTTTTGGTGAAGTTTTGCAAACTGAAAAAAAAGTAGATTGTTCTAGTGGTAGTTGATTAAATATTTGTACCTATTAGCAATTACCATAATTAATTACAATGTATAGTTTCTGCTGTGCACATTTGAAGCCATATAGTAAAAGTACATGTTGTAATCACCAAGGTTGGAATATAAACCTTAATGAATATACATTGTGATAGATTACCCTCAAAGACCAAGATGGGAATATAAACCTTAATGAATATACATTGTGATAGGTTACCCTCGATGACCAAGATGGGGATATAAACCTTAATGAATATACATTGTGATAGGTCACCCTGAACAGATTAAAGGGGTATTGAACATGTGAATAAGTATAGGAAATAGAGTGGACTACATGCTTTTCATGTGAGGCCTAGGATCTTTTGACTAATCAAAGTAATTACTGAAGCATGAACTATGCTTCTAAAACTGGCTGCCACTCCAAAGTTAGCCCAGGGGTGAACAATGATAATAGCTTCTGAAGCAGACTTGCAAGAACAATGACTTTAAAAAAGGAAGGAAACATTAATATCTTGTTTTTGTCAACTCCTTATAGTACCTCTGCTTTGATATTATAGAAAAGAAAGTTTTTTTTTTAAAAAAATGTTTGTCTTTCATACACTGTCAGGGTATGTATATGGTTTAGCATTATGTTGGCACAATACTGGATATACAGTGTCGACCAAAAGTTAAGAAAAAGTGCCAACATTTCGTTTTTCCCAAGTGCTACCATGCCCTCTAGTAATTTGGACCAAACAAAGCCAGTAATTACAAAACACAACATCTGCAAGACTCTCATAGAAACATCTGCAAGACAGACTTAAATATTTAGCACAAGACACACATAACAAAATTTTTTTATAAATAAATAATGGACTCGAGATTTTAAAAAAACCAAAGAAAAAACCCGAACAATCAGTGAACCTTACTCTTGTGGAGTGACTCGGCTTAACACATTAAATTGCGTATCTAGGGACATGCAGGTTAACATAACAAATGAATTTAATGAAATACAAATATACTGCAAAGAAAAGAACTATTTTACATACAAACTATAATAATAATAATAATGATTTGATTAATAGATGGAAAGCACAGTGTGATCTGAAATTTTGGTAAAATCGGTTAAACTGGTCAGAATGTATGGCAACATCAGGATGTGGAATATCTTATTGGCATTTACCAGATAAAAGTATACCAGAGTTAGTAAAATCAATATATAGCTTTCATATACACTTTCAGATAAGAAAACTGTTGTTTGAATGCTCAGTACCATTACCTGATCATCAACCTTTTAATCCAATATAAACAACATGATAAGTCTAAAACAGTTTAACATAATTTTGTAAAAACTTAAGGTCCTAAAGAGCATAAAACTGTACATCAAGGATTTACAGAGCCTACACCAGCTGATGTGTCAAGTGCTTACAAATGTAAATACATGTATGGGCCTGGAACATTTGAATACTGGAGAAAATTGTCTGCTGAAGAAATAAATCTCAATGTTAATGCCTTATGAGAGAACAGCATGAATTCCCTTTTTTTTTTATAAAATAGAAAATTAATGGACTAACAGAAGAAGTAATATCAAGGTTAAATCAAAGTATTGGATCATGTGCAGTATGTATTCTATGTGGCCAAGTACAGAACAACTATTACACAGTCTGTTTCTACTGTTCAGAACACTACAAGTGATGTTTGAAAACTTAATTTTAGGTGAACAATATTGTATCTCAGATGAAAATATTACAATGAGATTTCAGCAATACATTTCTGATTCAAAAGTTAGACTAAACTATGCAGTTGGCATTGTTGCATGCCACGGGTGATAATCCGCTATGCTTCTTTATCACCAATGGCCGCCTGTGCATTTCTCATGAATGTGCATAAACCTGCTTAACCAATCACTGCAAGCACAAATAAATTTTACTCGCCATTGTGATGCAACATGACCATTCACGCTGTTTGAATGAAGCAATCAAACTTTCTCTTCCAAGCACAGTCACTTGTCAATCGATAGAGCGGGCACTTTCATATATGTGTAGGAGTTTGTTACATTCTGTTGTTGATGTATTTTTGTTATGCATACTCGTGAAAAACGAGGAAATCTCAGCCACAGATGATAAAGAAGCATAGCGGATTATCGCCCGTGGCTTGTGACGATGTGCAGTTTGGTACTCGTGGTATATTTCTGTTACTCAGTGATATGATAATGAAAATAAGCATCATGCTTGAATATAATAACAGTTTACAAAAAGTCATCAGACAAATTTAATCTAGGAATAAATACAGCTATAAATACCGACATGGTGAAGATCATAATGCCAGTAGCCTATAAACATAATGCAACAATTCGCCAAAAGATGGATTACGAAGAAACAGGAGCAAAGCAAGAAAAAATAGTAATATTTATGTAGACATGACGTCACGTCAGTACCATACTATGATAAGGACTCTTAACCAAGAGAACCTCAATGACAGTACCTCAAATTATTCAGAGTTACAACAGTACATATAATCATACATACAAACACAACAACAGTTCCTACAACTATAACAGTATCTATAATTACAACGACAGTACCGATAACTACAATGACAAGACCTACAACTACAATTATTATACCTTATAATTTAAAAGATAAGAGATATTGAAAAAAAAAAGCAATTATTATGACTATTATTGTACAAGCTGGAGCAATTTACTTTTTTAAATAATTACTTTACTTTTCATGGTGATTTTTTTTCTTTTATTTTATTTGTTGTAAAAATGTTTTTAAAAAAATTTAACAATTGCAAAGAAGCTAATTAATGCAAGAATTAATAAAATGGTATTATCAGACAATAAAGAAATAACTTTTCCAGCTAATGTTAAATCCAGCACATTACATTACCAATGATACCAGACAATAATGCTGCTGCTTTGTTTTATATCTAATCAAACAAATAGTTGGGAATAATTTTCATACCCATTAAATAATTTATGAATGAATGAAGCTGTGGAGCCACCACAAATCTTCACATCCACCTCTACCACCTGTTTCTCCTCCTATTAAACATTTTACAATATTTGCTATGGTCATACTAAGAGTTGCTGCTATATACCAATAACTGTACATACAGTAGCAATTGTTACACCTTTCTCTTTAAACAGTTGCTATAATAGCAATAACTGTACACACAGTAGCAATTGTTACACCTTTCTCTTTAAACAGTTGCTATAATAGCAATAACTGTACAAACAGTAGCAATTGTTACACCTTTCACTTTAAACAGTTGCTATAATAGCAATAACTGTACAAACAGTAGCAATTGTTACACCTTTCTCTTTAAACAGTTGCTATAATAGCAATAACTGTACAAACAGTAGCAATTGTTACACCTTTCTCTTTAAACAGTTGCTATAATAGCAATAACTGTACAAACAGTAGCAATTGTTACACCTTTCACTTTAAACAGTTGCTATAATAGCAATAACTGTACAAACAGTAGCAATTGTTACACCTTTCACTTTAAACAGTTGCTATAATAGCAATAACTGTACAAACAGTAGCAATTGTTACACCTTTCACTTTAAACAGTTGCTATAATAGCAATAACTGTACAAACAGTAGCAATTGTTACACCTTTCACTTTAAACAGTTGCTATAATAGCAATAACTGTACAAAACAGTAGCAATTGTTACACCTTTCACTTTAAACAGTTGCTATAATAGCAATAACTGTACAAACAGTAGCAATTGTTACACCTTTCACTTTAAACAGTTGTTATAATAGCAATAACTGTACAAACAGTAGCAATTGTTACACCTTTCACTTTAAACAGTTGCTATAATAGCAATAACTGTACAAAACAGTAGCAATTGTTACACCTTTCTCTTTAAACAGTTGCTATAATAGCAATAACTGTACAAACAGTAGCAATTGTTACACCTTTCTCTTTAAACAGTTGCTATAATAGCAATAACTGTACAAAACAGTAGCAATTGTTACACCTTTCACTTTAAACAGTTGCTATAATAGCAATAACTGTACAAACAGTAGCAATTGTTACACCTTTCACTTTAAACAGTTGCTATAATAGCAATAACTGTACAAAACAGTAGCAATTGTTACACCTTTCACTTTAAACAGTTGCTATAATAGCAATAACTGTACAAACAGTAGCAATTGTTACACCTTTCTCTTTAAACAGTTGCTATAATAGCAATAACTGTACAAACAGTAGCAATTGTTACACCTTTCTCTTTAAACAGTTGCTATAATAGCAATAACTTTACAAACAGTAGCAATTGTTACACCTTTCTCTTTAAACAGTTGCTTTAACTTGCTCCTAATTGTAACTTTTCTTTAACTTTGAGACTGACGTTATTCATATTTTCTCTAAAGTTATTTTCTAAATATGTTAAGTGACCAACTATTTGAGCTCTTTTGATTTCAAAATTTTAAAAATTTCGTTCAAATTATCTTTTTTGGATTGTTTCTTTTCCGATTTCATTATTTTTCGGATACCCACTATGATTCATCAGAGATAGATACATGTATATCCGGTGCATAAGCGGCAGTGTATATGGAGATTCAAAGGCATGTATATTTTTTCTTACTTTTTAAGCTATTATTAAACACAGTAAAATCAGTTATAGTCTGAATGCAAGATTTTGTTTGCGTTGAGCTCAAATCGCTGGTTCGCAAACCTGCAACAAAGTACACCCAATTAAAAAAGTTAGTTTTCACCTTCTGAGTTCGTTTATCACCTTACATTTCTCAGGTTGTCATTATTTATTGCCGTCAATTAAAGTTGCACAATTTTTATGAAACGATTAGTAACCTAGTTATTGATAGACCTTACAATAAGCTAGATGTGCATATGAATGTTATAATTGACTTAATTGGCATGCTATCCTGAGAAAGACGGAACTGTAACAGTTGCCGAAAAAATAAGTTGCCTGTCACAATGCCTTAATCCATTAATCTTGAGTTTTTTAAAATTTATATGGTAACTGTAAGTTACAAATTAAACTTGAAATGTAAGAAATACCTAACTAATGCATCAGTGGGGCAACTGCTACACTCCTTCTAAGCTATGCGATGGATAATTAATTTATCGGTGTTATGCAAAGGTTTGATGATGATGATTATTATTAAAAGCATTATTATTAATGGAGAAAGAAGAGAAGAGATAGGTTTCATCAATATGCCAAATTTCCAGGAAAGGAAAAATATTTTAAGAGAGACTATTTCAGTACAAAATTAGTCAACTTTTTCTTGTATTATAGGCTGATTTAATAAGTCATGCATATAATATGTTATTGGATTGTCCACCTCTCCCTCCAATAACATTTGCTTGTAAGGCCCATAATTATGCAATGCTTTGAAACATTCCTATGAAACTAGGTCTGTAGGTCAATGTCAAGGCCATTGAAAATGGAAGTGTATCCTTGTCCAGAGTATAAGTGTTTTGAACCACTGAAATTATTTTGATGTCTCTTAGTCAGTTATATTGATCATGACTAAATGCTGTGTTGCATACCACATGGATGTCCAAGTTCCACAAGGTCATGGTCATGGCATTTGAAGCTAGTAATCAGTAATATAATCCTTGCTCTGGGGTTATAAATTTTGAACCACTGCAGATTTATAATAATAAATTGTATTTGCAGCTATCTTTTCCTATGGATGAAAGTAACCACTGCCAGGTACAGAGTGTGTTTGACGTGGACCAGATGAATGAGATTCGTAGCAAAGAGGAAAGAAATTACCCGGACCTGGGTGAAATTTTCAATCAGATGTTTGAAGGTAGTTTTCGTGAAGGATTATATGAGGATGATACATTTGATGACTCGGATGTTGAATTCGAGAGTCCAATTGAAGATGATAACTGTACAAGAAACAAGACCACAGACTGCCTTGATCCTGATGAGCAGCCACTTTATCCTGGTGCCACCATTACTATTGGAGCTTTAATGTTATTGGTAGTATTATTCTGCACAAAACATAATTTGATTGGAGATACTATGCTGCAGTTATTAAATATCATAGCAGTTGCCCTTCCAAATGGGCACAACCTGTGTACCAGTCTTCATGCATTTGAGGTGTTTTTCCGAGACCTACAAAAGCCATTGATTTGTCGTCATTATTGTTGTCACTGTTTGGGTTATATCAAGGACCATACTTTAACTAGATGTAAATATGCTTTCTGTGATAAACCTCTTAATCAAAGTGACAAACCATACTTCCTTTTTGAAATGCCAGTTGGTGTTCAAGTGAAGAGTTTGTTTGCCCAAATTGGATTTTGAACAAACTTCAAGAAAGATTCAAATTCACAAGAAAGGTTTTTATCAAGATATTATGATGGTACACTGTGTAGATCATATTCTGACAATGGAGTGCCCCAGGGTGTTTTAGGAAACATACAATTTACATTCAATACAGATGGAGCCCCCGTCTTTAAGAGTAGCAAAGTTTCAATCTGTCCACTTTTTCTTGTTAATAATGAACTGGTTTGAAAGTGAAAAACCATTGATGGAAACTTTTCTTAGTCCTTTTCTTGATAAGTGTAGAAAAATGTATCAATGAATAGAATGTTTATCACCAGAGCGGGGAACTTTTGCTTGCAGAGCCATTTGTTGTGTGGTACTGCTGACTTGCCAGCAAGATGTCTACTCTGCAGTAGTATTCAGTTTAATGGTGCTTATTCTGTTGGAAATGCAAACAAAGGGGTGAAACTGCAAATGTTGGAAAAGTACATACCCATGTATTTCCTTTTAGATATAAATCGGTAACATCAACGGGGGCGGGAGTGGGGGGTGGGGGAGGGGGTGCAGTCCATCAAGCAATCCCTTGGACCTGGCAAGGCCTACCCACCTATGTCCCAGACTCCGCTATAGTTGAAACTGACTAGTATACGTTTGGGGAGCCGGCAGGCGGAAAGCAGCACGTCGCATATTTCACGCAAAACGAGGACGGAGCCACTAAAAATAGGCACGCGTACTTCATGCTGGACAATTCACAAGGTTTCACCCAACGCCGAGTGGCGCGTCCCAACGATAGCGTCTGTGTGTATGTTGGGTTAATCCTTGGTGCACATTCCCTGACGCTTACCCCGATCATTGGAGTAGGTAAGGCATTCTATGCGCAAAAGGAGTTTCTCACGCTTGTAAATGCAAAAATTGGCGGTGATTATGACGTCCCAAAGTCGATAGCTAATTCCCAGAATGCGATCACAAAGACCAAAACCATGGTAGATTACGTCCTCGGGGCGGCCTTTACTTGATCCCGTTTGACGTGGCGCTTAAAGTTGGAACGTATGTGGGGCATAGCAGAAATATTCAGGAGGCTAGAGACGACATGATGGTCGAAACCAACGCGACCAGGATACCAGGACAAATGTGGAGAAAAGCAAAGCGCAGCAACCCCAGAAGACTAAGCATGAAGAACCTCCTCTGCCGGAGTCAGTAGCGAAACCCGGCACCATACAAAATGCAGGAGTCGAACGAAGCCGAAGACAACGAAGCCAATTAAACGGCAATAGTCGTGGGCGGCATCGCGGTGGGCTAAAAAGCCCTTTGGTTTCTATACTGAGCACCTAGCGTTCTTTACTCGTGTGAGAATGGAGGACGGCAAAGAACGCGACTGCTATCTTGATGACAAGCACCACGAGGTATACATCCAGCCAGCCTATGCCATTGCCAGCGGTTCTCAGCAAGAACGCCACGATTGACCTGATAATTCCGGGTAGAGCAGCCGCCGTTGTTCTGCCAGCGTTTTCAACATTCCAGTCAGCCGTTCCAGATTCCTTTTAGCCCAATATTTACACAGCCATAGTCTGGTTTAGGTGCCTTGGATCGAGATGGCGTTGTCCCGCCTCCTCCTCATGTGACTGCGAGTACAATTGTGCTTATGATGAACCCCAGCGAGGTAAGAATTGAGATTATAGTGATTCTCTGTTCGCGGAAGAGTGTTCTCAACCTGTGCTAGGGTTGTATCTTAATGGATAATTTTTCTGATAGTCTTCCGAACTGCGGTAAGTTGTTGAGAAGTCTTCCTCGTAATGCGCCGGCTGATTCACGCTGTAAGCCAAGTTGCTCCTCCTTACATGGAATCTGGGCTTGCAACTACTCTCTCTCCTCTTTGTCTTGCTATTCTTCCTGATTTTTTCTAAACCTGTCCAGGTCCTGGCTGATTTCCACGATCTTAGCCTGGGTATCGGCAAGTGCGCCACGATAGGTATGAAGTGACTTCTTTAGACCAAGGATTCCTCGCATCGTGGTAGCTCCAGATTATTGGCCCCCGCCCCCTTGACTGTCGTGTCCTTCAATCCCATAATCTGGTTGAGATAATCATTTGTCAGCATGTTTATGTCTGCTGGAATCTCATCTCGCACTTTCGTCAGTTCTTGTGCGTTCTCGCTACTTACTTTTGGTTGTGGTCTCTCTATGCGGAAATGATCATATGTGCCTACACCATATTTGCCTTTGAGAGTGGTAAGTTGGTATGAAACCTTTTTAACACACCACCCATTCCCCCTTGCATACTCCAGAGGAATACCTGACCTACGGAGAGTCAATATGCCGTTTGTAATAACACTGTCTGGATAAACAGGTTTAATTTTCATAACATTGGCCTCAAAGAAGTCGTCGGCTTTTTGTCGTGAATTGCATATTTAGCTTTATGCAGGCCTAGAGTATTGCCGTGAAGGTCGTTAAGACGATCTTCCAATCCCTTCATCTCCCCATTATACACGGAAGGCGGCTCGATAGATAAGGTTTCTTCTTTATCTGGCCAGGGGTCACCTGGATTGGTGAACATGTCCATTTCAAGGTCAAAGCCACCTTCAGCCATATTTGCTATCAGGTTATCAACGATGTGCACTTATCAAAGAAAAAACACGTGATTGAGAGCATGTCTCAATAAGAAAACAAAATAGATCAATTCTGCTCCCTCCGCCGCGAGCTTGGTGTATAGGGGTCCAGAGTACTGTCGTCGTAGAGTTAGGCTAATAGTGACCTTAATATTAAGCTATTACATGGGTTTGCAGTCAAACCGGAAGACACAACGACGGCCACTAGTGAAACATTAACACATCAGCGTGATCGCCTGTCTGAGCTGATAGCAATTGAAACGGCTAAAGAATGAATAGGTCGGCATTTTGCCTTTGCAGGCATAAAGGGATGAGCGATGAAAAGGTTCCTAAAACTTATGCCATATACGAAGCTAAACTTTGGGTCAGGATGACTTCTTCTAAGAGGTCGTCTCTGCTTGGCCTGTACAGGGAAATTGTGAGCTACTTTCTGCCCATAGACAACTGCAAGCACCTTGCGAGGGATTTAAATAATGATCAGCTCATCCAGGTTTCTTTGACAAGCATCAGCAGACACCGCTACTTTAGGTACGGCCCGGTACTAGCGCCAATTGCAGCTGAAATGATTGCATACAGGCATGTCGGAAAAATAACATACGATGAGTGCAATAGTGGAACCGTCAGCGCAACCGAAGACGGATGCGACATCTGGACCGAAAACTGAGGTGTCAGCACAACAATCTCAGGAAGTGACACAAAATCACTAAGCTTAAACACCCAGGTCGAGCTGCTGCTGGTAAAAGACTTGTTGCTATGATGAAACAACTTGAGGCTGAGAAAAAGCTGATATTCGAGCCTTATTACGTGGCTCGCAAATCGCATCAGCCACTATTAGACACCCCCCTCCCGACCCTTTTTATATAGCATAGAAGTGTGTGAAACGCAAGATGTCAACACGGGGGTACACAAAAGACCTCGCAATCCTCCTTTACCACGGATCAGTACTCGACGACCTTGAACCTGGGTATGAGATGGTTGCCAAACGCTTGTTAAAAATTAAACCGGACAACCTTAGCCACCTAGACTTCGAAGACGCAACAAAGGCCGTTACTATCACAGCGTTGAGCCTTTGGAACAGGACATGCTAATTAAACAAGGCATCATTCCTGCTAATATCATCCTGGCTGCCTAATGACCGAGGCTGCTCTCTTGGTCGGCGGGGCATTTTCTTAACGCCCTTGAATTCACTGAACTACCTCTTCACCACGCTAAGCCCAAACGTTACCGACAAAGAACGAGTCCGCCACGATCAGGCAGTGGAACAGCTCCAAGCTACGCAGGCTGAGTACCAACAGCGAGCGCATCGAGTACATCAACAAGTGGCTGCGCTAACAGATTGCTGAAGAAAAAAACTTGCTAGGGCGTCAGCGAAGCCGAACGAAAGTATTACCTGGTGTCTGTCGGAAACCAAACCGCGGCCCATAGCACGGCAACGAGCCCAAGCTTTCTGACTTTTGCACACCATCGCCTGAGCTGCAAAACTACGAGCTGATTTTTAATTACCGTGGACCTCGCCGCCGTGGGCTACGTGGCCTATAAATATTTCTAGCCTGGTAACTGCAGATAATTTTGCGCCGACAAATTGGAGCGGTAGCTGCTCGTTTGCAGACCAATAGCTGACGGAACGGCCGTGAAAACGCGATGGATACTAAGTTATCGGCAATATGCTACAGCTCGCGAGGTTACTGGAAGGGCGTGGCAGCTATATAAAAAAAAAAAAAGCTCGCAGGAGACACCAAAGTCTCAAAAGATGCTGCCAGGGAATAATTCAGATGGCAGATTTACCTACCCGCACAGCGCAAAATCCTCAGACCTCAAGTTAATGTTTCAGCCCCTAACGAGATGCACCAGGTTGACCTATTGTTTCTGCCTCACGACAAGGTTGGGCGATACAGGTACAAGTATGCGCTGGCCGTAGTTGATGTCGCCATTAGTTACAAGGTGGCCAAGTCCTTGACCACCAAGGAGGCTTTTAAAGTCGCCGACACGTTGGCACTTATTTAGAAGCGGTGGCCGCTAAGGTGGAAAAAATTCTGCAGGTTGACCCCGGCCGGGAGTTTATGGGTACCGTGTCACAGATGTTGACCAAGCAGGGCGTACATGTAAGGCGGGTCAAGGCCAGGGTCTACCGTGCGCAGGGTATTTTGGAGAGATTCAATCATGCTCTGGCCAAGCGGCTGTTTGGGCACCAGTACGCTCAGGAGATGATCCTTTCCGAGAGCAAGACTGCAAAGCGTACAACTGAGTGGATGCGGCGGCTGCCTGCTGTTGATGCGGTCCTAAACAGTGTTACGACTCTGTGGTATGAGAAAAATGTAACAGAAAGAAAGTGAAACCAACAAATCAAGTAAAAATCAACAAGCAATTTATTTTCTAGACAATTAAAGTGGAAATTCAAAAGACACTTACAGTAACGTGAATTAAAATCCAAATAATCCAAAAATCCTAAGTGTTCTAATCACAAGTCCTAAATATAGAATGCTATGAATGAATGACTGTATCCTTGAACGTGTTGATTTACCAATAGTCTTTAATGTCCGGATGTGCCAGTAGTCTTTAATGTGCTGATGTGCCAAAATGAAGTATTCCAGAATATCTTTGAATAAGTTCACATAAATCCCAAAATCATCAAATCAAAATCCAAAATCCAAAAGTCTACGAGCACTTTTATAATCCAGTGAATGTTTTAAATAATTCCTCTCTCTGAATTTGGAATAATTTTTCACAACTGTAATGGCTCTTTAAAAACAGATGTTAAATTCGAAACTGAAAAACCGTCCACTAAACATGGTATATATATAAAGATAGGTCACATGACATAATGTTCTAGAATATTTTGGTGTATGTGACTCTTAACACACAACTCTAAGGGAAATTCTAGTTTTATCTGTAAACAAAATCAACCTTGACCTCAAATGGAATAAACAACTTGTTTACCAAAACCGTCCTTGAACTCAAATACTACGTAAACAACCTAATTCAAGGACAATAGCTAAACATGTCAACATTATATTTAACATTAAGGTTTAAGCAAATATTAAAGTCAAGAAACATTTATAATTTCCTAAAATATTAATAATATTATACAAAAATCGTACATAACAATAGACAGGTAAGACGGCTCACAGGCGAGAGATCTGTTGATGCTATTAGTAAAACTGCGGTTCGGGCTACATCTACGTTGTATGCGACGCGGCCTATCGGCGCGGAAGAGCAATGCCTGCTTTCAAATATAATGCGGTACCTATATACGCATGGAGAGATGGAAGGTGGGCAATGCCGTACTATTAACCCTGTATGGTCTCTCGGGGTGTACACCCTAGCTGATAGTTTTGACATCCCATGCCAGCCATCTGTATGCCATCTTTATGGAAGTGGTTCTCAAAGTAGAAGCTTTGTTTGCGAGAAACTACAGATTGTGCCCGAAGGTACTCAGCTACCACCTAAGAGCATTCTTGGCCTAGGCCAAAGAGCTCATTGAGTTACTAATTCTATTTAGCATAGCCGCGCCATATATTTATGGCAAAACTTTGTGCAAACCTGGTATAGCCAGCTAGCTAGCGATGTAAATCGATGTGCAGAGTGCGTTGTATGGTGTTGTCTTTGCCTCCACTACCAATAAAATGAAAGGGCGGCTGCGAAACCTTGGCAACATTGCTAACATGTGCCTTAAAAAGAAGCGGCAAAACCCCAAATTTCTCAAGAAATTTGCCAACGGCGTTCTTGGCGGCCGGCATAAATACCAGTTTCATATTCTTCCACAGCGTAAGCACGACGCTGCCTACAAACTTCTCGGCCTTCTGGAGTATATCAGCCAAGATGATAATTCGCCGGTGCCACTCTCTGTCTTGTAGTGGAAATAGGCCCGCGATAAATCGCAGATTGTTCCAAGCTACTACCTGAGTACACCCAAGGCCGAAGAGCTCGTTGAGGCACTCCTCAGTTCAGGCTTGTTGCTATTGTACTGTTTGGTAGTGGCGTTATGCCCGCGTCATGACACCTTCCGGCGCTATAGACTTTTTGGTGTTCAGCGGCAACATTGTCATTTCGTAGATGCGGTACACCCCCATTTTATGGTGTTCGCTCCTGTGTGATAAGATCTGGTGATGGAATTCCTTCCGTTCGGTAAAAACCTCTAAGTATAGGGCGTATCACAGATCGTTTTTAACGATTGCATTGGAAACACCTTTGGTCTTCCCGATTTCTAGCTCGTCTGCACTCAGGATGTCGTACATCTTTGGGCTGGGGTCCACAAACGTCACTATCGCGACCCCAGCGCACTCATCGATCACGACCCCTGCGCACTTATCCTTGAACTTGCCGACGACCTTTTTGTTGCCGGTGCTAAACAGTAAACAGCGGGTGCTCTTTTGGGTAGTCGTTCATGTCTTATGGATGTCCATGTATAGATCTTCCGCTTCGATGCTTAGCGGCAGGCTGCCCGTGTCCGTGTACAGCAGACTAGCTTTGCTGCTGTATCGCGCTTTTATATGGTTGTAACAGAAGCCGTACATCAGGAGCATGCTTAGATCGAAGAGCAACATCTTCGTGCCTTCGTGATGTGGATTGCGACGAGGTTGCCGCTAAAGACTTTCCGCGACTCAAACACTGGATCGGCATGTGGTCGATGCAGCTTGTCTTCTTCATCTTCAGGTCTGATCAGGTAGACCCTGATCCGATGTCTCAGGTTTTCCATGGTTTTCCCCAATATTGAGCTGTTCATCAGCTTGAAGAAGTGCTTTTCGAACTCAGACTTTGCATTGGCTATCAGATCCGTGTTGAGCTGGATCTACGGCTACATCCACGCGCTTTGGTCAAACTCCCACGCCCAGTGGACCTTGGTGACACGCATGCCGAGTCTGGTGTAGAGCTGGAGGTTTCGATATTGGATCACGTAGGGCTCTATTGTTCGCAGGCTGGGAACCAGCTTAGTGCTTTAAGTGAACTTACCCACCGCCACGCCACTCCCAGTTCGTTCACTACACTGAGCTGATAGTCACTCAACCAGCTTTCTGAGAGGCACAGATTAACTTTTGTTAATTTGTTATAATTTTTATTTTTAACAATTTTGGAATCTTCATGGTTTAAGTCGCTTGGTTTCAGTGTTCTTGGGAGGCGTATCCAGTAAGATTCCTTTTCTTTCCTGTTTTCGGAACTCCAGTTGTGGTTGTGGGCAATTGCAGTTAGCATAATGTCACTGAAAGTCCGGCCAGGGGAAAGGAAATGTTCTGCTACTGGAGTTATGTCCAATTTCTTTGTCATCATATCATATCTGTGAAGATTGATCCTTCTGTGTAGTTCCCCCCCCCCCCCCCACTCCAGTTTTTCAGACATACTTAAGGCCACAAATCTTACATGAGATGATATAAACTATATTCTGGTTTCCATGTAGACATGCATGGATACGCCGCCTGGGAACACTGAAAACAAGCGACTTAAATCAAGAAGACTCCAAACGGTCACCTACACGCAAATGAAAGAAAATAAAATAATTATCTGATTAGAGCCCAATTCAACAATTCGTTAATTTAGCTCATTATTTATTCACTTGCCTACAATTACTAATTTTTTGCAGTTCTTGTTGGCATTATTATTATTATTATTATTATTACTGTTGATGTTGTTGTTCTGGCTACTGTTAATAAAGAGACAATGAATTATCCGGGATATAATCTACGGCTACATCACTTTATACTAATAATGGATTCTGTATCTTCTTGGAGCTTACAGAACAAATTACATATGCACTTCCGAGGGTATAGATAAGAATGAGATTTTATAGCGCTTTAGAGGGTATGTTTTTGTGATTTTGTGTGGTTTTATATTTCTTTTCAATTTTATAGTATTTTAGAAGGTCTTAAATGAGACTTATATGCGTTTTAGAGGGTCAGGAATGGGATTGTATAGTGTTTAAAAAGACTTTATGTTAACTTTGAGAATTATTAGGTAACAATTTGCACTTCGATAAATACCCAACCATGATAGTTTAATCCTTATAATTTCAATTTTCTCCTTTCTGTTGTCAAATCAGCAGATTTCGCCAACACAGCATCGGATTTTAGGCAGCTCGTAGTTTTCTTTCATTAGCCTCATCCCACTGCGTCAGAACACCTAACCCCAGCTTGGCTAGCCAAGGATCGTCGACTCTTAAATAGTATTATAGATAGGGTAGAGTGTCAGAGTGGGTCATAGCAGAGCAGTGATCTGAGAAACATTGTCACTCGATATGACTTTATTTTTCTTATGGTTTTTGTTTTTTTTTGTTTTTTTTTTCGTGTTACAAGGTTATTGTTTTTTAAGCATTCTTTGTCATGCTTTCTACACCTTTTGATCTTCCAAAACCAAAATCATGTCCATTTTTAGTGAGATTCCTGCACTCACATCATATGACCATGACCCTCAGTAACAGATGTGAAACATTGTCGAAGCGAAAATGCAGTCATTTATGAATGTTGAGTGGCTGTTACAGCCTGCCATGTGCTTTGTTTGGCTACAAGGTGAGAGTTGGAGTTCAGGATGGACTGTGAGATTACATTGCTTGAATTTTTAATCTGCGATTTTATATGGGGTTGAAAATCTTGATGTGAAGGCAGGGCTGTTGTTGTTGTTGTTGTTGTTGTTGTTGTTATTATTATTATTTCTATTATTATTATTATTATTATTATTATTATTATATACTCATTTTTGTCTCCGTTAACTTTGCATTGTCAAAAACGTGCAGTATTTTTCCTTATTATATACTCATTCTTTTCTCCATTAACTTTGCATTGTCAGAATCGTGCAGTATTTCTTCATACTGCACGGCTTCATACTGCACGAAAGGTGTGTCTAAAAATAGTATCGCGTGTTAGGAACTACTTTTTATTGTAAACAAACAATGTACGCAAATGTAGCAGACACCGGAGCTTTTGCTTTATTAGATTTGTCTGTGGATGAACTAAACAAGCTGTTTGAGAGTAGAGATGATAAAGCTGACGATGTGGATGAATTCATTGAGTCACAAAAGAATCTTTCAAGCAAGCAAGTGACTGAACGTGATATTCACAATGTACAGCGGTGGCTTTATGACAACAAACGTGAGGCATGCAGTATTGAAAATATCATTCTGATCATTTAAACACTTATTTAGCCCATGGTTCAGACTATGAACCGTGCTCTCTAGAGTCTATAAAAAAAAAAACATAAAAAGGCTTTTTATGACCAAATGATATTCCGTTTCTCTCAGAGACCGCTAATTTTACAAGTCAGTCCAAGCACTAAATTCGAAAAAATACAACTAAAGAAGGCGGGTTTTGGTATAAAAGCAAGTGCCTCAGAGCCAAGAAGCCACGATAACGAAGAAGCCTTATTTTCCGCTGACGAAATGGGCTCTCACACCCCAGCCGCTTTGCAATTTTGCCTTTTTTTTTTTTTTTTTTTGGAGAAATTGTTTGGATTTATTATGACAGTACATATAAATATGTCATCTATAGCTGGTAATAAGAATGACAATAAATGTACTTACTTTTCTGCATCCTGAATTTCTTCAAAATGTACTTTCTGATCCACGGCGCGAAATTGCACTGCAATCTAGACTACATTTCCAACAGAAATCACATTCCAAAGGAGAATTTACTGCACTCCAAAACGAAATGAATTTAATATTCCCTAAAAAAATATTTAATCCTGCATCTTCTTGAGAATTTCACTTAAAAGAATTTCATATTTTGTCCACCTTATGATTCCAAACTATCAATGACTGGACAGTAACACATGTTTAAGCTAGCTTGCTGTCGAGGCCAGTCCCTCTAGCTACATGTACATCGTACGTAATAGAACCAGCTAAAAACTTAAAGAGCAGAATTTAGCTGAATCGACAGAAAAACAAAATCCCTCCATTCCAGATCAACTGGGAAAGTTGTTCCAAGGCGCAGTCATTCACAATATGACTCAAAATTTCAATTTTAAGTAGACCAAAATGAGATTTCTTTTTGAAACAAATCACAGAGCGCGCGCTACTCAACCAAGTTCAAAGGTCACTGGGCGGTGCCATGTGCGCATGAATACTGTTACTGTGTATTGGTTTAACTTCGGTTGTGTATTTACTTTAGAATATAGCAGAAATTCAGTTACTTTGTTTCTTGTAGTGTGTTCTTTTTTTTATTCAGCCTTAGGTAGAAAAGCAAAATGAGTATATAATAAAAAGGTTACTGCATTTGTATGGGAAAATATGAACTCGTTTTTTCTGAGCTATACTGCACTCCTGACGTAGTGCAGTATAGCTCAAAAAAACTCGTTTGCATATTCTGGTTTGCATGTAGACATGCATGGATACGCCGCCTGGGAACACTGAAAACAAGCGACTTAAATCAAGAAGACTCCAAACGGTCACCCACACGCAAATGAAAGAAAATAAAATAATTATCTGATTAGAGCCCAATTCAACAATTCGTTAATTTAGCTCATTATTTATTCACTTGCCTACAATTACTAATTTTTTGCAGTTCTTGTTGGCATTATTATTATTATTATTATTATTACTGTTGATGTTGTTGTTCTGGCTACTGTTAATAAAGAGACAATGAATTATCCGGGATATAATCTACGGCTACATCACTTTATACTAATAATGGATTCTGTATCTTCTTGGAGCTTACAGAACAAATTACATATGCACTTCCGAGGGTATAGATAAGAATGAGATTTTATAGCGCTTTAGAGGGTATGTTTTTGTGATTTTGTGTGGTTTTATATTTCTTTTCAATTTTATAGTATTTTAGAAGGTCTTAAATGAGACTTATATGCGTTTTAGAGGGTCAGGAATGGGATTGTATAGTGTTTAAAAAGACTTTATGTTAACTTTGAGAATTATTAGGTAACAATTTGCACTTCGATAAATACCCAACCATGATAGTTTAATCCTTATAATTTCAATTTTCTCCTTTCTGTTGTCAAATCAGCAGATTTCGCCAACACAGCATCGGATTTTAGGCAGCTCGTAGTTTTCTTTCATTAGCCTCATCCCACTGCGTCAGAACACCTAACCCCAGCTTGGCTAGCCAAGGATCGTCGACTCTTAAATAGTATTATAGATAGGGTAGAGTGTCAGAGTGGGTCATAGCAGAGCAGTGATCTGAGAAACATTGTCACTCGATATGACTTTATTTTTCTTATGGTTTTTGTTTTTTTTTGTTTTTTTTTTCGTGTTACAAGGTTATTGTTTTTTAAGCATTCTTTGTCATGCTTTCTACACCTTTTGATCTTCCAAAACCAAAATCATGTCCATTTTTAGTGAGATTCCTGCACTCACATCATATGACCATGACCCTCAGTAACAGATGTGAAACATTGTCGAAGCGAAAATGCAGTCATTTATGAATGTTGAGTGGCTGTTACAGCCTGCCATGTGCTTTGTTTGGCTACAAGGTGAGAGTTGGAGTTCAGGATGGACTGTGAGATTACATTGCTTGAATTTTTAATCTGCGATTTTATATGGGGTTGAAAATCTTGATGTGAAGGCAGGGCTGTTGTTGTTGTTGTTGTTGTTGTTGTTGTTATTATTATTATTTCTATTATTATTATTATTATTATTATTATTATTATATACTCATTTTTGTCTCCGTTAACTTTGCATTGTCAAAAACGTGCAGTATTTTTCCTTATTATATACTCATTCTTTTCTCCATTAACTTTGCATTGTCAGAATCGTGCAGTATTTCTTCATACTGCACGGCTTCATACTGCACGAAAGGTGTGTCTAAAAATAGTATCGCGTGTTAGGAACTACTTTTTATTGTAAACAAACAATGTACGCAAATGTAGCAGACACCGGAGCTTTTGCTTTATTAGATTTGTCTGTGGATGAACTAAACAAGCTGTTTGAGAGTAGAGATGATAAAGCTGACGATGTGGATGAATTCATTGAGTCACAAAAGAATCTTTCAAGCAAGCAAGTGACTGAACGTGATATTCACAATGTACAGCGGTGGCTTTATGACAACAAACGTGAGGCATGCAGTATTGAAAATATCATTCTGATCATTTAAACACTTATTTAGCCGATGGTTCAGACTATGAACCGTGCTCTCTAGAGTCTATAAAAAAAATAGCATAAAAAGGCTTTTTATGACCAAATGATATTCCGTTTCTCTCAGAGACCGCTAATTTTACAAGTCAGTCCAAGCACTAAATTCGAAAAAATACAACTAAAGAAGGCGGGTTTTGGTATAAAAGCAAGTGCCTCAGAGCCAAGAAGCCACGATAACGAAGAAGCCTTATTTTCCGCTGACGAAATGGGCTCTCACACCCCAGCCGCTTTGCAATTTTGCCTTTTTTTTTTTTTTTTTTTTGGAGAAATTGTTTGGATTTATTATGACAGTACATATAAATATGTCATCTATAGCTGGTAATAAGAATGACAATAAATGTACTTACTTTTCTGCATCCTGAATTTCTTCAAAATGTACTTTCTGATCCACGGCGCGAAATTGCACTGCAATCTAGACTACATTTCCAACAGAAATCACATTCCAAAGGAGAATTTACTGCACTCCAAAACGAAATGAATTTAATATTCCCTAAAAAAATATTTAATCCTGCATCTTCTTGAGAATTTCACTTAAAAGAATTTCATATTTTGTCCACCTTATGATTCCAAACTATCAATGACTGGACAGTAACACATGTTTAAGCTAGCTTGCTGTCGAGGCCAGTCCCTCTAGCTACATGTACATCGTACGTAATAGAACCAGCTAAAAACTTAAAGAGCAGAATTTAGCTGAATCGACAGAAAAACAAAATCCCTCCATTCCAGATCAACTGGGAAAGTTGTTCCAAGGCGCAGTCATTCACAATATGACTCAAAATTTCAATTTTAAGTAGACCAAAATGAGATTTCTTTTTGAAACAAATCACAGAGCGCGCGCTACTCAACCAAGTTCAAAGGTCACTGGGCGGTGCCATGTGCGCATGAATACTGTTACTGTGTATTGGTTTAACTTCGGTTGTGTATTTACTTTAGAATATAGCAGAAATTCAGTTACTTTGTTTCTTGTAGTGTGTTCTTTTTTTTATTCAGCCTTAGGTAGAAAAGCAAAATGAGTATATAATAAAAAGGTTACTGCATTTGTATGGGAAAATATGAACTCGTTTTTTCTGAGCTATACTGCACTCCTGACGTAGTGCAGTATAGCTCAAAAAAACTCGTTTGCATATTCTGGTTTGCATGTAGACATGCATGGATACGCCGCCTGGGAACACTGAAAACAAGCGACTTAAATCAAGAAGACTCCAAACGGTCACCCACACGCAAATGAAAGAAAATAAAATAATTATCTGATTAGAGCCCAATTCAACAATTCGTTAATTTAGCTCATTATTTATTCACTTGCCTACAATTACTAATTTTTTGCAGTTCTTGTTGGCATTATTATTATTATTATTATTATTACTGTTGATGTTGTTGTTCTGGCTACTGTTAATAAAGAGACAATGAATTATCCGGGATATAATCTACGGCTACATCACTTTATACTAATAATGGATTCTGTATCTTCTTGGAGCTTACAGAACAAATTACATATGCACTTCCGAGGGTATAGATAAGAATGAGATTTTATAGCGCTTTAGAGGGTATGTTTTTGTGATTTTGTGTGGTTTTATATTTCTTTTCAATTTTATAGTATTTTAGAAGGTCTTAAATGAGACTTATATGCGTTTTAGAGGGTCAGGAATGGGATTGTATAGTGTTTAAAAAGACTTTATGTTAACTTTGAGAATTATTAGGTAACAATTTGCACTTCGATAAATACCCAACCATGATAGTTTAATCCTTATAATTTCAATTTTCTCCTTTCTGTTGTCAAATCAGCAGATTTCGCCAACACAGCATCGGATTTTAGGCAGCTCGTAGTTTTCTTTCATTAGCCTCATCCCACTGCGTCAGAACACCTAACCCCAGCTTGGCTAGCCAAGGATCGTCGACTCTTAAATAGTATTATAGATAGGGTAGAGTGTCAGAGTGGGTCATAGCAGAGCAGTGATCTGAGAAACATTGTCACTCGATATGACTTTATTTTTCTTATGGTTTTTGTTTTTTTTTGTTTTTTTTTTCGTGTTACAAGGTTATTGTTTTTTAAGCATTCTTTGTCATGCTTTCTACACCTTTTGATCTTCCAAAACCAAAATCATGTCCATTTTTAGTGAGATTCCTGCACTCACATCATATGACCATGACCCTCAGTAACAGATGTGAAACATTGTCGAAGCGAAAATGCAGTCATTTATGAATGTTGAGTGGCTGTTACAGCCTGCCATGTGCTTTGTTTGGCTACAAGGTGAGAGTTGGAGTTCAGGATGGACTGTGAGATTACATTGCTTGAATTTTTAATCTGCGATTTTATATGGGGTTGAAAATCTTGATGTGAAGGCAGGGCTGTTGTTGTTGTTGTTGTTGTTGTTATTATTATTATTTCTATTATTATTATTATTATTATTATTATTATATACTCATTTTTGTCTCCGTTAACTTTGCATTGTCAAAAACGTGCAGTATTTTTCCTTATTATATACTCATTCTTTTCTCCATTAACTTTGCATTGTCAGAATCGTGCAGTATTTCTTCATACTGCACGGCTTCATACTGCACGAAAGGTGTGTCTAAAAATAGTATCGCGTGTTAGGAACTACTTTTTATTGTAAACAAACAATGTACGCAAATGTAGCAGACACCGGAGCTTTTGCTTTATTAGATTTGTCTGTGGATGAACTAAACAAGCTGTTTGAGAGTAGAGATGATAAAGCTGACGATGTGGATGAATTCATTGAGTCACAAAAGAATCTTTCAAGCAAGCAAGTGACTGAACGTGATGTTCACAATGTACAGCGGTGGCTTTATGACAACAAACGTGAGGCATGCAGTATTGAAAATATCATTCTGATCATTTAAACACTTATTTAGCCCATGGTTCAGACTATGAACCGTGCTCTCTAGAGTCTATAAAAAAAAAAACATAAAAAGGCTTTTTATGACCAAATGATATTCCGTTTCTCTCAGAGACCGCTAATTTTACAAGTCAGTCCAAGCACTAAATTCGAAAAAATACAACTAAAGAAGGCGGGTTTTGGTATAAAAGCAAGTGCCTCAGAGCCAAGAAGCCACGATAACGAAGAAGCCTTATTTTCCGCTGACGAAATGAGCTCTCACACCCCAGCCGCTTTGCAATTTTGCCTTTTTTTTTTTTTTTTTTTGGAGAAATTGTTTGGATTTATTATGACAGTACATATAAATATGTCATCTATAGCTGGTAATAAGAATGACAATAAATGTACTTACTTTTCTGCATCCTGAATTTCTTCAAAATGTACTTTCTGATCCACGGCGCGAAATTGCACTGCAATCTAGACTACATTTCCAACAGAAATCACATTCCAAAGGAGAATTTACTGCACTCCAAAACGAAATGAATTTAATATTCCCTAAAAAAATATTTAATCCTGCATCTTCTTGAGAATTTCACTTAAAAGAATTTCATATTTTGTCCACCTTATGATTCCAAACTATCAATGACTGGACAGTAACACATGTTTAAGCTAGCTTGCTGTCGAGGCCAGTCCCTCTAGCTACATGTACATCGTACGTAATAGAACCAGCTAAAAACTTAAAGAGCAGAATTTAGCTGAATCGACAGAAAAACAAAATCCCTCCATTCCAGATCAACTGGGAAAGTTGTTCCAAGGCGCAGTCATTCACAATATGACTCAAAATTTCAATTTTAAGTAGACCAAAATGAGATTTCTTTTTGAAACAAATCACAGAGCGCGCGCTACTCAACCAAGTTCAAAGGTCACTGGGCGGTGCCATGTGCGCATGAATACTGTTACTGTGTATTGGTTTAACTTCGGTTGTGTATTTACTTTAGAATATAGCAGAAATTCAGTTACTTTGTTTCTTGTAGTGTGTTCTTTTTTTTATTCAGCCTTAGGTAGAAAAGCAAAATGAGTATATAATAAAAAGGTTACTGCATTTGTATGGGAAAATATGAACTCGTTTTTTCTGAGCTATACTGCACTCCTGACGTAGTGCAGTATAGCTCAAAAAAACTCGTTCATATTTTCCCATACAAATGCAGTAACCTATAAATACTGCACGGCTTCATACTGCACAACACGTGTGTCTAAAAATAGTAGCGCGTGTTAGGAACTACTTTTTATTGTAAGCAAACAATGGACTTTCATGTGGCAGACGCCGACGCTTTTGATTTATTAGATTTGTCTATGGATGAACTAAACCAACTGTTTGAGCCATTTGAAAGCAGAGATGATAAAATTGACAGTGTGGATGAATTCATTGAGTCACAAAAGAAACTTTCAACGAAGCAAGCGACTGAACGTGACATCCGCAATGTCCAGCGATGGCTTTATGACAACAGACGTAAACCACGCTCTATTGAAAATATAATTCCGGATCATTTAAACACTTACTTAGCAGAGATGTTTATAACGATTCGCAAATCGAATGGTTCAGATTATGAGCCGTGCTCTCTAGAGTCTATAAAAAATAGCAGAGAAAGGCATCTTAAGGCTAAGGGCTATCCCGTCTCTCTTAGAGACCGCCCATTTTACAAGTCAGTCCAAGCACTAAATTCGAAAAAAATGCAACTGAAGAAGGCTGGTTTTGGAAGAAAATCAAGAGCCTCAGAGCCAATAAGCCAAGATGACGAAGAAGCTTTATTTTCCGCTGGTGAAATGGGCTCTCATACCCCAGCTGCTTTGCAATGTTCCCTCTTTTACTTTTTTGGGAAAATTTTTGGATTTAGAGGCCGAGACGAACAAAGAAAATTAAAGTTTGGAGATGTATCAGTATTCACTGATTCCACCGGTACCCAGTATCTTCAATATGCTGAGAGGGATAGCAAAACCTTTGACGGTACTGGGAGGGATGACTACAGGTTCACAATACCTCGCATTTTTTCCACCGGAACAGCACCTGAGCGAGACCCAGTTCACCTTTACCTGGAGTATTTTTAAACGGAGACCCTCGGAAATGATGGATGTCGACAGCCCCTTTTATTTAACCCCAATTCCAGTGCAGAAACTGACAGAAACTTCCCAAATATGGTAATTATATTTCTACAGATTCTATTAATGGCCTTATTTAAGATAAAAACATAAATTTAAAAAAATAACAAATAAATAAATTTCAGACAATGTACTGAATGAATGAATTTTATGAAAATAAATAGATACGGAAATTGTCTAAAAAGAAAACGAAAAAGAATCTTTAAAAAATTGTATACTTTGCACATACCAAACAATTTCAAGACATAAGAAAACAAAGCGATTTTTTTAAACAAATAGTAAAAGATAAAAAATAAAACATCGCGACAATTAAAAGTGTCCACTGCAAAAGAATTGAAATAAAGATATATTTTACGTGAGAAAATATTTAAAATTGCAGGTATTACCCCAGACCAATGGGAGTTAATCAACTGGGATCTCTGATGAAACTAGCTGCAGAAAGGGCAGAAATCCAGGGGAAAATCACCAACCATTCTGTACGGAAGACTACAGTGACAACCCTATTGAAAGCTGGAGTCCCTCCAACAAAGATCATGCAAGTGACAGGGCATAAAAATATGTCATCTATAGCTGGTAATAACAATGGCAATACATGTACTTACCTTTCTGCATCTTGAATTTCCTCAAAATGTAATATCTGAGTTATTTCTGCTAATTAAAATTACATAGGTTCCAAAAACTGATCCACAGCGCGAAAATGTACTATAAACTGTAGTGTAGACTACATGTCCAATAGAAATCACATTCCACAGGAGAATTTATTGCACTCCAAAACGAAATGAATTTGAACTTCCCTGACAAAAATAGTTAATCCTGCATCTTCTTGAGAATTTATACTAAAAGACTTTCATATTTTTCCAGCTTATGATTCCAAACTATCAATGGCAGAACAGAAATACATATGCAGCTTGCTGTCAACGCCAGTCCCTGCAGCAACATGTACATCGTATGGAATCGACCCAGCTAATAACCCCAGTCCATCACAAGTTGATAAGCAGAATTTAGCTGGATCGACAGAAAAACAAAATACCTTCATTCCAGACCAATTGGGAAAGTTGCTCCAAGGCGCAGTCATTCATAATATGACTCTAAATTTCAATTTTAAATAGAGAAAAATGAGATTTATTTTCTAAAAGAGTGACTGTGCGCGCGGTAAGCTGCCAAGTTCAAAGGTCGCTGGGCGGTGCTATGTGCGCATGAATACTGTTACTGTGTATTTTTTAACTACGGTTGTGTATTTACTTTGGAATGCAGCAGAAATTAAATTACTTTGTTTCTTATAGTGTGTTCTTTTCATTATTGATCATTCAGTAGAAAAACAAAATGAGTATATAATAAAAAGGTTACTACATTTGTATGGGAAAATATGAACTCGTTTGTCGGAGCTATACTGCACTCCTGACGTCGTGCAGTATAGCTCAGACAAACTCGTTCATATTTTCCCATACAAATGCAGTAACCTATAATTGTTTTATGTCTTGCTAATATTAGCCTTATACTAAGTTTCATTAAAATCTGTTTAAAAAATCCAGCATTTAGTGTTATACCAAGCTCAACCTATCAGGCACGTGATATGAGTGGATATTGCTCATAATCAAACTAGATGGAGAGCTTGATGATATTAGTCTATATGAAAAGTTTGATTTACAACTTTTCAGAAATACAACGTCTAGAGTTGTAACAACCTCAGCCAATAATAATAATAATAGTAATTATAATCATCATCATCATCTCATGTATTTATCCAGGGTGGTATAATTAGCTAATAGCTATTTTATATAATAGCCCTGCTATTAAAATAAATATACATGTAATTAGTAAAAAGAACAAGGTTAACATCTACGGCATAAAAGAATACAAATATAACAGCAGTTTATACAAATAATACAAGTTGAACATATTGCTATCATATAGATATATCACATCTACAACGTACAAATGTTATGCGGTCATAAAATCAGGATTGCTTATTAAAATATGTGCAGAGGAATAATTTCTTATAGGTTCTCCCAGTGCTAAAGCAGGCAAGAATCCAGCGGAAAAACGTAATGTGTTTATAAAATGAAATTTGTATTTCAAGAAATGGCCTATTTTAATTTCAAAGCGTGAAAATTATGGATATAAAAATGCATAGAATATCTAGAAAGTATAAATATCATGGGCTGATGCAGTTGATATGTTTGCGTGGCAAGAAAATTATTAAAAATACACATATCAATCTTGCAAATAAGTCATATCATACGTGATCACTATTTTAGACTTTAAGTTTTTGTGAATATGAGTCATATCGTACGTGATCACTATTTTAGACTTTAAGTTTTTTTGTGAATATGAGTCATATCATACGTGATCACTATTTTAGACTTTAAGTTTTTGTGAATATGAGTCATATCATACGCGATCACTATTTTAGACTTTAAGTTTTTGTGAATATGAGAGTGGAAAAAATAGAAGGAAGGAAAGAAACCTGATACGGAGAGGATGGATTCAGATTCCAGGTTTTCTTGGAAACGTAACGACCACTGAGCTGAGAGCATGCAAACTATTAAGGTATGGATACAGTCTCTTAAATGAACCATGTTGTAGGTTTGTGACTGATAAGCTGATTAAATAGTTGTACTAAATCAAGCATGCTTCGATTCAACAAATCCATGTACATCATTAAGATCGGGTTCTGTTCGCGTAGTGCTTAAATAGGTCATAGAAACTGTGTTTATACAATGAAAGTATATTTTTGTGTTGGAAAATACCTTTTTGAACTCTATTAATTTAAAAGCGCAGAAATGACAGCTAACTTCAGTAACTCTGTGAAAAGCATAACCATTAGAGGCAACTGCAGTTAATGCGTTTCCATGGCAACGTTACCATCACTAGACAGAACAAAAAGGAAATAATTGAAATAAACATATCACCCTTATGTAAAAATAACAGAGGATCAAAATCCAAGAAAATGAAGAAAAATGTAAAACTGACATGGTATTCTCATGACACAGTTTCCATGACAACGTATCCACCCTCGAACTGTACAACACGCAAAATATTAAAGAAGGAACACCAGTCTCTTAAACGAGCAATGTTATAGGTGTGTAATCGGTGGGTTTATTATACTTCTGGAAGTCGGGCCTTCGCCGCTTAGCTATAATGGAACCTTTTTAATATCTTAATAATGTAAGTCAATTTCGATCAATAGTTTATAAGAAATACAGTTTCTGTGATAATAAGAATCTGATCCCATCAGACACTAGATCACGTCATAAATATGCTTGGATATCGTTCATTATAGAATTTGTAAGAGATATTGATGATATAAGTGTAGATGTCAAGTTTCACCTAAACCTATTTAGAAATAAATCCGCTCGATTCGTAACAAACATTTTACTCATTACTCTGATCACTGTATGTAACGTGTAGCTAATAAATTAATTAATTTCACGCATTACTTAATCACTGTATGTAACGTGCAGCTTGTAAATTAATTCATTTCACTCATTACTATAATCACTCTATGTAACGTGCAGCTAGTAATTTAATTCATTTCATGTTATGTCTATTGTTATTCTTTTTGGCAATGTGATTTTCTAACTTTAAAAGAAATAAAAACAAAAGCAAAAATGTAACTTCCCAATGCAATACTTATGACTGAAGATCCACATAGTACTCTAACACTATACAATTTAAAATAACATGCATATATTGATACATATAAGTGTACTTGATCTATAAAGGCCCGTGTACTAAATACAATATATTCATTTTATGAATCAAAGCAAGTAAACCACAAAGAAAGGTTGAAATATAATGAAAATTTGACAAAGATATTACAATACATTCAATGTGACTAAATACAGAACGCATTTTATCGTGTCATCTATTTACAGAACTAATTCGAAATTGTTCGTTTGAGAAAATTGGTGTAATTTGCAAAATTAACTCTAGACAAATAAAGTCTTAGATCTGCATGGAGACTGATGAAACTGTGTCCATATCCATTGTCTGCTAAAACAGGTGATATATGTAGTATGCAACAGACTAACTCATTACAATCAATTACCAAGATCTTAGAGGCTCCTTAAATCAAGAAATTCCTTTAAATTATGTCTTACCTGCTCTTCTGTCTGATACAAATATGCTTTCGTTTTAAAACGACCTTGACCTATCTCAGAGTCAGAAAGAGGTAGCTTTGTACGGATAATTATGGTCAGATCTTCCTGATTTTCAAGTCGAAGAATGATATATTTACCTTCTGAGTGTTTGGACCTATGACCTTAGGAAACAAGATATAAAAAAAATTCCCCCAAAACCTTGAACAAAACAGTGTAGCCAAATTGTACAAATGACCTTGATCAAACATGTGCGTTAGAGTAAAGGCGCATGATTATGAAAGGACTACGTATATTGATTCTAAAGTCCAAGTGTGATAGCAACCCATCCCAAAGTTTTAAAACGAAACAGGAAAACTTGAACCAAAACCTTAATTGAGATTTTCAAATCAGCTTGACCTTACCCGAGGTTCAGAGAAAAGCCCATGGTATTGAATATACAGCAATGGAGCTGTTTTATTCTACAGTCCAAATATGACAGCTATCTCTCTGATTCCTGTACATTTATACCCATAGAGAAAAACTTCTGACACGAGAATTCTGTGGAATACTCTGTCTGACCTGCACAGCCATGTCATGATCCAAACACTTGAAAGTCGTGCGTAGCATCTGCCATGAAGAATACACCCATAAGGTTTCTTGACTGTACACAACATTGTCAGCAAAACTGAGCTAAATGTAAAAGAAAAAGATCCATATCATTGCTCGAGCGTGAAATGCAGGTCCTTGTGGCCTAATTTTGTCCTTGATGAGTAGAACCCTCCAAGATACATATATTCATCAAGTTTCATGACCACTGTGTGAGAGAAAGTAAGCTAAATGTAAATACGTAACGTAATCGCTGGAGTGTGATAAGATGGTCACAGTGACCTGCTATACCCGTGGCGAGTATTACCCTCCAATATGAAAAATCCCATTCATTTCATGACTGTACACACAAGAGTGTCAGAGAAGCTTAGGTAAATGGAAAACTTTACCTTTACACCTACACCAACGACGCCAATGACAACGACAACGTCTATATTACAGAAACCTTTCCCATTAGAGACCCAGCCGTCGGAATGTGTAATACTTATACCTTTGAAAAGCACACAAAACAAAAATTAATTTTGATTATATTTTTTATAGAGATACGTGCATTGACATACTGGCATACTTTGGTATTCTTTCTTATGATACACTTCTGTTTTCGCTAAAAGGGATAATGCTACGATGCAAATTAGAACATTGATTCAGAGGAAAGGAATTTATCAGATCAGAAAAAAAGTAACAAAACTTATCTAGCTAATCACACACTGATGTTTGTTGGTACTTCTAAGTAAAACTACACTGTAGTCACAGTTTGAACTAATGAAAAAGTACTTGCAAACGGCTATTGTTATGACATAGCTTGTGATATTTTGACGTTTCGAATCATGCATGGTAGGGAAAGGATCCACATGTGGTATTTAAATGTTCTTTTTGAATTCTTGTAAACATTTAGAGCATTCGTTTAATTTAGTTTGTAATGACGTTAGCTGACGTAATGTGTCTGAGGTAAGCTGGAAGTATTGTTCTATTTGATGCATCATTGCACGCGTTGAAGCTATTTTACGCTGAGTGTCTTTTTTTAATTTGGTGAGCCACTCCATGTAAGGGCGTGTGAAGAAAACAGTTAATATTGTTTCCACATGATCTTCCAATAAAAGTTTACTCATTGCTTCCTTAGGCATGTCGATCATTGCAATGATGCTCGGTTTCTTGTAATAAACAGCTCCGCAAATACCCAAGACAATTCCTGGGATTATACCAACCGCACAAGCAAAGACTCTAATAGTTATCCAAACGGGAGACAAGACAATGACAATCGCAACTGCCAAGCCAGATAATCTGCCAGTTTGGTCTGAACTTTCTCTAAAGGTTAATATGAGCTCAAGATTATATCTCTGATTGTTCAGTCAATTTCAGCTTGCATGTTCTTGCAATTATCTGTAATCCTGACTGATGCCTGTTTTAATGGGCCTGTCTCAGCCGTTGCCCACTCCAAAATAACACCTTGAAGCCGTGCTTTAATTAGTGCAGGCCCAACTTCATTCACTTTGCTCAGTTTTGGAGCACTGTTGGTTCAGTCAAAGATTTTTGTTTGCGTATCTGCACATTATAAATACTCTCGCAGCGCTTGCAATAGCCCTTTCTCCTCTTTATCAACCATTTCCTCAACTTCACTGCACTATAAATAATAATAAAAATAAATAATATTAATAATAATAATAATAATGATAATTATACTACTGCCGCTACTACTAATAACAATAACCAGAGAAATTGTAAAGAAAATGCTCACGCACATATACCCCTCTCCCTTATTCTAACCCCAGGATTGAAATTAGTTTATCGTTGTTTTCATGTAGAACATTGAATTTAGTTGCCTCCAGGTTCACATGTTCCTTGTATGATTCATTACATCTTCCAAAGTCAAAAAGTCGTGACTAAAATGTAGAATTTGTGAACGTGTTAACTGAAAAATATAATAAGGATTATGACCAAACATGGTAGGTTGGGATTTCTTAAGAATATGGAATATACGTTCGATACCCGGCAATTACAAACAATAAATTGAGGGAGGATTTTATTTTTTTAATTTTTTTGGTTGATTCCTTCCAAATGTTTTGGCCAGTAAATTCCCAGTGCACTTGTAGGATTTTTTGTATAGACTAGATTCATTTCCGTAAGGACTTGTTGGAGGACCCGCTGCAGCTTTTGACATCATGAATTATATATTACATGTGACAACCTGAAAATTGTTACTAATGATCTGAAGTTTGACACTGATTTTCTAAAAAGAGACAGTGAGAGTCTGAAAATTTGAAATTAAAACTACGAAAGGTCAAATTAAGTAAACGGAGATCCAATTTGATAAATTCAAAGCAAATTATTGTCGAAACAATATGTTTTTCAATGGAATTCAGGGCATCGCGAACAAAAACTGGGACGGCCGTGAGTCCAAACTTGGGTCTTTTATCCAGGATAAACATGTTTTATCTCATACAGAGAATATTAACATAGAGTGTGCCCATACAATACCATCTAGAGATAATAAGTCTGATCAACCAGTAATGTTAAATTCAGTCGCTATAAGGACAAGAAAACCGTGCTGCCGGAAGCCAATGAACAATTTGAGAGAGATTCGGGTCACAGGGTATGTGAGGACTTTACATGGAATGCGAACTACCAAAAAGGTATTTAATTTCACTGGTCTACAATTTTTTAGAAGTCGTCTGCTTCAGAGATAAAATAAGCTATTTATTAGGGATTTTGATGTGCTGAATTCAAAACTGACAATTAAAACAATTGATTGGCTACTGTTTCCAAGATATTAAGTTTTTACATTTTACGTCTATGCATATTGTGTACATAGTAGAATTTTAATCATAAATTGTAAACCTAGGTCTTTTCATGTGTTTATGGTTGCTTTACATGATAATATTTCACCTGTCCTGTTTATGTAACACTTTAAAAAACAGCAAAAGGGTTATATAAATAAAAAATATATTGAAACAAAAGTAAAAAAAACTATTATGTATATATAAGTACATAGTTTAGTCCTTATTCAGTGTCTACTCGGCGCTTCTTGGCTTGTCTCTTGTATTCATTAAATGGAGCATCTCTTGTCACTGTCCAGCAATATTCTGCAAGCATTGATGGGCTCCATTTGCCCTGATAGCGTTTCTCTCTTGTTGCAATGCCCTGGTGAAATCGCTCGCCGTGCTCGTCGCTCACTGCTCCGCAGTTCAGTGGAAAAAAATCTAGATGAGAGTGCAAAAAATGTATCTTTAGTGACATGTTGCAACCAAGGCTTTTGTATGCCTTGAGGAGGTTTTCCACCAACTCCCTGAAGTTGTCTGCCTTGTTGTTTCCGAGAAACTTTGTTGCCACTAACTGGAAGGTTTTCCATGCCGTCTTTTCCTTGCCACGCAGTGCACGGTGAAATGCATCATCTCGAAGAAGATCACGAATCTGAGGACCAACAAAGAAACCTTCCTTTATCTTAGCTTCACTTAACCTTGGACATTTTCCACGAAGGTACTTGAAAGCTGCTTGTGTTTTGTCCATGACCTTGACAAAGTTCTTCATCAGACCCAGCTTGATGTGCAAGGGTGGTAACAAAATCTTCCTTGATTCAACAAGTGGTGGATGCTGAACACTTTTCATCCCAGGCTCCAATGACTGTCGGAGTGGCCAATCTCTCTTGATGTATTGGGAATCTCTCGCACGACTATCCCATTCGCAGAGAAAACAGCAGTACTTTGTGTATCCAGTCTGCAGACCAAGGAAGAGAGCAAGAACCTTGAAATCGCCACAAAGCTGCCTCTGATGTTGGTCATAGTTTATGCACCTCAAAAGTTGTTTCATGTTTTCATAGGTTTCCTTCATATGGACTGCATGACCAACTGGAATTGATGGCAAAACACTGCCATTATGCAGCAAAACAGCTTTAAGACTCGTCTTCGATGAATCAATGAACAGTCTCCACTCATCTGGATCATGAACAATGTTGAGGGCTGCTATCACATCATCGATGTTGTTGCCGGCTACAAGATCACCTTCCATGAAGAAGAATGAGACAAGATCCTTTTGACGGTCACGGAACATGGAAACCCTAACATCACCTGCCAGGAGATTCCACTGCTGTAGTCTGGAGCCCAACAGCTCTGCTTTACTCTTGGGTAGTTCCAAATCCCTGACAAGGTCATTCAGTTCACCTTGTATTATGAGGTGTGGTTCAGAGGAGGATGATGGGAGAAAATATGGGTCATGTGACATTGATGGTTCAGGAGTAGAAGTTTCATCCTCTTTCTCGTCTGACTCAAGTGAGAATGATTCTGGTGCATCAGGAACCGGCAATCCTTCTCCGTGGGGTACTGGGCGTATAGCTGATGGAATGTTTGGAGAATGCACAGTCCACTTTTTCTTCTTTGACACACCTTTCCCAACTGGAGGCACCATGCAGAAGTAACAATTGCTGATATGATCTGTTGGCTCTCTCCAAATCATTGGCACTGCAAAAGGCATAGATTTCCTTTTCCTGTTCAGCCACTGGCGAAGACTTGTTGCACAAGTGTTGCAGCATATGTGTGGGGCCCACATCCTGTCCTGATCTCCAATTTTGCAGCCAAAATAAAGGTGTTAGGCTTTCTTAACCATAGTGGTTATACTGCGCTTTTGTGATGCAAAAGTCACTTCACCACAAACATAGCAGAAGTTATCTGCATTGTGCACACAAACACGAGGCATCTCTGCTCACTTTGGCTAAACAGAAATGTGTCCCTTTGCGAAATCAAACACTGACAAATAAAAGAGCACGACACTGTATGATTTGTAGAGCTGATATAGGGCAATTTCTTCAGCAGAGTGATGTCAGCTTAGTTATGATTTCATCATCCATGACTTATAGGAATACCATGATGAAATTCATATCATGTATGACGCAATACCAGCTTCAGATTGCATCATTCATTGTTTTGCCTAAAAAGCAAGTACTGTCCAAACCCAGTCATAGATTTATTCATAGATCCTGCCAAAGATGTATTTTAGTCATTTCTAGTTTAAATTGAGATCCCTTCCCTTTGCAACTCACTTATCGTCTGCCATTCCCAAGTCAAGGGTCGTATATACTGACCCAGTATCATATCTTTAAAACTAGAGCCAATCAACAATTTTAAGCATCATTTTCGTTCTCATTGACCCAGAATTAGTAAAGTTTGAAAACATTTATTGCGGAAGCATTTTGACTGTAGACCAGTGATATAGGAGTGAATGTGATCATTTATGTTCTTGGGGTCATTTAGGTTAATTTTGAGCCCTGTGTAGTTTCTTATAAACAAAAGTTAGTATATTCTCTTATCAACATTTGCAAGCTTAAGATTACTAGTAACAGTTGAGTACATGGTACGTGCACTGCAATGTAAATAGCTTAGCATTCCAAGTTTTTCATTACAACATATATCTCTTTTGTTAAGTAACCGGATCTCAAAATCTAGAGGCATTGCTTTCCCAAAAGTGTTTGCAGTGAACATAGACCATACATTCTTTGTAGAACTGCATCATTGGATACATGTCGAGTTGACAACTATCAAATGCCTCAACTGCTGTTCAAGCATATTTTCTATTAATTAATGCGACCCTTCTCCAAAAACAAAAGAAGAAGCAAAAATAAATAAATAAATAAATAAAACCGTCATTTCATTTTTTTTCTTCGAGCCTTTAACCACCCTCGTTACAATTACAGGAGTAGCTGGTTACTAGTAAGTGAAGTTGTACAGAAAAAAACATTAAATAATAATGTGCAAACTCTTATCTATGATGAAGCTGTGATCTTAAATGACTCAAGTTTTTATTGTGCTGTTAAACCTTTTCACTGAATGGCTTTTGTAATGTTTTGAAGCGTTTTCACTTGCCCTCAAGTAACGATACTAGACCAATGAAACTATTTTCCCTGCTCATCAGGATCAGACAAATTAAAAGAGCTACACGGTATTACATGATCAATATAAAGGTCATCGTCACTTACATCTTCAGATTTTTTAAGGTTAACCACCGTCTGTAAAGGTCAATAGATGAGACACCTAGTATCTTCAATATCGTGTCTGATTGATTGTGTTGTTTTAGTGCATTTAAACTGCTACTTATAACCAATTGTGAAATCCTGTTCTTTTTGTTATTGTTGTATCTATCTTTGTTTCATCTACGTTGTTTGTACTCTCTACGATGATCTTTGATGTCACCGCTCCATTTTTGAAAGTATTCTGTTTTTCTCTCTACATTTTTGTTTGTATACTTTCTTGCACTATTTCTTCATTGCAGGAATATATATATATATATATATATATATATATATATATATATATATATATATATATATATATATATATATATATATATATACACACACACTCGTAAGTTAGCCTTGGTTAGCCTGTTTTTATGTTGAAAATGTGTTAATCTATCTTCCAGATGTTCTTCCAAATAAATATAAAATAGCGAAGACAGAAAGCGACAATACAACAAGGTTTGCAAAGAGCCAGGAAAAGCAACTTTTGCACAGAACAAAAGATCCATACAAAGGTAAACTTTGTAGACAACTTGAAAAACGCTCAAAGGCATTTAAAAGAGCCAAATCAGAACGATTATGGCAAGAGTCACAAGATGATGGAATAACACAATAAGGAAGAAAATGAAACTAATTCAACAACACAACCTATCATTTTATAAGTGCCGAAGTAGCTGTTTGGGAATCTTGTCTAATTGGTCAAAATGTACAGTTGCTTCAGCACTTCAACATACAGTGGTAAAAGATGCCTAAAATAACGTAGATAAATAAACCATGACAGTATCATAACGGCAATACTAGACATGTTTTATGTATGTTCTCCAGTAGGATAACTTTTCCCCTAAAAAAAAAGCAGCATGTCGAGCTACACAAAAACATTATAACTTTGTTTACCACCCGGCATTTATTCTTACAATTGCAGACAGCATGTTTTTGAAAAAGCTATTAAAATCTATAATTGGCCCACCATCAGCAATCAACATTAAAGAAATTGCAAAGCTAATTATCTCATTTACCCACAGGCAGTTCACAATTGACTACCTGATAGAAAGGAACTGTTACCTGACAAAATCATGTTACCACTGTACAATCAATTTTAAAATCAAACATGCATTGCTAGCATAATTTTAAGTCTGTTCTAGATTTGGCAAAATGCATCACTATATAAATAACATGTCTAGCGAAACAAAAAGACCATCAACACAATGTACCACGCGACATGAAGCTGCGGCATTACTGTTGCATACATTATGACAATACTGTTGCATACAGTATCACATTACTGTTGCATACATTATGACAATATTGTTGCATACAGTATCACATTACTGTTTCATACATTATGACAATACTGTTGCATACAGTATCACATTACTGTTGCATACATTATGTCAATACTGTTGCATACAGTATCACAATACTGTTGCATACATTATGACAATACTGTTGCATACAGTATCACATTACTGTTGCATACACTATGACAATACTGTTGCATACACTATAACAATACTGTTGCATACATTATGACAATACTGTTTTATACAGTATGCTTTTAATAAAGCTATTGAAATTTATAATTGGTCCACAATGAACAATGGATATATAAGTCGTTTCCATTCTAATCATTCCAGTTTCTTTTGCCCGATTCATAATAGACTACCTGATAGACAATTGACTTTTATCTAACAAAATTGTTACACAATAGATAAATGTTGTTGTTAGGTAAATAGCGTATGAAATTAATGAAAACAATACAATTTATTCTAGAAGTTACAAATATAAAAAATGAGTTGTTCAATGAGATCAAATGCTACAAAGACATGAAAAGAATTACAAAACGAAATACAACGTTTTGAAATGGTGGTTAGAGACAAATATGGAAGCAGTTTTAGCTGATGTAGGTATTTCAACAGGTGGGTTGCATTTATCTGGAATAGCAACTGGTATAGTTGTTCCACTAACCGTCTCAAGATTTAGCACAGCAATTACAGGACTTGTGTCAAAAGCTTTGAATGGAAAATTGGTTTGTACAAAGGTTTTGAAACACCATGAAATAGTAACATCAGATTCAGACATAGATACACAGAACAGTATCGATGAATTGATACGCAAAGCGATCACTGATAACAATATAAGCAATGATGATTTCATTTTCATAGTCAACGAGTACAACGATTACAGAACAAAACAGAATATTTATTCAGCACTTTCGGCCTCAGGCTCATAATAAGGAACATAAAAAAATGAATTTAATATACAGTGCGCCATAAACAGTATTGTAAATTACACTAGTTTAGGCATTGACGTCGCTCCTTTTTAACAGTTGATCTCTTAGTTTAAAAACAAAATACAAAACTTTGAAACACTCGTAATTATATTTATTTTCGGACTGGACATTAGATTTGCAAATATATCCACTCGCGGGTTGATATAATACATCTAGTTAAGATATTTCTGTCTTTAATTGGTATAAGAAGCACATATACATATAAAATGGCACTTCTACACGTTATATATTTTCTCTAAGACATAGTTGGCAAAATCTTTGATCTTTTTCAGTTTAACTTTATCTGATATGTGACTAAAAATAAATGAGCCGGGAATTCCAAAGGTCACCAAAATAAACTTTAACGTAGATTGTAAGATCTTCGTTATGCCACAGATCTTGATTTTAATCAGACCGGATGTCATATCACCTAATTAACATGCGTGGATGACGCTCGTAATAGAACCCGTCCAAAATCTTGATAATATAAATGTACTAACCAAGTTTGATGTATATATAATTGCTAGGAAATAAAGCCTCTCAATTCGTAACAAGCAATTGTCGATGGACGCACGTCGTACCACAGAAGCGAGGCCACGCCATAAAAAAAAAATAAAGGAAGAAACCTCACACATTCAGCTATTACATATAGATTACAGAAAATATTAGGGAATATTTAGATCAGATAACCTGTCTTGAACAATATATACCACCAACTCGAACAATACAGAGAAATTCATAATGAAAAAAAATAACAAAAATACAAGACCCTCCCCCCCCCCCCCAAAAAAAATACATTTTTCTAAAAATGGAAATGACATATAAAACATATATAAAACATTTTTACAATATTGTTCCACATTCTGGGATACTTTACAAAAGAATTATATTAACCAATTTGAAATCATCCAAAACATGGCAATCCAAGATATGTTAAGAATTACAACTATAACAACAGTGTACAGTCTATGCCAGTCCAGTGAACTTACCTACACTTCAAAAACTCTGAAACTTCGGCACTCTACATGCGTTACATATTCAACAATAAATTGGTTAATACATCCAAATCATCAAAAGGCAACATTCTCTGATAAAAAAGCTTTCATTTTCCCCATATCTACCAGAATCTGTAATAATGTACACCCTAATTGCTAAATATATTTGACCTTGCTTCTTTCAAGACTGAGTATCTGTCACACAGTCTGTATCTTATTACATTGAACACTTTTGTATACAATCATTTAATTTATTTATTTATTCATGTTTCATTCATACTCATCTATTTTTCTCACTACATTCATGTAATTTCTTTATATCACATTTAGCTAATTGATTCATTTTTTTCCCTTTTATGTATATTTTTATCATTTTTGGCTAAGTATGGGATATTACCTAGGATAACCGCACCGAGCCCGAAAGAGATGAAACAGAAAAAAATACAGGTTGAAGCAGGTAAAATCGTTTATGGGGCAACAAAATCTACATCATAAGCTAGAATTTTGGAGGTAACAAAATGGGATAAACCTTCATCAAGATACTACAAAGAGAATAATAACATTTTTAAAATGGGTCATGACATGAGTCCTGAATATCTGCAGGCTTTGGTTCTGCCAAGTATCCAGCAGGTAAGTAGTCTATACCAAAATTCATTGTTACCAAAATCTGTTACGGAAAGGAATCTTCTCCCCTTAGAAATTCGGAACAACCCTTCGTTATACTCTCTTGAATCACACTTAAATAGGAAGTAAAAAAAAGGTCCCATTCCATGACTATCAAGGTGAAAGATTATCACAAATTATGCACACAAGACTTTGACTAGGTTGTAGCTTATTGAACGACAATCTTTTAAAAAAAACAATTGTCTGTTAGCAATCGGTGTTCTGGGTCGCCTGCCTCAATGTGTCTTTGGGAAAGGCCCTTAGCTCCCATTTCCTCGGCATGATATAGCCCATTTGCAATTTCGAGGTCAATCCGACGGATCATACCTCGAATGTATGCCAATAACTGGATTCGGACCACCTCGTGTATGTACGAAACAAGGATTGACCTAGAAGTTGCGAATTCATCGAACTTTTTTTTCGTAACTTCTCTTGTCAATCCTACAATTAATCCAATTGTAGAAATAGCCGATGTTGTCCGAATAGATTGCGTGTTTTTATTTTGATTTGATTTTATTTGATTTTTTTTTTTTTTTTTTGGGGGGGGGGGGAGGGATCAATTGCCTGCAAACAAAATGTATAATTTTTTTTTTTAATTATTGCGCCGACTTACATCTGAGGCATATTTTTGTCCCGCATAAATAGCCGAGGACATTCCGATTGGATATAGCCAATAATGTGTTAAAAGGGCCTTTTAACCAATAAACCATCCAAACCAATCATGCAATGAACCAGACTGTACAAAATATCTTACTATCAGAAACCGAACAATATGAATTTTGTCTCGTAATATAAACATAAATAGATATCACTTCGTTATTAGTTGGGAACCCCATGGAATCGCTTGTAACCCCACGCAATCACTTGAGGCCAACAAGGAGATTTATAAGGCGGTCTAAAGTACATAATAGCAACAAAGAGATTTGTTTAATCTCTATTTATGTCTTGACTCTAACCTGATATATCTCTGATACATATTTAGTTACTGCATATATACCACCTAAGCTGAAGTTAGAAGTCTTTTACATACCCCTTCCTCCATCCCATCTCCATCAACACTAATATTTTCATATTTTCTCTTGCTCGTATTATTTTCTCTTGCTCGTATACAGTAATATGTTTCTGCTATAAATGCTTATTAGTTACTGTTTGATATTATGTACAATTTTCTTTTAATATCTTATTAGGTTCTTTCACTTCTTGCAATCCTATGCCTTCATTACTCACGTTAGCCACATTGTCAAAGGAAAGACAATTGTAAACGAGGAGAGAGCTCGAAATAAGCTTAAGCTTGTTGCCCATTCCTCTATACCTCTTGTTTAATTTGTATGTTCTTTCCATGATGTCATCTGCAAATCAGTACTGTTTAAATCAAGATGGAGATACTGACATGAATAAGTTTAACTGGTCTAAAGGTCACGTGAACTATAAATAACTCAACGTTTATTTGATAATAATGTTTATATGAATACTTCGATTGAGTTTTAGGCATGCACACAGCATATTTCATGCCAACAGCTAGTATTCGGAATTTTAGGATATATTTCCGTATTTGCTGCAAGCAGTAAAGTAGCTATTCGTGTATATTTCTCAAAGTAAATCACTGTACAAAACATGAATTTATCAGACAAGGGAAAGATATAAAACAGTTTCCGACATTAACATATTCTTTCCGACGCAAAAAAAGAGGAGTTTTCAAAACAAAACAACAACAAACAAAAAAATTTTTTTTATAAGTAACTTATCTTGGATAAAAATAAGGCAGACAATAATACACCGATCAAAATTTATATTACATCAGAGAGTTCTTCCTATCATTATAGGTACAATATATTTATTGCTTGAACGAATAAAAGCTACTACTTGTAAACGGATGTTGTCATGACGGAATTTCATCATAGTCTGTCCTTTAGATTAATACATGGCGGTGGAAAAGCTACTAGCTTTATAGTCATTAAACGGTCTGAGCAAAAAATTTGAACTCGTGCTCAAATTCCAAAACTCCGATTTTATGTGACTTTGCTCCCAGAGAGGTTAGAATCACACACATTTCAAAAGCATCTAATTGTTTGTAACTCTACAGGTATTCAAAGTCTGACACGATTTAGCGGCTCGAGGTTTAATTTTAAATTTGAAGTTTTGGGTCTGAATTTAACTTTTGTGCTCAGACAGTTTTATGAATATGTAGCCAGATATAGTATTTTAAATGTACTTTTTCAATTCCTCTAAACACTCAGAGCATTTTTGAAACTTCTTTTGCAATAAACTGAGCATTTGTCGTATGTCCTTGCCAAACTCTTTGTCTTGTTCCATTTGTAGCATCACCGTACGCTTTGAAACTATTTTGCGTGTAGTGGTTTCTTCGAATTTAGTAAGGCATTCTAAGTGAGGGACTGTGAAGCAAGCAATTATGATTTGTTTCAGATGATCTTTCGATAAAAGTTCCGACATAGCGTTTTCAGTCATTTTAGTCATTGTATAGAGTCGAACATTTTGCGAATTTTGGATATTTCGATAAAGTAAGCCACTCCAGAAAGCTGCCATGAATGGAACTAGCGGAAGCAAAATAACTGCAGTAGCAAGTGTACAAAAGACAAGACCAAAGGCGCAAAAGGCAAGAGAAGCAATGTGTATGCCAGGTAGGATGAGACGTGGGACTGAAACTTCTTGCAGATTGAAACCTTCTTGCAGATTGAAACCGAGTTCATGTTTCTTTATGGATCTGAAAACTGAGTCAATTTCAGCTTGCATTTTCTTGTATCTATTTGTAACCTTGGCTGATGCTTGTTTGAATGGGCCAGTGTCTTTCATTGCCCACTCCAAAATAACACCCTGAAGCCGTGCTTTAATCAGTGCAGGTCCTTTTTCGTTCAATTCAGTTAGTTCTGGAGCACTGTTGGACCAGTCGAAGATATATGATCGCACATTGTCACTTTCCAAATAAGTTCGCAGCGCGTGCAATAGCTGTGTCTCTTCTTTATAAATCAAACTTTCAACTTCAGTACACTACAAATAATAATAATAATAATAATAATAATAATAATAATAATAATACAATCATAAAGAGCAGAGCATCTAACTATGAAAGATGCATACAAGTCAACGGCTACTGGTATCACAGACAAAAATTACTGAGAATAAAGTTAATCCTAGTGCAAAAGAGCATGCGCGTTGCAAAAAACTTTGCTTCACACAAACAATAGGAAATGATTATATTTTCTAGCATTTCATCGAAAACACCTTTTTCGCGTTGTGGTTTCAATGCATTAGTTTAAAGACAAATAAATATTAAACTTCTCTTTTGTTGTTTTTCAAATCATTTATTTGAGAAATAATGTATCAGTCACTGATCGAACAACTTTAAACTGCAATATTGTACTTCTTTCCTGATGTACCAATTTACCGGCGATCGGTAAGTATCGATTTTGTCGAAATATGAAATGATCTAGCAAGTGGCAGAGACATGAAGTTCAACACAAAAGGTCACTTTGGACTACTTTTGCCTGTGGTGAGCAGAGCCGTTTTAGATGATAACACTAATCAAGTTTCATCAATGTACTTGCTACAATGTCAGACAAATGGAGCTATATGCAAAAACCTATTTTTAAACCTACGCCACTGGCGACAACAACGCCATCGGAAAAGTGACACATGTTTCACCTATGATTCTCAGGCGAAACAATACCCTACATAAGAAACACTTTTGGGTTACTTATTGAAAGGCATCCTTTCATCAAATTTAATTCACTATCTTTAATAATGTTAGAACAATTTTATTTGCACTATACCACGCGTGCACTCAAGAACTTGAACAAACACAAATGATTATTCATCAAATTCAGTATATGTGAACATCTTAATCGCATGTCGGATGGATTTGATAATCAGCATTAGGGAACATTGTACTTTTTAAAAAAAAAAAATACAATAACTACAGGAATAGTAATTGAGTCTGTTTAATATCGTTTTTGTATATCTCAGCAAAATATTGGAGGAGTTTAAAAGTAAAAGGCCACATTTTAGATTTTCAAATTACAATAAGATTGAGAACACAATAACTTGAACAAATACTAATGGATCGCGTCCAAACGTGATATGCGAGAGTAGCATAGTGGGACGATCTAGAGACGAACGAGGGCTCTATGTTACACAGGGTAAACATTTATTGGAGACAAACGGGAAATTAACATTACGGCGCCATTTTGAAATGTATGTTTGTAACAGTGTACCATGATGCGTCTGTCTGCTCTCGAACTGAAATACCATATTACGTCATACGTTTCACATGAATACATGGTTAGATTGTTAGAAGTTGTTGAACTGAAATGGGACCCTATGACCTCTAACGGGAATTTAGCATTGAGGCTACAGTGTTACATTATTAGAAGTTGTTGACCTAAAATCAACATCCCGCACTATACAAGCCAATACCACACATATCATATCCAACACGCCGTGTGTAGTGACCAATACCAAATACTATACTATCAACACGCCGTGTGTAGTGACCAATACTTAGTCATCTACTATCCAGCACTCACATATACCATCAGCACGCCACACTATATTATCAACACGAAGTGTGCACTGACCAATACTCTATACTTACTATCCAACACGCGGTTTATAGTGACCAATACTCCGTCATCTACTATCCAGCACTCACATATACCATCGGCACGCCGTGTGTAGTGACCAATACCCCACACCTACTACCCAACTCGTGTAGTGACCAACATCCAGTCATCTACTACTGAACACCCCACATTATAGCATCAATACGTCGTGTGCAACCACCTGCTGCCTAGTGGCTATATGTATATATTTGCGATTTATATATAAAACATTATCTATACCTCAGATCATCTTGGAGGTGCCAGTAAATTTGCATATACTGTACTGATGTTATAAATAGCTTTAATTAATGGGAACCATCTCATAATAACAATAAAATTTACATGACTAAAAGTAGTACTAAAATTCCGAAACTGTACCAGAATTTAGCGGAAAACATTAGATGAAATGGCCTAGACTAACAGTAGTACTAAAATTCTGAAACTTATACGGATTTTAGCGGAAACTAAAAAATGTCCGGAAAAATTTTAAAATATGTCCGAGACTAAAAGTAATACTAAACTTTCTAAACTAATACGGAATTTCACAGAAATTTTTAAAAAATCCTTATAAAATGTAAAAATGTAAAAAAAGTTAAAAAATTCTTTATACCGAATTTGGTGAAAACTGAAAAATATCTGGAAAAATTTTAAACTTGCAAATTTCTAAAAAAATTTGTAAATATAATTACTATCCAACATCCAAAGTCTACTGTCCAACACTCCAAACTTACTATCCAACATGCCATTTTTTTTTTTCGTACTTGTGTGTTTGAGTATCTTATCCATACTACAAGAACAAATCAAGACAGATACACTTACGTTTTTGGTATATTATCGTGAAAAAGAATCACAAAGAAATTTCAAAATACATCACAAAGTCCAATTATTTTTCTTTTTCAATGTCTTTCTTTTTGAATTTCTTCAATGGCATGGGTTCTACTACTATTTGTCAGCTTGTGTTGCCTATCATAATTTCTTTGCTAAAATGGGTTCTTCTTCAGCTTCTTCTGAAATCTTCTCCTTTTTCTCTGTTTTCGCTTTCTTGTGACATTCTGTAGACCAATGTCCTTTTCCTTGACATGGATAAGATGCATTTTTAATTTGTCTTTCTTTTCGCTTGTCTTAGAGGTTCCTTTGCTTTGACGTTGTGGACATTTTGTAGCACAATGTCCTTTTTTGACAGACATAACAGGTATCTTGACTTGTATCTCGAGAGGAGTAGTCAGAAGTCTTGTTGGAAGTACAATTTCGAATGCCTTTCTGTAAACTTATGACAAGAAGTGTGATCTTTTGTGGCTCTTCAATTTTCACATATTGAAACAAAATGAGTGCTTTCTCTAAGATTGAGGAGTGCTCTATATTTAGGAAGAGAGATGTAATCTAGTCAAATTAAATTTAAATTCTCTAATGTCATGAACCAATCACACACTGCCAAGGAGAAACCAGAAATCAAGCGACGACTACGTTCTGTGTCACCCAACACTCTCCAAGAAGTGTTGGCAGAAGTTCACGCTAGCAATTTGACGAGGACATGATTGACCCATATCCATCACCGTCTACCTCCTTTGGACAGAGAGGAAGTCAAGATCATCCCAGGAAGAAAGTCTTTCGGTAGCTCCTGAAGATTATTTTCACATTCTAGCTACCCCAAAAGGGACTTCCAGAAAAGTTAGGACGACGGTTTACACTTACACTGTTAATTTAAACAGTTCAAATCCCAATGTTTGTCATGCCTTTGCATGTACTGTTTATAAATTTGCCAAAAACTCTGTTGGCAAACGATAGTCAAGAAATGTAGTCACTAACACACACACGACACGACGTCCAAAACACAAAGGAATCTTCTCGTATTGTGGAATCAGTTCTTTTAAAAGTACTTGATAATCCACTAAGTCTTGAACATTGTCATTTACTTTCTTCCATGAAATTTGCTATAACACTGATGCCAGAAGTTGTGGCATGGCAAGTCTTATAATGTCTTCGCAGTTGATCAATGTCTGCCCACATTTTCAAAGTAATCCGTTTTCTTACAACATTCAAATACCAATGATTAAAAAGTCTACGCCGTTTTGGATGCAATTTATTCTTTGCGTTTCACTTGAACCTGCACAAAGTAGTTATAAATGAGTTCTCGCAGCTCAGGAGGTAGATTCTGAATGTGCTTTTGTAATCTGGCCATTTACATTAATGTTTTCTGTCAATTTGAACAATTTTAAACTAATCAGCTTTTTTATAGCATTCATATACCAATAGTTAAAATATCTATGGACGTGAAGATGCAATTGTTCGTTTTGTAAACAGTAAATTCGCAAACTTCACAAACGTGAAACTATTTTGTTATTGGTACGAACATGTTTCCCACAAGCTCTAGTGTAGATATATCCTACTATCAAACTTTTTCTTAATAGTAAAAGCAATTTGTAAAAATAAAAACATTGCGTATCACTTGTAATAAAATATTTATTACTGGTAACAATCTATTAATTCTACACTATAAACTAGATATATTGAAGAAAATATATAAAAAGAATGGATATGCGAAAAGTCTAGTCCACGGAAATTGATTTGAGAAAATCCTAATTCCAGTAAGTAGGTAATATATGAGATTCTGGACAACTAGTTAATTTAAAATATGGAAGGCTATAATTTGTGATTTTGGGTCGATATTACATCTAACGTGAAATGCAATGTGAAAAATGTATATAGGTTTAACATTATGGTTCTCTATGCCCTCTAACGTGGACTTTAATATTAAAACTACACTTACTAACCAATACACCGTTTGAAGTAACCAACACTCAGTTATCTACTATCCAAAACACAGTTTCGGCGTGTCGGATAATAAGTGTGGGTTATAGGATACTAAATGTAGGGTGTTGGATAGTAGATGACTGGGTGTGGTCACTCTAACTTTTTCCTTGTTTAGTAAGTGTGTGGTGTTGTTCATTCAAAACGGCATAATATGTTTTACTTTTTATACATATCTTTAACAATTTGTATAAATTTGTTATTAAAATTTTTAATTGAATATCTACAATTTTCCTTAAAAGATTGCAATATTTCAATTTGTCCGGACATGTTCAGAAATTGCTAAATTCGGTATAATTAATTTTCTTTATTTGTAAAAAAGACAAATTGCAAATTTTTCACTTTTAAACTTTTTAACAATTTGTAAAATTCTTTTTACCATTTTTTACATTTTGAGGGAAATTTCTTTTAATCTCCGCTAAACTTCATATTAGTTTAGAAAGTTTAGTATTACTTTAGTCTCAGCCATATTTTAAAATTGTTCTGGACATTTTTTAGTCTCCGCTGAAGTTCGTATGAGTTTCGGAATTTTAGTAATACTATTAGTCTAGACCATTTTAGTATAACGTTCCGGTTTTCTTTTCTAGTCTCCTCTAAATTCCCGTACGGTTTCGTAATTTTGGTACTACTTTTAGTCACGTCCGTTTTAGTGTTATGAGTTGGTTCCATTGATTAAAGCTATTTATAACATCAGTACAGTATATGCAAATTTACTGGCACCTCCAAGATGATCTGAGGTATAGATGTAGCCTCAATATTAAATTCACGTTAGAAGTCATAGGGTCCCATTTGAGTTCAACAACTTCTAACAATGAAACCATGTACTCCTCATGTGAAACATATTACGTAATATGGTTTTTTAGTTCGAGAGCAGACCGACGCATCATGCTACACTATTACAAACATATATTTCAAAATGGCGCCGTAATGTTATGTTCCAGTTTGAGAGTGCATCTGAACCACATCTCAGACGAGTGTTGCAATCAAAGTTGTGGGACCTTTTGGGCTTATTAATCTGCAATGTTGAAGCACCATAATTTGAACGAATGGGAGAGAAATTTGATCAGAATTTTAATCTTGGTATAACTAATCAAAATCTCAAAACATTAATGACTAGGCTTCCATGCCATTGGGGTCAAAGGCGAATTCACTGTTTGTTATCTTTTTTACTTAAGTAATCTTTGAGCACAAGTTTGAATAAAGGCAAATAGATCTTTATTAAACTTGAGATGAGAGATAATTTCATTCAACCACGTTCCAGTTGGATTCGATAATCAGAACTGTATGAGCATGGATTCAGGGTCTATGATAATGACTTTCAGTAGGTATTGTTTTTCCTTTAAAAAAATATTTTCATTTTTAACACTATAGTTTAAACCAATAGGAATGGGTCAAGAAACAAACAAACTGGTAACTCGGTAAATCTCACGGGTGAATTTATACAATAAAGTTATTTTTCTTTAGACTACTTACTGTGCTTGTTTTTAAATGTAAGGGCATACTTTCTTTTTGTTCTTCAATTTTTTTGGGAAATATTAGAACTAGAAATTAAAAATATTGGATGCAGATGACACAATGTTTATCTTCTATCTATGTGTAGTCAAAAGATCCCACCCCTTCACTGTTATATGAACTTTTCTAGTGTTACGGAATCATACCTTTTTACCTTTTTATAATGATTTAATTTACTAATTTATGATTTCTGTTTTAGTCTGAATAGTGTTATGTATGATGTTTATATAATATTATAAATATTTTGGGAAATTATAAATGTTTCTTCACTTTAATATTTGCTTAAATCTTAATGTTTATCAGGAAAAACATGTTTAACTAGTGTCCTTGAATTAGGTTGTTTTGATCAATATGTTTTCTCAATTTGAAGGTCAAGGTTGATTTTTGTTTACAAGTAAAATTCCATTAAGATGACACATGTTCTAGAACATTCTGTCATGTGACCAATCTTTATATATGCCATGTTTGGTGGACATTTATTCAGTTTTGACATTACCATCAGTCTTGTAAAGAGCTATTACAGTTGTGAAAATTCATTCCAAATTCTAAGAGAGGAACTATTTTAAATATTCATTGGATTATAACAGTGCCCACAAACTTTTGGATTTTGGATTTTTAATTGACGATTTTGGAATTTATGTGAACTTATTCAGAGATTTTGGAATACTTCATTTTGACATCAGCACATCAAGATTACTAGTTCATCAGGACTTTGGAGACCATAAGCACATCATAACATTCAAGGACACAGCTGTGAATTCGGAACATTCTATATTTAGGACTTGTGATTAGAACAATCATTCTTATTAGATTATTAGGATTTCAAAACACATTACTGTAAGTGACTTTTTGATTTTTCATTTTAATTATCGAGTAATAAATTGCTTGTTGATTTTTACTTGATTTGTTGGTTTCACTTTCTTTCTGTTACATTTTTCTTAGACCATAGAGTCGTAACAATAGGGGTTAGCATATCAGTATAGATACGACTAATGCTCGATCAATAAGTGGTCACATGATCAATTGCGCGGGAAATGAAGTCGACCTGGCTTTGTACTTTTTAGAAATCAACATTGAAAGGTCACATTCCATACTACACAATAACATTATGTTTACTCTTTAAGATTTTTAGTACACTAGACCTTTGGGTAAATGACGCGTAACCTAGTTCCTGATTGGTTCTTAGAGGGTTGTGTTATTTTGAAATACCATAGTATTAAAGACGAAGAAAGGATATTCCCTTTTAATACTACGCACTTAGTAAAGATATATAGGGAATAATCTTTGGAATTATCATTCTTTACAGTTGCTTGATCGAGGAGAGGTTATTGAAATTATTCAGTTCTGTGTGGAATTTATTTAATTAGTAATTCATCTGAATTACTATACAGCTCCGTGGAATTATCGGACATCATTCTAAAACTTGTGAGATTCCAGACTTGCAAGGATTATTTTGGATTACATCAGAACTTATCAGTTTCAGCACATTACAGGCTTTTTTCATTCGGAATACCACATCCGGATTATTCTGATTAACAACAGGAAGTGAACTTTAAAACATTTTAGGACTTTTTAGGATATTCTATACTGTAAGTTATTTTAATTCTTTCACTTTGATTGTTTGTTGAATTATTAGAATTCTTTTAATATTTTAGGAAATTAAAGTTTTGCATTTTAATCTTGAAAGCTTGTTTGTGTCTTTTATTCTGTTACATTACCCCTAGAGTCGTAACACTAGGAAGGGGAAAATGACCTAGAGCAGGATCGTCGTTTACATTAAAATTTCCGTTTTGTTTGAAACGCGAAGAGGATGACAGTGTTATGTACCCCCTGGCTACAGTCGAGTTAGAAAACAGAAATTAATTATTAGTTGTGTGCATTTTTTATATCCTTGACACTTTTTGTTTTTAAAGTAGAAAGAGGAAAGAAGGTACGAACTGCAATTAACAGTACTTTGCGAATAGTATAATGGATTTTAACCAAACTCGGCACATGGGTGCATATTTTCTTTTTTTTCTCTAAGTTTTGAAAAAATTGATTGTTTTAATTTCTATTAAGCAATTTATAATTTTAAAATGTTAAAAATGTTTGATTTTTAATCGTCTGGAAGATTTTAATTATTTTTTTAAACATTTTAGAAAAAAGGTTATGTTTTAATTGTCAATGGTTTAATGTTTATTTTTTTTTGGATTTTTACGTTTCATATTTCAATTTCAAATTTTTTGCTTCTTAAAATTGTATATGCTTTGTATTTTTGTAGAAATTGTTAAAAAAAATTAATTTGTGTCTTTTTAAACCTTTATAACTTTTTTGTTTACAGTATATTCATTTTTAAATTTTGTGCAATACTTTTACCATTTTTAATTGTTGTTTAAAAATCTTTAAATGTTTCGCTTGTTTTGTTTACAATTTGTACGTTTTTAATAAGAAAAATATATAATGAATTTTTCATATTTAATATAATATAAAAATTGCTTACAATTATTTTACAATTTTAATTTGCTTTTACCTTTTGTACTCTTTTTGAAATTTGTTTATCATTATATTGTTTTTACAATAGTTTTATTTTTTCTAAACTCTTAGTCATAATTTAATTTTTTTTAATATTTGTAGTTTCTAAAAATATATATATTTATATGATGTAATATTTTAATGTTGAAAAAACATTTAAGCTTTTTGTATTCTTTAGTGTCAAATAAATTTCCGAGTCAGTTTCGTAACTTTTGTATTACTTTTAGTGAAGGTGAAGTATTTGAACCTAATAAGGCGGTTATTTTTTAGTCTCACGTTAATTCCGTCTCAGTTTCGCAATTTTAGTATTACTTTTAGTATATGCTATTTAAATAAAACATTCTGGGCTTTTCTAGTCTCCGCTTAATTCCGTTTCAGTTTCGTAATTTCAGTTCGACTTTTAGTTCGGACTATATTTTTTAATATAATATTCCGGATCTCTTTTAATCTGTGCTATAGTTCGCGTCAGTCTCGGAATTTTAGTATTAATATTAGTCTCAGCTAGTTTTGAAAAATGATCTTTTTGGCGGCGCTCTACAGTTTCGTATTTTTGCATAGGGTTAGATTTTTAAAAAAAAAATTCCTAGGTTGTCCTCGCTGGTTATCCTGGCTATTTAAAAGAAACATCTTTTATATCTTATATATTATTAAAAGAACTTTAAATTCTCTATTTTTTTTTTTTTTTTTTTTTTTTTTTTTTGATGTATGATTGATTGATGTAATTTGGTTGAAGAGTATAAAGTTTAGCCTTACTTCAGATGTGCACATATAAAAAACTACTGGCCCTGCTTGGTCAATTTCACTTCCTGAACTTCAAAGGTAAATTGTACAAAAAGAGCCGATAACGTTTTTTTTACTTTTAATATATTTTGTTATTCATTCATTGCATTTTCAGAAGCTGGTATTGCCTACTATGGCAATATTCGTTTTCCTTTTTTTTAATAACTGCTAAAGTTAGTGCATTTTAGACTAATTCAGGCTGATTTTTCGAGCGCATGGGAGCAGCCATTTTGTTAGCTGTGTGCTTAGATCACGCACAGTTTCCACAAATACAATTTGTAAATAAATTTTGCCACATCACATTGTCTCCATTTTGCATGTGGCAAATGCAAACAACTTCACTAATATCTGTAGAGCGCCAACTTATTTAAAATTTTCTGCATAATTCATTGTCAGTTTCGGAATTTGGTACGAATTTGGTGTTGAGATATTCTGGAAATTTAAAACTATGCGCTAAATGTCGTATTAGTTTCAAAATTTTAGTATTACTTTTAGTCGTAGGCACTTTAATATTATATTCCATGTTTTTTAGTCTTAGGTAAATTTCATTTTAAATTCGAAATTTTAGTATGACTTTAAGTCTAGGCCATATATACTTACATATATACCATCTATATACTTTTAAATATAATATTTCCGGATATTTTTTTTTTTGTGTCCACTATATTCTGTGTCAGTTTCTCAATTTTAGCTAGACTTGTAGTCTCGCCGATTTCAATATCATATTCGATTTATTAGTCTCCGCAAAATTCCGATTTTGCTGGTGCATTTTTTTTGGTATGGTTTATACATTTTGTTTTTGTTACAGAATTATATATCATTTTCCTTTTAATAATTGTATAGTTTATAAGTTTATGATCTCTGTTCTTAGTCTAACAGCTGTCGTCTTGCCGTGAGTACATATACGGTAGGCTCGATCGATATTTCGCTGAGTACATTGGACTTGGAATTGTCTCTTGTAGCATTACTCATGTCACGTGGTCCCGCGCGTTAGATAGTATGAACTTCTGACCTTGATTCTATGATTCTTCAGTGTCAATACGTTATTTACTGTTTATAATGTCAGGACACTGGTACTTTAAGAGATGTCACGCATAACCTAATTTCTGATTGGTTCGGAGAGGGTTGCAATATTTCGAAATGCCCAGTTGTTTATCAAAGGCGTAAAGGGTTTTATTTTGTTTCACCGGAAGACTATATTATAGAATTAATAGTAACATTCTGGCATTCTTAATAGTTACATTGAATTGAGAGGTCATAAACGAGTTTGGTGCATTTTGTTTGTGGGATATTCTGCTTTGGAGATCTATTTATTTTAATACAGTGCATTCTGGATTAGTACTGTTTCTTCAACCTTAATAATTATACAGCTCCATGGAATTATCGGAAACATTTCTAGAACTTGTGATATTCCATATTCGCAAGGATTACTTGGATATAACTTATTCTTATCAACACATTAGTACAGTGAAGGCTACTTCAATCGGAACATATTACATTCGGAATATTTGAATTGACTTCCGGATCGATGAAATTTAGAACAATTTAGGACTTTTAAGGATATTCTATACTGTAAGTTATTCTTTAATTCTTTCACTTTAATTGTTTGTTGAAATATTTTAATATTTGAGGAAATTAAATATTTGTATTTTAAATCTTGAAAGCTTGTTTGAGTCTTTTCTTTTGTTACATTACCTCTAGTTGTAACATTTTAAATATTAGGCGAGCATGCACGACAATTTATTTTTTTAAAATAATCGATGTAATTCTTTTTAAATTATAAAATTGGAAAACGTTAAGTGCGCATGCGCGAATGTTTTGTGAAATATTTTTGCTCAAAATTTTTCGGCGCAAACTTTTTACATTTTAAAATGTTATACTTCCTATAGACATATAAATATTTGACGTCATTTCCAGTAGGCGTGATGAGATATCTCTATTGGAGCCACCAAGTTAACTAGCTTGTAATCAACGATTACATAGCACACCTATAGTCTCTAGTAGCCATTGTAAACATTATCATGCAGAAAATAAATTCACACTTAAATGATCTTCGCCCCTTTTCTAACTAGACTTTTTTTGCAATCTTTTATCTTTGCATTTGAACTTTTAATCATTTTAGAATTTGAAATTTTGAACATTAAATTAACACTATATGGCAAAATTTGTGCTGACATATTGTGAAACCATCTACCCACCTACCTACCTACTGCAAAAGAGGATAAAAGACAAAGAATACAAAAATAACATTCTTTTCTATCATGTCAATGTCGAGGTAGTAAGTTGAAAAGAAACAGCTGTTTTTGTATTATTTTTTTAAAATGATTGATCTTAGAACCTGCTTTAATAGTTATTATGATTGCCTACCCCTAGAAGCCAGATTTTACTGGGTGAACGTCACGGGCTTTGAGTAACCTTGGAGTAACAGCCAGCAGTAGATAGTTCATCCAGCGATAATTTCCTTAATTAACCACTACAGATGAGGCCTCACATGAAAAGCACACAGCATGGAGTCCACTCACTAAATTCCTATGCTCATTCACATGCACAATACACAGTTAACCTGCTGAGGGTAACATATCACAATATACAATGTATAGTCAGTATTATGGAAAGTTTACCATTGAATAAGCATATTTATTCCTACTTTCAACCGCATTGGTCAGAAAATGCCTTCTAAGTAGGCTAGGATGTATATAGGTCTAGCATGGATGAATCAATGTGATCACAAACATAAACGAAAGTTAGGGAGGTGGTAAAATCCCTCTCACCCTGTCAAAGATAGTGTAAAGAATGTATTATCCCTGAGAGCTTTTTGTCCTTTCCCCAACAAAAAAAAAAAAAAACATTAAAATCTACAATTGCACAACAGTTAGTCAATTTATCAATCAGATAAGAGATACGGCTTTTGTAGAAAATTGAATGCTCTGATTGATAGTTTATCTTTGTTGAAAAATGATCTGAATCGATCTACAGGCCCGCCGACAGAAATTTCTGGCTTCTGGGAAGAGCAGTCATTGGCCCCAAAACCCAAAATAAGTTTAATTTTTTTTTATCTAAAAACCTGTGTCCAGTTTTGCATATAAAACCTGTAGTAAGCTACCATAACTTAGACTCATGAAAGGAACAAATTTTAATATTCACTGCAAAAATTAATTTATTTTTTATAACTGAGTTGACGGCGGACCCCTAGAATTCATCAAACCCCTGGGCAATTGCCCCCCCCCCCCCGATCCACTTTCACCTGCCTCTACCCCCCCCCCCCCCCCTCGGCGGGCCTGTCAATCCAACTTAGCATCCATTAAACATCGGGTAATTTCTTCTCTCCAGAACGGAACTTTTATAATTTTGTAACATGTGATACATTTGCTACACTATGAGTTTAATTAAAGTCAGAAAACAACTGATCAATATCAATTCCGCCTTTATGCAAACCGAAATCAGTAGAAGTAGTTTCCTCCCCTTGAAAAGAACAACAATATTTTAAATAGTGAACGCTTGTGTACAGATGGGTGCAGGAAAATCACATAAATGAGAGGTTTTCTCATGAACAGCATTTGTAATAGCTTGTCCCATCAAGACTTTCTCCTCATCTGAATTTCTGCAGTAGATGGAGAGGGAGCTGACGGACTTGTGGCTTCTTACAGACATACTTTAAGCAGGAAAATCTTCTTGTTAGAATAGTTACATCTGTGGTACGGATAGAGTGATTTGCGTCAGTCTTTTTTAATTTTTTTTTTTTATAAATTAGTTTTTACTAAGGGTTGTCATGAATTTAGAAAGTGTATCATGTGTTTTTGGCGTGCGTAAGGAGAGAGGAATTGGAAATTCAGCTAAAAGACAGCAAACATTTTATAAAACCTAATACTTGTCGACACTATGTTCATAAATGAAGTAAATAATTTAAAAACGACCCTTTACAAATGTGTAAAAATTATATACATGCCTGTTGTAATTGGTCGGTGATAAGCTGAAGCTTTCTTCTTGCCTCTTGTATGCCAGCTTGCAGTGTCTCCTTCGACTGTGACTCTGTACTCATCCTTGCATTCAAAAATTCCAGCACCTCATTTACGAAAGTGTGTAGCCATCTTTGAATGAATGAATCATAAACTAATGAATTCATCTTAGATAAATACTGTATTCAATTTGGGAATAAACAAAATCGGGGAATATTTTCAAGTAAATACTGCCACTAATGGTGGGAAGGCAATATTTACTCTCTGTGCAGAGGAAACCTGCAAAGAACTTACTTGCTACCGTAATGTGGAGCTCTCATAATTTGAGGTATTATGTTCTCTTCCTTTATTGTATCTAATAGATATATAGAAATAAGAAAAGTAAGAAACGAGCAATGGAAGAAAGACGGAAAGACAGATAGACAGAACGAAAGTTGGAAAAATAACGTTAAAGTATTAACAACAGTGATTAATCAACTGATCGATTGATTTATTGAGTTAAACTGAACTGATGATGATGATTACGATTATGATGATGTTAGGGTTATTATTATTATTATTATTATTACCGGAGGTGTACGATAGTTATACACCTTGTTGCACGAGATGTCTGGAAAGTAGAAGAAAGAACAAATAAACAACCTCCAACTCTGTATTGTTATGGAATCATATATCTTTTTATTTTAATAATGGTATAGTTTATTAGTTTATGATCTCTATTCTTAGTCTAACAGCTGTCGTCTTGCTGCGAGTACACACACGGTAGGCTCGATCGATATTTCGAAACCTTAGTACATCGCGCGTGAGGTTGAACATTTGACCTAGAATCTAGATTCATTTCTAAAGTAAATACTTTGTTATTAATAAAAATGTCAGTATAGGGGTACTTTAAGCGCTATTACGCATAACCTAATTTCTGATTGGTTTGGAGAAGGTTGTTTCTAGAAGGATAAAATGGGTTTTTATTTTGTTTATGCGCAGTGGGAGACTATATTATGGAATTAATAGCAGTATTCTTCATTCTTCATAGTTACACTGAATTGAGAGGTCATAAACAAATTTGGTACATTTTGTTTGTGGGATATTCTTCTTTGGAGATCTATTTATTTTAATACAGTGGATTTTGGATTAGTACTGTGTCTTCAACTTAATTATTATACACCTCCGTGGAATTATCGGAAACATTTTTAGAACTTGTGAGATTCCATATTCGCAAGGATTACTTGGATATAACTTATTCGAATCAACACATTAGTACAGTGAAGGTTACTTCATTCGGAATACTACATTCGGAATATTTGGATTAACTTCCGGATCAGTGAAATTTAGAACAATTTAGGACTTTTAAGGATATTCTATTCTGTAAGTTATTTTTAATTCTTTCACTTTAATTGTTTGTTGAAATATTTTAATATTTTAGGTAATTAAATATTTGTATTTTAAATCTTGAAAGCTTGTTTGAGTCTTTTCTTTTGTTATATTACCCTTAGTCGTAACAGTATATAATTATTACATAAACCATCGAATGACAGAGATTGTAACGGATCGCTCATCGTCTGACAGAGAGTGTAACTGATTGCTCATATCCTAACAGAGATTCTAACGGATCGCTCGACAATTCAATCGCCAGCTAGGCGTGAACTGTTACTTACTCCGATAGAGAGACAAGATATTGTCCAGCCGTGTAGGGCACACAGATAGGAATTATTATATGACACATACGAATTCAACTCTGTATAATTTCGACATTTTTGTCTACGAAATCTTCACACTGTACTTACGAGTATTCTTTAAATCACTGGGAGACATTAAAAAATAGATATTTTTATGAGTGGAACATTCTGCCTTTTTCCAAGGGGTCAATTAAAATAGGTTATTAACGGTTAGATGTGTCATGCTAACTATTTTGTCCATTGATATACGCCATGATACGCGCGCTTAAGGAGAGAGGAATTGGAAATCATTCTAGCTTATACACATGATAATCAGTCTGCCCAATTTGATTTCTCTGGATTTTCTCCTTTTTTATGACTTCGGCGTAAATTTGTGAAAATATGTACGTGTTTTATTAGTCGAGCCAGATAATAATAGAATATCATTATCCCAATTTATTACTGTTTTCTAGGAATGCAGCTTTAGCTACATGATCTGCTTCAAGGTCATATATGAAAAATAATCTTAAATGAGTATATACGTAATGCCTTTGGTAGAACAATATGTGTAAATTGAAAACACGCTTTTCCGGTAAGATTTACACTGACCGAAATCCTGAAATTTACCTCTAAAATTAATAAAGAGGTTGATTGTCCAAAATTACCGACTGCATTCCTTTTGTGTATTATGTCATTCCAGAACAAGCCGATTATCCATTCCTGAAGAAGTGACTGTGTATTGTCTGAACAGTCACCTCAAGTAAAAATGGAACCGTCTTGCTTTAATTGTACAGAATCAAAAGAGAAAAGAGTCTGTTGGTATCTTTGTTTTTCATTTCTAAAGAAAGAAGGGAATACAGTCCATTTCATTCAGGCAGCAGCGGTTGAGCAGAGCAGACGTGTGGCAGACGTGCTAACGGTAGAGGGAGTCGCAGTGGACGAGGAGGGGAGGAGGCAGGGTTGGTCTGCAGCTATGGAACACCCAACTACAACTACAACTATGAAGTATGGAAGTATGGGGCCAAGCTGACGTACAGGCCAACGGTTTTCAAACTGTCCACCTACCCCCCCCCCCCCCACCCCGCCAAAATGCCGACTACATGGAGCATCGTGCTACCAGCAGGCGAGCTACCAAGAGGGCGCTGCGATAAAGATAGAGCTGACACAGCAGTACGACAGAGCTTCTCTATCGGGGACCACACGCTGCTAACAATAGTCCTTTTAAGGGCTAAATAGTCCTTTAAAGGGCTAATACATTGCCTGAATCAATTTGGCTTTTTTTCGAAAACCCCTTTTGATTATACTCTTTTAAAACACAAATTTGACCAATTTCGACCCACCGTCTAAAAATTACAACTCAAAATTGTAGTGTGCATGATACGAAAAAGATATGAGTAATTCTCACTAAAAGATTGGTATTGTTTTTGAAAATAATATGTACACTTTGTACACAAAATTTTTACAACTGGAAAATATCGCGTTAAATGGAAAATTCTTTGAAACTTGAAGTATTGTCATAATTGAACAAGTGGCTTACACTTTATTGGTATTAGGGACAGCCCGACTTAGTTAACTGGGCAGAATTTGATCATGTACGTACGTTCCTGGAGTTTCAGCTTCCGTCACGTTTTGCGCTTTCGCTTGCCTAGTCGGTGCCGCCTGCCAATCCAGACTGATACCTTGAAGCAATTCCGAACAACAAGTGCGCTATCGCGCACCTGTATACCTGTAAACATTGTGGTTCTAGTCCTATGTACAGGTATAAACACACCTTACAATATCATGCATTCAATGAACCCCCTTTGTGGGGAAACTATGCATTGATGGTAGAGTGTGTTAAATGTACACATCCTCCAATAGTGCGCATTTATTTTAACCCCCTTAATTGTGGGGAACCATGCTGCGCTGGAGGGGTGTACTTAATCAGTAAAGTGTCAGGTGTGTTGCAAACTGTCAACACACCTGACCACAATTATAGTGTGTTCAATCACACATCTAACCCCCCTATGCGTGCTTTGCACGCTGTGGGGGTACATAGTCGAACATGCCCGAAGGGCGAAAACGACTCAAATTCAAGAAACGAAACGAAGAAGGGAATATAAAATATTGATCTACCAATTATACTATGTCCAAGAGGGAAATACCATGCAGAGCTTTGTGATTTCTGCTAATACGGCATTTTATTCTAGTTATGAATGAACTTTGATCTGGTGAAAATTAACAAAATTGAAACGACTCGTGAATACCTGCTGTTACATATATCAAGTATGTTTTGCAAATTGATTGGTGTGTTTGCGAGCAGAGTTATATCATCGGCTAGCACTTGATTTCCAGACGGAGTGGACCCAAAAAGTAGCTCTAACTTTGGCTGATGTAATTAGTGTAAAAAGTTATTAATATAAAGAAGATATAAGAATGTTGATAAAACACCTTCCTGTCGAATCCCCCTTTCTACTAGAAAAGGTTCGGATTTTGATTCGTTCATCAGGACAATGCTTTGAATATTCGAGTACGATTCCTTTATTACATGTAAAATCTTTCCTCGAATGCCTAGTTTTCTGACTTTTATGAAAAGTCTGTCGTGATTCACAGTGTCAAAGGCCTTTTGAATATCTAAGAAAGCAGCAAACACTCTTGATCCTCGTTCTAAAGTGGAGACAAAAACAGCTTGGTGTAGATTGAAAAATGCTGTTATACTACTCAGTCCCTTTTGAAACTCCTTTTGTTCGGTATTAGTGAAGTTATATATAGTGCTATTACACCATCCAGTTAATCTATTGAAACATCACTTTTCAAATAGTTTGTATAATACAGGAAACAGGGAAATAACTCTATAGTTGTCAGGGTCAGTTTTAGATTTCCCTCCACCTTTAAATATAGGCACAAATAACCCTACTTTCTAATCGCAAGGTATGTAAGACTGGTCTATTACCCCCGTTAAAAAGCATTGTGATGAATTCTGTGAGTTTTTTTCTCCCCCGTAACGTAAATGTACATTTTGAATACCATCAATGCCCGGCGATTTCCTAAGTTTGAGCTGTTTTATGACAGAGGCAATTTCTTGATAACTAAATTTTGTTTTAAAGATAGGTTCATCAACCAGTTCGTCTGTTCATGATTTACAAATATGTATGTAGACTGAGTGTACAATTTAGACAAAATATTTTGCAAACAGTCGAGATATTTCATCCGAAGCAGACGCTAATTCACCATCATATTTAATTCAAAACAACATTTACAATATTTGCCTTTGTTACGTTGTCTGTTATACAACTTCCAAAAAGGCCTAACGTCTAATTCAGCTGATTCATCTAAGTCTTTGAAAGTAGCTTCTTCATGATCGTGTATCACACATTCTTTGGTATTTCTAAATTCTCTGTTTGCAGTTTTATATTGCTTGTAAGATTCATTGGCAAGCTCTCGTGGCCTTCCATTTTTTATCCACTTTTTCCGAAAGTATCGAGCTTTATTGTGAGTTTTCTTAACTTCAGGCAATCAATAAGGTTTTGTGTGAGAATTAAACTTTTTCGACGGTAAGACTTGAAAAGCTACATCTCTCATTAGAGAAATTAATTTACTATGAATGTTTTCTATTTGTTGGGGCGATTGTGGGAATCGATTCACAATCAGCGTTTAATAGTCTATTTACTTCAAGTTGGTAAGCTACTAATTTCGCATCCCTACATTTAGACCAGGATAGAGATGGAAATATAGGAAAACGAGGGTTACAATACGTTGCAAGCGCAAAAGTAAGGATGCTGCACACAACATGATGATACGAGGCTATGCACATATCGTGATTTGTAAAATCTGCACAATCAACCACCCAATCTAGCATTCTTCTGTTAACAATTATATAGTCAAGAGTTGTTCTGCATGGCTCGAACGTACAATCCAGTCCTTTAGTTAAATTTGACTTGTTCCATGGCATCAAGTCATTGTTGTCAACAAAAGCCTTGAGCAGGTTGCATTTATACCATGTACACCATGATGATGGTGATTCTCTGTATCTGGCATTAAAATCCCCCATGATTCAATTGAATCAATACATTCTTGATACAAATTAAGATTGTCATCAGAGGGCAGATACATACCAAATATAAAGACTGTGAGATCTTTCACTGATCTTAATTCAATGCCAACAAAATTCGATAATTACTGCAATTTAGTTCTTTTACTGAGTAAGGCCAAGTTGTTTTTAATCATAATTGATACTCCACCTTTTCAACCTTTCGAGATCAAGCAGTTTTCAGTATTATCATTTTTCGTATAACACATGTAACCACTATGTAATGTATCTATAAATTTGCTTGTTTGTTTTGCCAGTTTGTGTTCACATATCACGGCGATATCACATTCTAATAGATCAAGTAAATTACTGACACATAATGCAGAAGACATAATTCCTCTGACGTTCCAAGTAAGAATGTTAAGACCATTGTTATGCATTATTAAGTAAGCAGACGTATACACCAGTAATATTGCAATAGTTATCAGTGACATTTGAACTAACATATTTCCATACAGTAAACAATACATGTACAAAGCGGATTACCACTCTGTGTTTTGTTCCTGACCCGTAGGCGTCAAAGCTGGCATGCCTATGATCGTAATCATAATCATCATGGTTGCAGTCTTGGTCATGATCACCATAGTCATCATCATGATCGTGTTCCATATATCTGCTCCTTCTACCACGTTTTAAGTTCAATCTCGAATTATTTTCCTTGAATTCATTATCGTCGCGTTCGTGATTTCCTCTTTGTATGTTCTGTTGGTCGTATTTAGCATGCAACTGGTTTCTAATGAGCCAGCGCCGACATTCCGCCAAACAAAGTTTTCGCTTCTATTAATTTTGCTTCTTCCGCATGAATATTTACCCTCACTATTAAGTTTCGTCCATTCCTACTATGTAAAATACGAATCACCATCGGATGTAGCCTTATTTCTTCCAAATATAAAATTATCCCTGATCTTGTAGTTCGATTATCGATATTTCCGAGATAATACATGTAAATTGTTTCTGCGCGATACTCCTATAAAGACTTCACTAGTATCATCAGTCCTTACTTCGTTTATATCAAGGTCTGGGTTTTGTTTCTCTTGTCGACAATCAGTTCTTCTAAAATCAATTGGTTCACTGTCGCTCGTAATAGAAGAAGTGTGCTGTTCGTGGTTAGGACTGTATGTTACATGACTGACTTTGGAATTTCTATCTGTATACGACTGTTGTTGCTGATCATGTTTTCGTTTTATTTCATCCATATGTGTGAATTTCGATTGGTCTCCAGCTGTCTCTTTTCTTTCTTATATGTATTGTTTTGTTGATGTAATACTACTCTCAGTTAGGTGCGGTATGTTCGAGTCTCTAGACCCGCCTGGTACAGGTTGTGGGCTTAAGTGTCTAGCAGTGGCTTCTGCATAGGTAACGGCGGCATGTACATTTCTGTTAGATTGTTTATTTTGAAATCTTTCTGGTTTCTGTTACGGGCGAGCTGTTAACTACACTAACTGTCCTCTTGGGAAAATCAGTTTGAGCACTTGCTTTCGCACTATTTGATAAATGCGTTTTCATTTTAATTGATATCTGTAACACTTTGTTTGTCAATTTAGAGGCATTGGCTTCAATGGCATCGAGTCGCGCTGTGTAGCTGGCTTCGTCAAAATCGCCAATATTATGAATTCTGCTAGATGCATACTTTTTAAAAGCTTCAAGCACACAGCAGAAACAGTTTTTCTAGAGTAGATTGCAAGGTAGTGTTTGTCTTTTCTCGTTTATTAATTTTTTCATCTCTCGACTGAATAAGTTTGGTAGCTTCATTTATTTTGATCTTTAATTCATTATCCCTTGTGGTCATGTTATGCAGGTCAGCTTTACATTATGCTAATGTAAGTGGAATCACTACTATCTGTACACATGGGAGTCACTGGTGTTCTTAAAGGTAGACCTGAATGGTACACACTACAATCGGGATCTTAATTTGTTAGACATTTCACGTGTACTATGAAGACTTGACACACATTCATTTACTGGATTAGGAGATATAACTAATTAATAGCTACCAAAATGCAACCTTCACGGAAAGAGCAGAGCAACTTTTTGTAAACAGCCCGATATGTGCGCTCGAGCTTGTGACGTCACAAGAGGAACCCAAGTTGGCCAGCAACATGGCTTATCAGTGTGACAGTCTATGATAGTACCAATTAAACTTGCTTTTGTTTTGCAACATTGTTTAAATTATGTGTATATTTCCATCAAGTACGGTTGACTTCCTCTGACACCTATTTGTATTTTCATTACAAAGTTTCGCTTTTGTTTAAGTTTAGCACTGACTTGCGTGTCAAAATCTTGCAAGAATCGTCACAAAAGGACACTGTGTTTCTGGATCATTTTCTTCACAAAAGAAAGACGTGCAAACGATTTGTACGATAGTAATTGCCGTGTTCCAAATAAAGAATAAATCGTCTTTATGTAGATTATATATTACACGAAACCATCTAACATTGAGTGCAGTATTTAACAGCCCAAATTGTAGCGAAGCAATTAGGAGTGAAATTTTTATAAATCGACAATTGATAATTGACCGTTTCATATCTCGTTTGGGAAAGGTATCATTTATATTGCACGAGGCCAGCTGACTTGGGGTGTCGTATTTAACATCCCCAGTCGTAGCCCAGCAATTAATAGCGGACGTTTGATAATTAATTCATAAGTGTCTGTAAATACTGAATTAAATTTATTGCTAAAATAAATAATAATGTGAGGAAAATAGCGATTTCCGGTGAGGGGACACTGGACGGTTGTCTAATACTGCCGTGTATTCACTGTTGCTATAGTCGTTTGTCTTGAACAATTCTTCTGCTTCTCTCTCTCTCTCTCTCTCTCTCTCTCTCTCTCTCTCTCTCTCTCTCTCTCTCTCTCTCTCTCTCTCTCTCTCTCTCAAAAGAATTCGATGATCTGATATGCATTTTAATTTGACGTTTAGCTTATAAAGAAATTGCTAGGTGATCATATTCTATTTTTCGCGATGTTAAGATGGCGAGGAAATAATCCTACTGCTACATCCAACAATGACAAATCTTATTCACATGACGCAATCAGAAACTATCTATAAAACTTCACACTCGACAACGGTATAACAGTGTTGATTGGCAATGCGGGGTTCCTCTTGTGACGTCACACGTACTCGAGTCACGGAAACTGTCGAAGTTGTGCATGGCCTAGGGTGAATATTTTGACATGTACATTTAAACTTAAATATCTCGCTAACCGTTAATCGCATCGAATCGAAATTTTCAGATATTGCATAAATCATCACACTGAATAATTTAGAGGTAAGTGATATGAGGGTCTCAGGTCTACCTTTAAGGTTGCTGATCTACAAAAAATGTGTTCTGTTTCAGAATCATCTCCGTTCAAAAATAAAAATAAGGCATAACAATCTTTGTGCAATCCTGAGAATGCTCTTCTTTTCAGTAGTATCAAACCCGAACACCTCTAGCATTCCCGCGAAAATGTAACAACCTACCCAATTCCCTCGATGGAGTGGCACCTCTCAAGTAACTGTGGCGTAGAGAAGGTCAACATATCCACACGAGCTGTTGCCTTATTTTTAGATCTGGGGACGAAGAGACATATTCCCCATACAAACCGTATCATCACAATTTGTGGAAATTGGTGTCAACTCAACACAGAATCATGGCACAGCAGATCTCCGTGGACCGTCTGATTCAAATGTTACAGTATGCAGATAAAGTGAGACATTGTTACACATTGTATTCCCTAGATGATAACATGTATCCTTGAGACAGTAACTTTGCTCTCTCTCTCTCTCTCTCTCTCTCTCTCTCTCTCTCTCTCTCTCTCTGTACTTGAAATCTGCTCAGTTGTATTAGTGGTTATTTTTAATGGTTTTATTTTGTCTGAGAATGATTGAGAAATAACCATCTTTCTTCGGTTTTGTCTCTTCTTTATCACAAAACGCACATAAACACAATATATCTGTCTGCCTGTCTGTCTCTCACGCACACAAACAAAGAAACATAAAACTGAGAGAATATACAAAGGTTCAGTAATTACCGTAATTTATAATATTTATGACATGGTATGAAATAGTAAATACATTTTTCGCAGCGTATGCCTCCACTCTGCTCTAATGAACACAACAATCAATGCATTTACTTCGAACGAATTCCTCTTCATGTATTTCATTTTCTCTGTGCCAGTACCTGATTACTGTCTGCCGCGTGTCTGTCTATTTTATTATTTGATTGTTTGTCCAAAAGCCACATTCTTGCCCAATCTATTCTTATATTATGAGGGTTATTCAGTTTATTTTTGAACGGAATAATCCTCATTGTTATCACAGATATTCATTATGCTCTTTACTTTATTCCGTCTCTCTAACAGATCAAAAACTACATTTATAAAATGGACACTCCAGCTTTTACTGAATATAAGTAGTTGGGGATTGGAGAGTTCTGGGCTGCATGATTTTTGACCTTTAATTCTCCTAATAACCTGAGTCACTGGCCTTCAAAACTTTACTAAATACCTGGGGTCCTGGCCTTTAAAATTGTATGAAAAACCTGGGCCACCTGGGCCACCGAGCTGCAGGATATTGGCAGGTTCTTGGCCACTTGACATTTAACCTTCACTTTGTAACCTCTGACCTTCATTCTAGGCTACTGGTCTTTAAACTCCACTATCCACCATGTCTGCTGGCCTTAAAAATTTACTGAAAATACCTGGTCCATTGACTTTTAAAAGTTTGAGGAAAAACCTGGGCCTCCTGGGCCACTACCCTTTAAATTTCAATGAGAAAAACCTGGGCTACCTGTGCCACTGGTTCATAAAAAGGTAATAGTCAATCTGGGCCACTCATCCTCAAAATTTTACTAGGAAATCTGGGCCACTAGTCCTCAAAATACTTGTTATACCAACAAAAATCCCGGGTAAGTGGCCATCAAATTAGTTGTTATAGCAACAGAAACCTGTGACCCAGCGTTATAACAACTATGTTTAAGACTGTAACCCCCACACACTTCCTATGCACCAATTTTCGTTACTTACAATTTCAAATATATCCCTATTATATTATTCAAAAAGTACACCATATTTATAAGCCACTATTTTATTAATTTCAAATTCTTACTATGTGGATCCTAAATATGAATATTCATCTCATGCATTTTTCCATTTGATTTTTTTATTTTGCGAATGTTTGTATATTAATTATTCCGACGTCACACATGCTCCGCCTTTTAGTGGAGTTCAAGTTATCTGAGTTTTGTATCAAATACGCCCATTTTCAGGACACTGTCATAGTATTCCCGTGGACCGTAATGTGATGTTTGAATATATTCAATTTTTGACGTCACACATGCTCCGCCGTTTAAATGCGCCCATTGTCATGAAATGTCATTATAGTATAATGTTAAAATTTTGCATGCCCCTAGAGTAGTTTGAACATAAAAACTGTACCATAGTTTAGTTCTGAATCCAACACAATACACTACCAGGTCTACAAAGTAGCTTCCTCTGAAAAATGAGCATTAATCTACCATCTAATTTATATAATTAATTTATTAAAATCTATTAAATATTCAGTTAATCTATTTAATATCACCGTAAAAAGTCTTTTTAAGAGTTCTGGTAAGTATATATTTTATATATATCATGGCACAGTAATTTACAATAGTAACGTTTTGACGTATTATACTATCTTATTGCCAAGACTATTACTACGACGTCCTATTCCTGGTCATGCCTATTACCGCGGTATCTGAGCATTTCCGATAACCGCTGTCATTATACTTCACATCTGAATGACCCGTATTGAAACATATACTCAAGAATTTCACATAGCCGTCAAGCTTAGCACTTGGAAGAAATTCTCTATTTATAGTAAAAAATTTTTTTATATTTTCCTTGCATGTCACATTTAAGTAAGTGATCAATTCCATTCATACCATATCCAGATCCAATCCCTTTTTGTACTTTTAAATCATAAATTCGTGCCTAGCACAATTTCAGCAAATCGTCTGCTTCACAATTTAAACATTACAAGCAGAACTGGTTACATGACTTAAGTTCGATTAAGGGTGTATTGTCAAACTCGTGAGTTTCGTTTCAGTGTGGGTTCTAAGATCAGTTGTATAAAGGCAAGCTAATGAACCCTGTCATGCCTTCACATTCATAAAAGATGCTTTAGCCACGTGGGGCGTACTATTTAAGTTTACGGGGCTTGGGATTAATTACAAATATACCATGTAATATAACATAAGAATATCATAAATCATAATTTTCTAATAAATCTACTTCAACACGGGCATACCAAGATCTTAATTAACAAGTTATGGATTTAATTGCGATAATTGTATTAAATCTGTTGCCTTTACAGAGCATTTCCCGATTTTTTTTTTTTATAACTTTGGTAACATACTTTTGACGGTCACTGTATTTCCCAATTGCCGCGGTAATAGGACGTTCTCATTAGAGCGCCTCCCGTCAGGGGTCACTTCAGAATACCCAGCTCTTTGGCGCACCCGTTGATCGAAAATGTAAATAATTCACCATGACCGATGCCTAACACGTTGATTGCTGATACAGGAGGATACAAATACAAAAGTATGTATACTGACATATTTTTCGGTATGTTTTCTAAGTAGTAATAGGTTGTACAGGCCTAAATACGGTCCTGGAAAATGCTTTTAAGTCTGCTATTGATAACAACACGATATCCAGTTTAGATCGCATTTTCTATTATCTACAATGGCTTTAGTGCAGAATGTTAAGGTTTTGCCTAATACACAGTAGACAAGAAAACTAGGAAGTTATCGTTCAGTAGCGTGTTTTCGAGGATCATCTATTTCTGAGTATGTACCTTCTATAGACGGCATCTGGATATACTTTAAGTTATGCCATTTAAGCGTACACATATGCTTGAAAAGAAGGCTTTCATTCATAATTATCTGAAAAAGCACACAGCATGGAGAAAAAGACTAGTGATGTATTCAACATAAAAGTAGTAGAGTAGATATAAAACCTGGGCCATTTAATATTAACTTATACAACGGCTTTAATTTACCGCTAAAGATAGATAAAGTTGTAACTACTGCAAAACACTACATAAAGCTCATATTATGTCAATATGGTTTTGCAACGTCCGGTATGTATTTTATCTTATCTACCAATGTGTGTATACAACTGCACAGTGATTGGGTTATACTAACTTTAGAATACAATCAGTACTAGAAAAAGAATTATTAGATGATTATTTAAACACATAAATAATTTTAAAATATTAATGACACAAAATTCTACTAACATAAACAATACGGGAAATTCTCTATCGCTCTCTCTCTCTCTCTCTCTCTCTCTCTCTCTCTCTCTCTCTCTCTCTCTCTCTCTCTCTCTCTCTATATATATATATATATATATATATATATATATAAAGAACAGTATTTAAGGTATATATACTATGATACTAAAAGTCCAGATGCTTTTACAAGTATTAATCAGTTGTTGGGGCAAAATAAACTGGAAAAGGAAGATAAAGCGCGAAGAGCTATAAAATAATCTGAACTTACAGATTGGTTGATGAAACTGTTTACTTACACATTAAATAAACAGACGAAAACAAGATTTCCACATAGAAGGGTGTATGTTAGCCACGCAGATGATCAGTGCCAGGCAGATATAGTTGATTTACAAGCATATCAAAATTTAATAATGGTTATAGATACATTTTGACAGTGACATATGTCTTTTAAAACTACGCCTCAGCTAAAAAGTAAAAACAAAAAGGCAGATGACATACATGATGCCTTTGGGGACATATTTGAAGAGAGAAAACCAGAAAAATACAGTTCGATGAAGAGAAGGAATTTGATAACGCAAAAGTAAAAGAATTATTAGAGAAAGAAAATATTGAGCAGTTTTCCACTCACTACGATAAAAAAGCGTCTGTAGTAAAAATATTTTAAAGAACTCTTGAGACTAAAATGTGGAAATATTTTACCGAAGATGAGACTAGAAAATGGGTAGATATATTAAAAGACCTTATTGATCGATACAATAGATCATATCATCGATCTATAGACATGTCCCCAATTGAAACAAGCAGGAAGAAAAAAGATAATGGATTAACTTATTTGGCTATCTTATAGCAGATGCCTATGGAACACCCAAATATATAATAGGTGAGAAAGTCAGGATTTCAAAATATGTCTATTTTAGCTAAAGGCTCTCTTCCTAATTTAACAGAATGCATTTTTTTCATAAGAGAAGTAATTTTAGAAGATCAGGTGGTATACTAAATTAGATGACATAAAGGGAGAGAACATTGAGGGAATATTTAACGTGGATGAGTTTTTTCTATACGACAAGCAGGATGATGTCTTCCAGATTGAGAAAATATAAAAAGTATAAATAAGCAATTGGCAAAATTATGTCCTGGTAAATTGGAAAGGATACGATGAATTTTTTAATAGTTGGGAACCGGAAGAAAATGTTGTCTCACTTAACTAGGCCCTGATTAATAGTCCTAAATCCATCGTTATACTCATATGTAGAAATTTAGATTATCTAAATGGAGCCAGTTACATTGTATGTGTGTTATAAAGTCTATAGATGAAATGGAACTTCGAAGTGCTAAGTACGCATGATATAAAGATTGTACAAATATAATTAAATCTAAATAGTTGAATCAATTATAAAATCAGACAATAAAACCAGCAAAAACTTACTTGTGAATGCTGAAAAAATGTTCAGTCCTAAAAAGATTTCACACTTATTTTTAAAATGGAAAACCGCAGACCACTCTAAAAAAGACGACCACTTTTTGTCAACAAATTTTTTATTTAAATAGAACAGTACTATAATAAACGGCACCAAAATTTGCTTCATACAAAAATACCAAAATTTGAAAAAAGGAAATTACAGCCTACTCTAATTAGTGTTCCATCTAGAAGAGAAATAAAACAAATTGTGAATGAAAGTAGAAAACATATTGTCGCAATAAAGTTACAAGAATCGTTTTAACAAGCATTAAATGAATACACATTTGAAGCTGGTAAAGAAACTAACTTAAATTTTATTTCTTTTTTAAAGACTTTGACCCATACTTATGGAAAAATAATAGGTAAAGAAACTAGAGACTTAGTTTAAGTAAAAGTTCAGTTAGATGTATCTATTCAACTTGCAAGAAAGGAAATAGATAAAGATGGAGTACATCATCATCATTATGTAGATTGGTATCATAGAACACCAACTGAAAAGATAATGAACCAAAAATGAAATAGCAAGTAAAGTTCAAGAACTGTTTGATATACTAGATACTACTAGATAAAAAATTTGGTCAGGAATTAAGTTTAGATACACATTGTTTATTTAAAAATAAACTATTTAACTATCATGTTGATACATTAGGCCAATAGCAGGAAAGGCATACATAGATGTACCAGACTGGATAGAAAATAGAAAAGCCTGTCTTAATATACATAATAGTGACAATAGATGTTTGTTGCATGCAATATAATTTAGTTTAGATCCATCTAAGGATCATGCCTACAGACCGCAAGAATATAACCTTGATAAATATAAACATTGCTTTAATAAAAGTTCAATAAATATACAAATAGAAAACAAAATAGAAAATAAATTTAATATATCTGCCAATGTCTATGAACCAGTAGAAACAAAACTTATAAAACCAGTAAGAATAACAGAAAGAGAAAGAGACAGACATCCAGATCTTTTAATTATATGTGAACGAGACAATTATCATTATTGTGGAATAAAGGATTTATCAAGATTGATTTCACCCCAAATTGACCAACATACAAATCAAAAACTCTTAAGTAAGAAGTGCTTGAATCTCTTTAAATTCTGAATTAACATTACAGAACACAAAAGATTATGCAATCCTAACATTTAACACTATAAATATAATGTAAAAAAAGGTTCTATCATTATATTGAAAACCTGCCATAATAACTAAAGATTCCTTTCGTTCCGTGTTGTGATTTTAAAGTATTCTTGAGGCACTAACTTATGCAAGCGTTACTCAGGAGTCATTTTATAGTACTGGCATTACAAATACGCCATAGACAATAGAAGCAGAAAAAACACACACCAGCAGGATTTTGTCTTTATTTTAATTAACTCGCAAGGAGTATAAACCGATAGTTTACACAGGATGAGTCTGCATAATTAAATCTTATGAAGAACACCAAGACCAAGTAAGGCCGCTGAAATAAAATTCGCTAATAAAGATAAAAATCATCATAATTCTACCTAAATAGGTGATATCTGTAAAAATGATCTAGGACCTGGCATTAACAATTACAAAGTAAGAGATCAAGATCACATAACTGAAAAATATAGAGGTCCAGCACATCCACATTATAATTTAAATATAAATATCTAACATATATTCCCCTGTTTATTTTTAATTTGTCTAGATACGATTCTCATATCTTTATTAAAACCTTAATAAAAAACGATCCCGATCAAGAAGTATCAATATTAACAAATAATGATGAAACATATATCTCGTTTAGTAAGGATTTGATAGTGAATAGATTTGAGAAAAATGGCGTCAGCAAAGGCTTTGTACAAAGAACACAAATATTTTAGATAGTTATCGGTTTATCGCGAATCACTAGGGCAATTTGCTAAAATCTCAAGGATGACGGATTCACGGAAACAATACAACATTTCGAGGAATTAGAGAGCGAACCGGATGTTAGAACTGCTTCACTCAAGCTTTCCAAGTTAATGAGAATGGATACGTATCCGTAAAAATGCAATGATTTATTTTAAAGAGTTAATAAAACTGAATTACCACCAATCGATAGCTTGTTTTCAAAACTCACATGATCAGTAATTAGCGCTGAGATTACAAATATGTAAAAAAAAATGCTATGAAGGATTTCAAATTAAAATCTCTTGGCTATCTTCATGACTACTACGAAAGATACTTTAATGTTATGTGATGTTGTTAAAGAATTTCGATCTGCGTGTATCAATAATGATACATTAGATCCAGCACATTATTTTAGTGCACACAGGACTAGGTGACGATGCTAGTTTGAAAATAAGTTAGGTATAATTAGATTTCCTAATATATTATGATATGTTTCTAATGATTGAATCTGAAATCAGAGAAGAGATATGTATGATAAGTAATAGATGTTCTAAAGCAAATCATGAGTATTATAACAACGACCAAACAAGTGAGAGATACGTGAGCAGAGAGAGAAGCGAACAAGTTATAGAGAACAAGTCTAGAGTTCTAAATACTGGAAAATTCGATACGTCAAGGTCATATATTATGTACAGTTCCCAACAATTTGCATGATTAGGCCACGTGCCTACCAATGCCCATTAGAAACTTTAAATGGGCAGACGAAAAAGAATGTCTTGGTGTGGTGACTCTAAAACAGGTGGAATTTCAGAAGTAGATTTAGAAGTAATAACATATTTGCGTAACTATCTTAAAGATTATCCTTTCGCACCAGAAAAACTCACTCCGAGTGAGAATAAGTTAACTCCACTACAAAAGAAACGAGAAGATAAAATGGTACAAAATCTTCAGTAACTAAGTTATTATGTACTTTAAAAGCACAGAATAATAAATTATTCACTATCGTAATTTGAAGCTGTATCTTTAGTTATGAATAAAACTCAAAGAAATGCACAGATCAGTTATATTCAACAAAGAGCACTGGTCAAAATCATGCCTAGAACTTAATATATCTTTAAGACAAAAAGCAACTACTGATTTTGAAAAAGAGTCATTTTTAGATTAATGTATAATGCTGTCTGTGAAAAACAAATGGAAAATTTAAGAAAGAGAAGTAATGTAAAATAAGTACTAAGAAAAATATTTTAAAGTTCAAAAGGATATTTTATTTGCAAGAAGAACACTAATAGCCAAATATATGGTATTAGTGAGTTTAAAAGAACAAAGAAATAAAATTAGCCAAATCAATGTATGAATTATTTGGATTTGGTGGATTTATTGTGCCAGAAGTAAGCAAGTTGCTGATGTATGACTGTTACTACAACAAGCTAAATAACCAATATGGTGACAAAATACAATTATTAATGACCAATACAGATTCTCTGTGGATAAATATTAAAACAGACTACCTCTACAATGATATGAAATAAAATATACAGTTTTACAATTATGATAACATATATAGAATGCCATTATCCAGCAAAAATGTTGCCGGATTGTTAAAAGATGGGATGAATGGGGTATCAGTCCAAGAATTTTCTGGCTTTAGAAGAAGTAGGTTATGTGCTTTGAGGACTGACATAGGAGAAAAAAAGTATGCAAGGGTATACAAAATATGTTCGACCCTGGGGAGTCTACCTAGTTAATCTCCTACCACCCTGGAATCAGGCCTCACCAAACGTTTATTTCTTTTGTTTTCTTTTCACTTTTCAGTAATAACTGCTGCTTCGCAATTTTCATTAAAAATGTTTTCCCAAACTTGTTATTTTTGAGTAAAATACTACTATAAATCTTACATTTTCACGAAGACGTTTTATAACGGAATTATACTTTTGTACTATTACCCATAACGGGTACCCAGCTCCTTCAGAATAAAATAACTTAAATAGATAATTACTGCCGGAATGCGAAAGCATTAGGAATTGCTCCCCCGATTATCACTGCTGCCATTTAACGATCGTACATTTTTATGTTGTCCCCAATTTCTAAATCTAAATCTAAGCAAACAGGAATATTATCTCCAACTTCTATAATTGAAAAATAATATATTGATTCTTTGTAAATGTTTTTGATTCCTTATTATACCTTCTTTATCTATAGCTACTGGAAAATCAAGATTTTAATTGTAATTCCATATAAATTTCAAACTTATGCGAGGCTTTGATCTGTAAGTTCGGAAATGAAAATTTCTATACATCTTCTTTTTCATTCTAATAATACAATACTTTCTACATCCAAAACAAAATTCATGAGTTTCTAATGCATGTAATTTGTGTTCAGCAAAACGGGATAGACTATGCCTAAATCCACAAGTAGAAACTTTTGTTTCTGGTGTAATCTCAGGATTAAATAAATCCAAGAAAACCTTGATTTGTGAATCGTTTGCCTTCTTTGTCAACTAAAACATACATATGTACCTTTTGGTGTTCAAGCAAAAACGTAACTCCTTGTGTATAACAAAAATAAAAAAGTAATATACTTTTAGGTATTTCACGATTAGTTTTAATATCTAGGTTTAATTATGTTTTGAATTTCTCTATATCTTCTTCTAAATCTCTTCTAAGTAAACCAATTCTTTTACTCAATGCTAAAATATGTTTATGTGCTTGATTTCTCATGTTTTCGTTCTTATTTTTTGTTCTGTATCATTATTATTTCTTTAATTTTGTCTGTTTTTAAGGTTATCTTTTTGTTCTATGTCATTATTGTTTTATAGTTTAATTTTAGTTACATCTGTCTTTTTTTTTATTTCTACAATATTTTGAAAAATATCTGCTAAGTTCTTATCAGCTTTGTCTCTCCATATTTAAATATCTTTGAAAGTAGTGTCCCCTAAGTCTTTTGTATTTGTTCATCAACACGTTTTTGTGCAAACCTATTAGTAGCTCCATCAGATAATTTTACTGGTTCACCTAAGTTTGTAATACGGTTGTTTTTCATATTTAGTGAACTAGTTACTGAAGTATCTAGTTCCCTTTCCGTATCATCTTTCTCTGAGTATTTAAATCGCGTGGACATCTTAAAGATATTAGCCGAGGTGTTGATGATATTTATGTCATTATTGATTTTGACAAAACAAATTATGAACCTGGCTATTTAATTTGCATGATATCTTTGAAAGACATATATAATTGGCATGTCTTTTTATCCTCATCTTTATTAATAGTAAATTTGTAGTCTATCAATAATATCAAAATCTAAGCTTATAGAAGAACAAATATAGGGCTCTAACTTTCCTCTTCCAATAAAAAAAAAGATTATTAAAATATAGTTTTCTTCTAAATAGTATGTTTTGATTCTTTTATTCTATAATATTTTATATGTTGATATTTTCCAGGTAAATTTATACCGTAACTTCTTCATTCATATTTATTACATCAGAATGACTTTTATTATTTGCAATTAATATAATATAAAAATTTTAATCATCTGTATGTTAGATGTTTAGGTTTATAAAAACTAAATATAAACCCGACTTATTTATTTTAATAACATAATACTGTTCGGGGATCTCTCTAACTTATAGCCTGTATGCTACGAAACGTGATGTAGCATAGTTAAATGCATGAATATTAGCTACTGTTTGTGGTGTTGTGCAATTACGGAAAATATCCAAAACTCTTAAATTTGATATTTTTTCTTGTTCATATCTAGAATAAGAATATAGTTCATTTTCATATTAACCAGAATAACACCTATTTCTAGTATGATCATTTAACCTTGTATCAATGTCATTAACTGAAACAGTCTTTGGTCGCATGTCTGTGGTTATTTTTGTTAATGATTGATTTATTTCGGATTTAACTGTATACATACTTTCACTTACAGCTAAAGTCTTTTTATCTACATCACTGTTAATTGCGGTTTGATTCTACTATTATTTTTGCTATGTATCATTAAAATCTCTTCTTAATCGTTTAACCTTGTCATCTAATTCGTAAACACTTCCTTGTACCACACCAATATTATTAAGAATTTTTTTTATCTGTATATACTTTAATATCTGTTTGAACTTTTTGCATTGCAGCAGATTGTTAATCTTTGATAGTTAGAAAGTCCTATATAATCTACTCACAAACGCTCTATTTTAACACCTAAATCAGAAATAAATACATCATAGGTCGTTTACATCGATCTAATTGAAATTTCAGTCATATTAATCTTATTCTTTAAGTCCTCTATCCTTCTGTTAACTTGTTCAAAAGTCATTTTTCCTCTGTTATCGCTTAAGACTATTTTTGACAGCTGTCAGCCTATCTTTCAACATTTTTATACCAGCTTCCAATTCCTCAATAAGTTTGTAATATCTTCTTCATTATCTTTTCGTTTAATTCTTTCTGCAACTGTTAAAGTTGTGATTGTAATGTATTATACTTTTTTAGAGACTTCTTTATTTCTTCCACATCACTCTCTAAGACTGATATTTCAGTATTTATCCTTGGTTCAATTGGTTTTAATAATTTCTGTATGTTTTCGTACAGGCCCTATGTTTGATTCCGCTCTCACAGTTAGTAAAGATTGTAAGCAGTTGATATAGTTCTTAATCACTAGGTAAATAAATATTGAGCATCTGAAATCTTTTTTGTCTTATCAACTATTTCTTTTTGTAGTTCTGAGAGTTTAGTAGATTTTTCTGTGATACTCTGATCCACAGCTGTTAATTTATTATTAACTTCTTCTCTCCATGTTTTTATATCTTTGAAATTATTATCTTCCAAAGTCTAAAGTATTTGAGTTTCGATACATTTTTGTACAAAACCTATATTAGCTGTATTAGATTTGTCTGTAGGATCTGCTGACTTAGTAATCCAATTTTAGTTCAAGTCATTGTCTAGTGTTTGACTTAGTGCTTCATCTTTTTTTATCTTTCTCTATGAATTTAAAGTAAAATCACAAGGACCTTTAAAGATATTGCTATCATTTATTTAACGCGAATCGGTCTATTAATTTGCCTTAGCTTATATCCCGTGCGTACCATCGATTCTACAAATGTATGTAATTGGCATGCTATTAAAATTTATTACTTTCGAGTGTTCATATTTTATTTAATATGTTTATTGTTCCTCTTTGTATTTGTTTCTATAGACTATTAACACTGTAAGATATTAAATCACCGTGAAATACATTTTTAATAGGTAAAAACTCTTAAAAAAGTTGAGTAAGAACCGTTGCAATAATTCTGTATGATGTTTATTTGATCAAGGAAAATATACAAGTTTTTAGGCCTCAAAAATCCACAAACTGTATCTGATTCGGTAGATATATTTATATACCTCACATCATTAGATTTTAGTAATTTGGAGTTGTGGTTGATTATATACACTGTGTAATTATTACTCAGATGTATACAATTTAGAGTTATGTTTCGGGCATTCAATATCTATGTTTTCGTCATTGCCACCATTAGCAGTCATTCCTGGTTTGACCTTTTTCATGCACATTTGAAGATTAAAGAAACCATCAGGTATCGATATGGTCTTGGTTTAATTCTTATCGGTTATATATAGCAGAATATTTTGGCATTTTATTTTTTGCAACATTGTAATAACCAAACACAAAATCTATTCTCGGTAGCGAAATTTATAATTTACCATCTTTGTTATTAATGAGATTTGAAAAATATATTTCTTTCTCAGACTGTCCTTTCACAGTAATGTAACTATATTTAGTTGTTATGTAGTATTCCATTTAAGTAACGAGAGTCATTGTGAAATAGTCCCAACGAAGCAGTCATAACGTCCCGTTTATGTTACGTTCTTCCAACCATTCGTTGCAGTCACGATATACAATATTAAATTCATCTTGATTTTGTTCTTTATTGCTTTACTCAACATTTCATAAATATTATTCAACTTAGTTATAGCAGAGGTTAGAATCTTATTGTGTTTGAAAACTTTATGTATACAAGCTTGTCTTTTCAAGCTTTTGTATCAAAACCCAGTAATACTAGAGGTATAATAAAACCCAGGCTGCTGACCGCTGCAACACTTAAACTCTCAGCTTCAACACCCATTTCACCCGAAACACGTGCAATACCCGCCTCAACAAAGTTTAGAACTAATATGCTGTTTTATGCTTTTTTCTTACACTTCTGTAATATTCTATTTCTCTATCTAAATCACTCTTGGTTTCAATAATTTTGAACAACCTAAAATTAATTCCATGGTACTTAGGTCATGTATCAACCATTTAAGTATTTAATTATCTTGTCTGATAGTATCTCTTGTGCTATAAACCCCATACACCAACAGTTCATCAATCATTTATTAACGAATTCAAGGAAGATATCAAACGTAATTTTAGATTAACTAAAGAAAATTACAAGTTACATAAAGCTCATAAAAAAAATATGCATAAAATATTGTATCACAACATTGTTTAAAATTCTGCTATTCTACTTTCTCTAAATGGTAAACCAAATCAATTTAGACAGCCAAAGTAAGCTTTTGGAATTATTAAGTTAGAAAATAGAAGAAAAACTATGGAATAAGTCAGACGATAAAAGTAAACAAATATAAATGACGACATTTAAAGATAATACTATTAGGCAACATATAACAGATAGTGTTGTTGAAACAGAATTGTATGAATATTTAAATGAATACATGGGAATTGACATCAGGAAAATATTGATTTTAAAAATCAAATTTAAAAACTAAAAAATGACCTAGAAAGATATATGACTAGAGATTTGAAACGCTCATAAATTGTTTACTGATCAAGAAGAGAGAGAGAGAGAGAGAGAGAGAGAGAGAGAGAGAGAGAGAGAGAGAGAGAGAGAGAGAGAGAGGGAGAGATTTTAGAGGGTATGCGTGTGTGTTACTGATACTGTAAATTCAGCAATATTAGCAATGGAAACATACCTTGACTTGAATGAGGACTTTATAAAGAAAACAAAAGAAAATATTGGTAAAGATAAATATATAGCTAACAAAGTTAAATTAAATGAGATATTACAAGGCTATGAAAGTAAAAGACGAAAAATAGTTGGCCATTTAACAGACATAGAAAGTAACTTTATAGAAAATATTAATGACATTGATTCAAAATTAAAAAGTTACTTATATGTGAAAGGTTAAAACGGTTATTTAAAGAAAAAGGTGTAACAGTTGCTACTGTTTTACAGGTATTGTTGTTATACAACAATTCTTGGCCCAAGCATAGGAAAGTTTGTAAATTGATTAACAGTATAAAATAGTGGCAACAGTGCTAGCAGCGTTGGCACCAGCAGTAGCGAGCGGTGGTTTGTTTATTGATAAATTTACGAAAGATATGAAAATATTGCTGAATATTTAACTTAGGCTAAAAAGGTAGTCTAATAACACCGGCCGGAAAATTATGTCTTGAATAGCTGATAATACAAGTTTGTTAATTCTTGCATTAATTAGCTTGTTTTCTGCAATCGGACTCAAAAAGTGTATTTGTAGTAACAAAAAGAGTAAAAGATTAGCTAGTTAATCTATTACGAAAGGTAAATTGCGCCAGGTCCTGGAAGCATAGCCATAAGAATAGACATTTGTTTATTTTGGTTCATGATTCATATCTGTGATATTATCAGATATATTAGTTGTTGGTATCGTAGGTTAGTCTACATAGTTCTTATTAACCTTATGATAATTGTTGTATGCCTTTTTACGAACTATTACAGAATGTTTATCAGCTTATGTTGTTGTATACGTTACCACATTAGAATTTACAGTGGGATTTAGTCATAGCTTAAATGAATCTGATGACTTTTGTAAATTATTATCATAACCTACTATATTACCAATTTTCATCACCATAGCACTGGGTATCCAAAAAGACAATTTAAAACAAAAACTGAATATTTTAGTCTAACGTTTGAATCCGAAATATATTGTTGAAATCGTTTTGTCACATTTTCATCTGAATCACAAACTTCTTCGCCTAAAATTGAATATTTAAATAACTTTTACGGTGTCTTGCATAGCAGATCCAGACTGTGTAATACTTGTTCAATTTTGTGCTGGGCCACCTAAAATATAAATCTCATATGATCTAATACCCTGATTTAGTCGCGTTATTCCTTCATTTGTTAGTCAGTTGCTTTTTTTGAAGAAAGAAATAACCCAATCTATTTCTTCTTCTTCTATTGTTTGAGTGTAATAATACTCATAAGTATATTGTATATGTCATTCTATATCCCACCATTTGTCTAGTTAATATCTTTCATTTCTTCTCATAGCAGTAGTCTCAGACTCTATTTTATAATATATTATTGGACTATCAATAACTTCTAAATTGTTACCTTTTAAATATATCCAATCAGGCTGTGGTGGATATTAAAGTTATTTCAAATTTATTTACATCTATATTATGGTTTGTTGGAATAAATGCTTTATCATAATTCATATAACGTTGTGCTCTGTATCTGTTCATTTAATCATCATTATCAAATCTTAAAATGTAATTATCAAACCATTTAGTGGTTTGTATGTAAAATAGACATTTACTGTATAAGGTATTTTTATCTCGTTAAATTCATCTGCTATATTAACTTGTATGTCCCGAGTTAGAAAATTTAATATGTTAAACTGGGAATGCACGACAAGGGTAAGGTGCGCACTTGTTAGTTTTCTAAACCTGAATTCCATGATTTATTTGTATACATTTTGCATGGTTAATTTGTATTTATAATACGTTTGAAATTAATAAATTTGGGGATAGGCGCTGGCTTTCTACTTATGATCTTTGGTGTGTGGTTAGCCTTGATCAGGTGGCCCTGTTGTCATAACAACAATTTTTGAATGTCAGTGTGGTTTTGTTATTATATAATCTTTTTTCAAGATCACTGGGTTTTTGTTCTTATAAGAACTAATTTGACACTCATTTGCCAATGGTTTCTCATGCAAATTTGACGACCATTGGCTTAGACTTTTTTTGAAAAAAATTTGACGACCACTAGTCCAGCTGGCCCAGGTTTTTGTAGTAGAATTTTGAAGAACATGTGGCCCAGGTCCTTTTATAGAATTTTGAAAACCAGTGGCACAGGTTATTTTAATAAAATTTTGAAGGCAAGTAGCTCATGATTTTTAGCAGAATTTTGAGGAACATTGGCCTTGAGTGAATGTCAGAGATTAGGCGGAAAGTCAAAAGCCGAGTGTCCCAGAACCACCCAATATCCTACAGGCCGGTGGACTAGGTGGCCCTACTACTTTTCATAAATTGTGAAGGCCTGTAGCGCAGTTTAAAGTAAAAAGTTTGAAGGCCAGTGGCCCAGATTTTTAGTAGAATTAAAAGTCAAATATCAAATGGCCCAGAAGTCTCCAATCCCTTACTACCTATGACACAGAGGTCATATGAGAGTGAGAGTGGTCATATGAAGGTGATGGTGGTCTCATATTAACTGTCACAGTCTGCAGGCTTGTACAAAAATATAACATGTTAATTGATTCATATTTAAAAAGTGACACGCTGTTAACCGAATTATCTAACTTTGAAGAAATAGTCATACGAAGGTGCGAGTGGTCTCATATTACCTGTCACGGTCTTTAGACTTGCACAAACAATATGGCATGTTAATTGATTATTGAATTACAAATTTAATTAGCTTTGTTTCCACAATTACCATCCCGCGTGATGCAAGTATGATCTTGTTTAGCAGTATTGCCCATTTCTTCATTTAGACCAAAGTCCCCATGAGTTCTCAGTCGCAGATTCCAATATCGTTCCTAATGTGTGCATGATCTCGAGATACTCTGCTCAATACCCACTTGAGATATTTAAATATCCCGCTACAACAATGTCATGACACATTTTATTTACTACCTTCACCATGCATAACTTTACCGGGATAAACGTTTTAGTACATATTGTAGTTTTAGGACTTAAATGGCTTTGCTACCCTCTACGCATGTTTTCATTCCTTTCGCTATTATGATCCTAACACAAATATACACGTAGTTTGCTCATTTTGATACTATTTTTCATTTAATATGTTTAATATATTTAACTCCTTTTCTGTATATTTTCCCTGTCATTCAAACATGTAAATAGCAAAGCTTTTCTCTCTGATTTTATGCTACGTGTTGATTTTGTTTTTGCTAAATTGTTTCTTCCCAACAAATAACTTGATTAGGCCGAAATGTTCAGAAACTGTTTTATAACTGCATAGTTAATAATTTTTGTGTCAATGTATATTAAGTGCGCTATCGGTTAGCACTTATTTTTTTTTTGTTCGCATCGAACATCTTGGGAATCCGGTCCCCTAATACAGGGTTAGATTATATATATATATATATATATATATATATATATATATATATATATATATATATATATATATATATATATATATATATTAACAAAAATAGGGTATGTGGTATTTATATTTACGTCTACGTTTATAGCTTTGTTAGAATTTAGTGATTGTTTGTTCGATTATGGGGAGTCCGTATTGGGACGATATTTCTCAGTCCGAGTAATTAGCTAATTTCCAGGAGCAGGCGTAATAATGTACAATATTCACTAACTTTATGACAGCATGAATTTGTTTCGTGAAATGGACCCCATCCCCTAATTTTTTTATCATAGCAAATTCTCTGGATATTTTTAAGTATACGTGTTTAGTGATTTTAGATATGAATACTTCTTTGTATTTGGTGTTTGGTTCGTGTTTTTTATAGCATTGCATGTATTACTAACCTCCTGCTCGTAAACGCTTACTAATAAGTCATACAAATGTGAAACAAGAGAAAAACCATGCAAGTGTGAAGCTAGAGTTGCGCGATGTGTGTCCATTATTTGATCACAGGAAAAGTATTTCTAGCGCTTGCGCGTTTAAGAACCTTTCAGTTGACAACGACTGTTGTCTTGAGGTCCTTGGAAATAGGGGAAAACATGGACTATTAAATCACTCTCACGCAAATGTTTAATTCGCTCGGTAACCCCCACCCTACCCCCAACACACACACACAAATTGGTAACGGCACAAATACGAAACAGTAACCCAACGTTTCGAGCTAATCAAGTTCTAGGTCAGCGGAAGAAACGGCCTACATCCACAAAACATTCACTGAACACGAAAGACAAGAGACAAGCTGGACTCCTACACGTTTGAATGACAGGGATAATCTACAAACAACAGTTAAATACAGGGGAAAAAAAAGAAGAGAACATTGAAAAACGGTCTTAAAATGGGTAAACTGCATCTATTCTGGGCTGCTGTCAGACCAACATATAATTGTAAAATACTGACAACGAACAGTGCAAAACTAGCCTAAGCGCTTTTGACTCTCAATGAGTCTCTGTCAAAACCAAAATAACAAAACAGAAACAAACAAGACACACAATAAACCCCAAAGAAAGCGTTGAATATACAAATTTACATGATTATCGATCTAACAGAAGTATTTTTTTTCAAAATTGTGGAGATCGCGCCTTATTGGTTTGAACTCCAATGTATGATTAGACAAAACTAGATAAGATTAGGCGAAAATGTCCTTACTAGCCATTTTCCCTCTCCGTGGTTCTGTCTAAATGTAAATGTTCGAATTAAATCTGTAATATGAAGAAATGTTCAAAAGCTCGGTGTAGAAATATCTTGAAAATATTGTCCATACATAGCTTATGGAATTAGCCTTAATCTTGAACGTACATTTCACTTTCTTTGTCTATAGATTACATATATATAATGTGTGCTACTTTATGAGGCAACTATCTTTATACATATATAATGGTGAATATTAGATCTATTTAGCACAATTATGACAAACATAAACATTTTTCTAATTAAAAACAACAGAGCTTTGTACATTTCTCACGCAGTTCAGTGACGCAATATATAAACTAATTAGCATTCACTGTATTGCTGCTAAATATACGAATTGTAACTTGTTTGGGAATTCATTTGCTGTCGCAAATGTAGATGATACTCTTTATCGTATTATTATGGACCAGAGGCATGAATTACTAAATAAGTATAGTTATCATTGCGATGTTGATCTTGATGATATTGTGAAAAAAAACACAAACTGGCATGAACAATGACAACAACAACAATACAAAGGGTTCCATCAAACGCGGTGTCTTGCAAGTTAAAAGCTTTTATAATGACAAGAGACACAAGCTTATCTAGAAGGCAACTTTAGGCATCTTGTAATATAATAGAAAAGATTCAGTTGAATACACATAATCTTAACTTTGAAGCCACCGTCATTGCCACTTTAAAAGTGATACCTATATCCCGCCATTCACAGGAGACACAGCGACAACAATAACAACAAGAACAACTATATATTAATAATAATCATATTAAATTTCATCATACACATCACTATTATTATCATCATCGTCGTCATCATTATCATTATCACCATCATCTTCGTCGTTATTAGGTAATTGCAGAGATCTTGACGTAAGTGAGTGGTGAAAAATATATTAAAGTTAGAATGATCCTGAATAAAGCAACCATTAGGGTGGAATTTTACCGACCTGTACTTGTCTCCTAATCGTTTTTCTATTGTTCTGATCATCAGAGTCTCCAGGCTTTTGAACAACATCTTGATGCTATTTGTTGGATTGGCCTTCCGCTCTAGAAGCTCCAGGTCCTGAATAAAAAAAAAAGATTCTTGTGGTTTAAGATAAACTCCGAACATAAATGATGTTTAATGTAAAGCATTAAATATGATAAAAGAAGAGAAGGTAAAATTGCTGCCGATAATTTCAGATAGACGCCTGTTTAAGAATACTTTTTGAAAAAAATATGATATCAGTAATGAAAACGTTTATTTGTTCTTCAAATTTCCAGAATTTTTAGTGAAGTAAAATATTTTATAACATATCTAAAACTTTCCTTAAGCTAGTGAAAATATTATGTAGGGTCTGTGTTGATTAATAATAATAATAATAAATTTTTTTAAAAAAATGATAAAAACACACACAAATTTGATCTAGATTAAAAGCTTATAGAATATTTCATGAAATCAATAGACCGATATAAAGGTTGGCCTTATTCCAGGAATTCATCTGCAACTTTATATCAACTTTGTCAAAAATAGGGTTACAAATCATAAGTTTGACGTAATGTTTATGTATCGCATGATTCCGTGCTATTTTTACCGAGAGACAAAGAGAGAGAATTAAAAAATAAAAAAATTATCACAAAAGTAAACTGCTTTTCTTTCATGGTTAAAATAGTTTACACGAAGATTGTCTGTACTTGTACAAAAAATAATAAATTTATTCGTAGCTGGATAGAAAGAGAAGGGAAACTAGCTCACTATCAAACCATAAAGAGCAGCAAACTAATAAAACATTACAAAACGGGGGTAGGGTATGATATTTTTCTCATGCAAACAAACAATCACACATACAAATGAGGTATAATATCATATTTGTTCATACCACTTATTTTTCTCTCCCTACAAACACATATTTACAGATACAAAAAGGGGGTAGGTATGATATTTTTCATACAAACACGCACTTACATATACAAATAAGTGTGGTTATTATATTTTTTCAAACAATTATTTTTTCATACATACAGATAAAACAAATATTCATATGGTGGTGTAGCATAGTTATTTTTCATACAAACACACAATTACATATATAAAAGGGTTGTGGGGTATCATTTTTCAAACAATCATTATTTCATGCAAATACGCACATAGAAAAGGGAGGTGTAGTATAACGTTTTCATAAAACCCCACAATTACATTTACAAATGTGGGGTTTGTATGCTATTTTTTCATACCAATCATACTTTTCATACAAACACACAATCACACATACAAATATGCATAGGATATGGCATTTATTTCATACTAAAACACAATTACACATACTAACAGGGGTAGGGTATTATATTTGACCAAAAAAAAAAAAAAATGATTGATTAATACAAACACAGAATTACACATATAAAATCGGTGTGTTGTATGATATCTTTTCATACAATTATTTTTGTCACATAAACACACAATCACACATACAAATGGGTCAAGGGCATGATATTTTTTTATACAAACATACAATTTCATATATAAATTAGGATCGGGTATTATGAGTTTTGAAAAATCAGTTTTTATACAAAAGCACAATTACGCATACAAATGGTGGTGTAGTATACATTTGTTTTGCATGCAAACACACACTTACACATACAAATGGGGATGAAGTATAAATTGTGTTCATACAACTATACATACACATACAGAGAGAGGCATTTGTTTTTTCATACATACAAACACACATGCACATACAAAGGGAGGGATTATATTTTGTTTTCATACATACAAACACAGAGGCATTAAAACTGAAGGTCTACATAACCTTTGTGTTGCCGATCCTGCTGTATGGATGCGAAATCTGGACGGTGTACAGACGCCATGCTAAGAATCTGAGCAATTTTTAGATGGGCTGCCTGAGGAAACTGATGAAGATAAAATGTCAGGACAAGGTCCCAGACACCAAGGTTCTCATATGGGCCGGCATGCCAAGCATCTACACTCTGCTGATGAAATCACAGATGATATAGGCAGGCCACGTCACCAGGATGTCAGACGACCGACTACCAAAGAACTTTTCTACTGCGAGCTCAAGGAGGGAACGCAAACTCAGGGAGATCAGAAGAAACGCTTCAAAGACTAACCCAAGTTATCCATGAAACATTTCAACATTGAGCCTGAGTCTTGTGAAGATCTCGCACAGGATCGTTCCACCTGGCGCAATCTCGTTCATACTGGAACTACAGACCATGAGTTGGGAAGAAGTGCAGAGGCAGTGCAGAAGCGCGAGCAGCGTAAATCTCGGAACTGCAGCACGTCCTCTATTTATCAAGCATCCCCAGGCAGCATCTTCTGTACCAAAGACAGTGCAGAGCACAAATTGGCCTGATAAGCCACTCAAGTGCTCACAGAAACCAAACCAGTTAGTAAATGTCATGGTCATCTTCGAGCTCGATGGAGGAACAACAACACACATACACATACAAAGGGAGGGATATTATTTTGTTTTATACATGCAAACACACAAATACACATGCAAAGGGAAATGGGCCATAGTCTATTATTTTTTAATACAAAATCATACGACCACACATAGAATGGAAGAATCGGGTCTTTTTTGTGTTCATATACACAAACATACAATCAAGCATACAAATGAGTATATTATTTTTAATACACAATCATAAGATCACACATTGAAAGGGAGAATTGGGTCTAATTTGCGTTCATATAGAAAAACATACAATCACGCATACAAAATGAGTCGGTAGGTCTATATTTATTCATACAAAGATATCGTAACAAGTACAAATGTTGGTTTAGTATGATACATTTATTTATATAAACACAGAATAACACATGCAAAGGGAGAAGGGTATGATACTTGTTTTCAAATGCAAGCACACAATTAAATATACAAATGAGGGTATAATTTATGTGTTCATACAAACACAAAATCACGCATACCAAGGGAGGGGGATAAACACACAATCAAGTATACAAATGTTGTGTTTTGCTATGATATGTATTCATACCAATCAGTTTTTCATATGAAAACACAATTTCGCATACAAAAGAGGGTAGTGTATACAATTTTATTCATACGACACACCATAACGTATATACAAATTGGGGTAGATATGGTATTTAAAAACAAAGATAAACACAGTTACACATACGATATTTGTTTCATATAAGGGCACAATCAGACATACAAATGTGAGTGTATTATAATATTTTTCTCATACCGGTCATTTTGTTTTCATATAAACACACAATTTTACACACAAAAACGGATGTAAACATGGGTAAGTACTGCATGTGTGCTAGAATTATGTTATTGGTAGTGATGTGTGAAAGAGAGAAACCGAATGTTAGCAGAAAAGGAGTGTTTTGTATGAGATTATTCTTCACGCCATTTAATTTCTTTTACTTTTCTTTCTTTCTTTCTTTCTTTCTAATCTTGCTGATATCTGTCATGTAGAAAACGTACAGACGGAGAAAATGGCTTGATAATTTTAATTTATATGAATATTATTTATAGTGCGGTGCATTGACGAAAAGTGCTTCACATATCATACACTGGTAATGATTTTAAGATTGAAATAAAGAGAAAATTTCTGGTAGCGTTATAAAACTTTAAATTGGGTCTTTAGGACATCGAAGATAATTATTATTATACTTAAAGAGTAAGTTCAATCATTTTAAATGTTTGCTTGTTGCATCAATTTATACCGCTTCAGTATTCATTTTCTTTACACATCGCTATCTCTAATAGCGCACATTTAGCACTTACCGATATTTACACCCCTTTTATGTATGATTGTGTGTTTGTATAAAAATGGCAAATGGGAAAAAAATGTATCTCAGCGTACACTCTCTGAATCAGAACTATCGGTGTTAAAATAGGTTTGAACTTTGCACTTTCACCGGAAAAAAATGCCAGTTGTTGATTTACTGACAGGAACGGAATCTGAGTGCAGGAATTTACCTGATATGGACGACGATGAACTCAGAGCCGAGGTGGTTGGTATCTTGAAAAAGAAGGGTAATCGGACCAAACCTAACATTAGTAAGGATGAAAGAAAAACCTTGACCAATCTTCAAAGAGACAAGGACATCATAATTCTTCCTGCAGATAAGGGTCGGTGCACTGTCGTAATGGACAAATCTACTTACAAAGAATTATGTGTGAACATGCTTCAGGACTCTAACATATACAAGAAATTGGCACGTGACCCCACTACCAAATACAAGAAAGAACTGTCGGATTACATCAGAGATTTACGTGAGAAAGAGAAGGTAATTAATTGGTCACTTTGTAGACTATTATATCCTACTACTGAAACACCTCCCAAGTTGTATGGTTTACCAAAGATCCATAAAGAGAATATGCCATTGCGGCCGATAATCAGTAGTGTGGGCTCCATTACCTACAATTGTGCAAAATATTTGGCCAAAATTGTATCACCATTAGTTGGAAATACTGACCATCATATTATGAATTCAAAAGACTTTGCTAGCCTGATTAAGGATAAGAATGTGATGGAGGATGAACTGTTGGTTTTATACGATGTGAGTGCCTTATTTACTAGTGTACCGGTTGATAAGGCTTTGTCAGTTATTAATGACAGATTATCATCTGACATTACCCTTACAAAGAGAACACCACTTTCACCACAACAATTAACAAGACTGTTGGAGTTGTGCTTGAAGTGCAAATACTTTGTGTATGATGGAATTTTTTACCGTCAAATACACGGTGCTGCGATGGAGTCGCCAGTTTCCCCTATAGTGTGTAATTTATATATGGAACATTTTGAGTTGTTAGCGCTCACCACTGCTCCACATCCCCCGGGTTGGTGGTATAGATATGTGGATGACACACACTAAGCAGAAGGTAGAATATGTAACTGAGTTCACAGATCACATTAATAGCATTGATCCAGATATTACATTCACCATAGAAAAGGAAAAGATGAAGGATTAGCATTTTTGGACACGAACACGGTCAAAAACATCGACGGCACCTTGAAAATTACGGTTCGTCGTAAACCTAGGCATACAGACCAGTACCTTGATTTTGACTTGCACCATCCATTAGATCAGAAACTTGGGGTTGTCAGAAAATTACATCACAGAGCCAAAGTCGTTACATCTGACCCCACAGATTTAAAACAAGAACTCGATCATGTCAATGTTGCCCTCAAGAGGTGTCATTATCCGGATTGGGCGATTAAGAAGGTTACCAACAGGCTGAACTCTAGTCAAAGTGACAGTACCGGGAAGAGTCGACCAGTAACTAAAAAAAGTGACTCGAAATGTAACATCATCCAACCTTATGTGAAAGGGACTTCCGATGCCTGAAACGCGTTTTTCAGCGACATAAAATAATTGTGTGTTTTAAACCATACCGGACCCTAAGACATATGCTAGTTCACCCAAAGGATAAGTCCAATAAGAAAGATATTTTTGACCTGTCTGTCACATAAAGTGTGAAGGACAAGGTGACAGTCAGTGCCATCACAACTACATTGGGGAAACGGAAAGGACATTGAAAGCGAGATTAAACAAACATAGACGACCAAGTTCAAGTTCGTCTGAGGTATCACGACACATCCATACAGTTTGCCCGGGCCATACGGTATCTTGGAACTCAGTAAATATCTTAGATCGAGAACAATCATGGTTTGAGTGGGTCGGTTAAAGAGTCTACAGACATCCGTGCTCACAAACCAACCCTGAACAGGGACGCAGGCAGTTACAATCTGCCGCATATTTGGGACAATTTGTTAACATCGCTCACTATTCCCTCCGGTAATGTAAACAATCAGTAGAGAATAAATCATTCTGCTGATGAAGCCCTTAGTACAAGGACGAAAGCTTGAGGTTAGCTTTCAATTTATTTATTGTGTATGAAATTGAACAGTTTAAACATTATCAGCAAGGAAATTATTGTTTGAAAAAATATAATACCATACCCATACTTTTTTGTGTACGTGTGTGTTTCTATAAACAAAATATCATATCCTACCCGATTTGTAAGTGTTTGTATACAAAAATGGTTGTTTGAAAAAGTATCATACCACACACATCTTCTGTATCTATACTTGTGTGTTTGTATTACAGAAATAATTGTTTGAACAAATATAATATCCTATGCATATTTGACTGTGTAATTGTGTGTTTGTATGAACAAATAGTATACCCTACCCCAGTTGCATGTGCGTTGATATAAAAAAATAAATGATTATTAACAAAAATAGTATACCCCTTTTTGTATATATAATTGTTTATTTTTAAGGAAAAATATTATACAACTTCCCCATTTGTATGTTTGTTTGTATAAAACAATATCATACCCTACCCTTTTTGTATGATTAATTGTGTATTTATACGAAAAGAATATCATACTCTACCCCCTTTTGTACGTATAAATTGTGTAACTGTATGAAAAGATAATTGCCATTAAAAGAATATTATACTACATCCCCATTTATATGTATAATTGTGTTTGTATGATAACAATATTATATCCTACCCCCTTTAGTATTTTTCTGTTTAGAGTGTATTTTTAGAACACTTGCAAAGTACCGTGGAAATTTATATTATATTTTTATCGACCGATAGCAAAGTTGACCCTTTTCTAGGAACTCACCAGCAACAGTGTATCCACTTTGTCGAAAACAAGCTTACAAGTTTTATATTTTAAGGAATATTTATGTGTTGCTCTATTACATTTTATTATTTCTGAAGGGAGAAAAGAGAGATAGAATTAATTTTTTTAAAAAACATCACAAAAGTAAATTGACTTTTCAAGACTAAAATAGTTTAGACGAAGAGTGTCTTTTAGTTGTAAAACAAACAACAGAAGAATTATATTTGTCACTGGGAAAAGGGAAGGAACGTCCATCACTTCCGAACATAAAAGCAGTAACCTAATGAATCATACCTCTGAATTTATACTGTTTTTCCCAGTTTTAAAAAAGTATATTTTTGTTTGTTATTAAGTGTCTTTGTCTGTTTATCAGTCCTGCTACAATTCTCATAAATGAATGTAGTGACGTCATCCGTAATATTAAATTCCCATTAGAGTGTATAGTGCCCCAAACGCTAATGTTAAATTTAATTTGAGTCCAGAGTGATATCAGTTATGTTAAATTCCTATTAGAGTATACTTTGCCTCAGACTTAATGTTAAATTCCCATTAGATTCCATAATGTCATCCATAAAATTAAATCTCCATACATCCCCATAGCACATAGATACTCCCAAAAATGTCCACATTGTGGCCCAGCTCAGGTGCCCATAGTACATCAACCCCCTAAAAATCAGAACTTCATATAGAGAGTTGATTCTGATCATGTGATCTTCAGAGGCAGTGCTGGATTACCCAATATGCAGACTAAGCACGTGCTTAGGCCACCAGCAAAGCAGGGGCACCCCAAAAAAGAAAAATACTGTTTGTTTTTTTGTATTTTGTTAAAATTACATAGGGGGGAGGGGCACCATAATCTTTTCAGTGCTTAGGGCCTCTAGAGGTCTTAATCCGGCCCTATTCAGAGGTCACAATATAGATAAAATCATCCAGAACAACAGCCCGACTTAATAAAACTTGTTTAATAAAGGTTCCGATTTTGACTCCTTATACTACTGATGTATAGCCTGTCACCCCAGAAATGCAGAGGTAACACGGGAAAAAGGTTTTGTAACCCTCGGTAACGCCGGTAAACTTGTTTTTCTGTTTAATTTTTGGTGCGACGTGACTCTCACTTAAGAAGTTTTAAATTTAGTCTATTTCTAAGATACATATATATTTTTCATTAAAAAAAAAAAAAATTAAAAAAGAAAGAAAGAAAGCGACACGAAACAAAAAAGATGTACATCGTATTTTTAACTTTGGGTAGGGCAACAAAAGGGAACTAAGTGAGTATAACTAGAGATAAGGACAGGGCACCACATTCTTCTATATCAGTTTATCTTGTGCACCGCTACTGACTGTTTTTGAAAGTAAGTAATAAAGCATGTTATATCGCTTAGATAATTTTAGCATTTAGTTTCATAATATGACAGATTATTGTACAGCAGCTTTGTGGAATGAAGTTCAAATCAGTGTTATATTTAAATGTCTTGGCATCGTAAAAGTATCGATGATTTTTCCTGTTACAAGTATCCACGAGACGTATACAAAATCAAATACAATTCGAAAGATGGACATCGCGAGAAAAGTTTCTGTGATTATCAGACTTTTAATCCATGATCACAATTTTTATTTTTGTACTTTTATCACAAATAATGACTGAAGTGATTCATATATAAATCGTGGAATATCTTAATATTTAATGTCAAACCTTTTCAGACAATCTTTACCCGAAAACATCGCCATGCAGAAATTTTTAGACTAAACCTATAGACTATACCTAAGGTTATCTTTTTGTAGAGCCCACACTAAATAAAATAAATTACTGAACATTTAAATTATCTTTAGTTCTGTATGAAACCAAAGCATATGTCTATGATAATCAGAAACGAATGATTTAATGAAATGTTAATTAAAAATTATCTTGCGTTTTTGATAATAAATTAAATACGGCTTCAAAAAATCTCACCAGCTTGGCATTAAATTGTACAATCTGCCAATCTTCCAACTGTCCGCAACATTTGCTTAATTTTTGTTTTGTCTTCTCCAACTCGGTTTCCCTCTCCTCTTTTGGAACCAGGTCCCATTTGTTGCACACGAAGAAAAAGTTGCTTAGGTTTTTTATATGTTCTTCTGTTAAAGCAGCTTCTGCTGTCGCCTGGATCAATTTTTTTATCTGGAAAAACATAGTTTTCATTAGATTACCTGCATGAAATATAGCCTTTCTACTTCAATTTTTGAGTACATTAAATGTGATATAAAGCTTTCACCTATTTTCCGGCGAAAGCTGATTGCTTTGACGTTTAATTAAGGCCATAAAAAGATAATGTTCCTTACAATAAACACAATGCAAACTTTGTCGTAAGGATGATATAAACCTTTACATTGGTCGCTTAAGACTCATAATATAAGTTTAACGCAAAATTGTGATTTTGGTTTCTCGACAAAAAACAAATGGTTCTGATACATAATTCGCATTTGCATTTTAAAAGTTTGCATCATCCTGGTTTGACTCTCTCTTCCTCTTTATATGTATGTATGTGTGTATGTGTCTTTGTGTGCGTGTATGTATGTATGTATGTATGTATGTATGTATGTATGTATGTATGTATGTATGTATGTATGTATGTATGTATGTATATATGTATGTATGTGTCTTTGTGTGCGTGTGTGTGCGTGTTTGTACATTCGCTTAATTTTGAGGCATCACTTACACGAAGAACAACGATTTTTTTTTGCTTTGTTTTATAAGACAATCTTCTAGATTTCCTTTTTTTAAAACCTCTTGCTGTGACATATGATGGTTGCCAAAGCAGTTACTATTTAATATTTCCACCTTATCAGGGATATCAAAATTTGCATTCGATATTGCATACCAAAGAAAATATATTCTCGGGTTCTTTGTCAGTATTTTCCCCAATAACGTTCGTGATCGAATGAAGTTATCCAATAACCAAATAGGAGAGTATATGACGACTCCTTCTTTCCCCTTACTATAGATTACGTTTTGGGTTGATGTCATCAAGGGACGAGGTACAGTGTTGTGTTAAGAATGATCTTAAAGAAATAAAAAATACTTAAGTACATGTTTTTTAACTTATTATTAGTGACTATTTGCGGTAAGTTAGCGGATTTGCATTGTCCTCTCAGTAGTGTATACATATAGATTTGGACCAAATATACTTTTGAGTTTAAAATTCTTTATAGTGACGCAAGAATATTAAAAATAAAAGTTGACAATCTTTAGATCAGCGCTACTTGGGGATATATTGAAAATCATTAAAATTACTTGACAATTAGCGAAAGACACAGTCGGTGCAAAGCACAACTAAAAAATGTTGTTTTTTTCTTCACAGTATACATAATGACAGACAGCCACATTTTATTAAATTCAACAGTTTTCAGAGAGGTGATATAAATATTGCATGAGTATAACATTAAAGTATCAATAAAAGGTAATATGTATTTGTTTTCAAGTTTGGATGGAAAAAAAGTGTAGTCAAAGCTAGTTGCGAGAGAATAACATGTTGATTTTCTTATTTTAAAAATAAGAAAGATGAACAACAATGCCTTAGAAAAGATGCTGATTTACATATTACGTTTAATGACGATAACATTGAGATAATCATCATCAACCATCATAACAAAATGGTTAAAACAGAACGGTATGAGGGAAGAATAACCTGCGTTTTTGATTTGAGTGAATACACACAGCAGCGTTCACCTAAATTCAGAGTACAATTTAAAAATCTAATACATTTTATGAGATCAATCTACAATAATTCTCCATAATCAGCTATGTAATTTATGACAAATAAAGTTAGATTTTAAACAAAACATATTGATTCAGTGCAGAAAGTAGCATACGTAGAGTCAACTATTTGAATCGCAAAATTGATATAAATCTAAAATCATGCGTACGTTTCAAAGGATTGAAGAAACATTGCAAACTATTGAAATAAACCAACCTGTTAGAGATGGATGTCCTGCTTTCTTGCTGATAACGCCTAAAATAATTTATCAGGCATGAAGTATTCCTTCTATCTTTTTATTAGATTGTAAATGACGGACGTTGGAGACTTTTTGGAGCAAAACAAAAAACATTATTTAAGACATCTTTACTAATATCCTGAAAGTCCAGTTGCTCACACAACTATCAGTGAATTACGGAAAGAAATTAAACTGGACGAAACTAAAATACAATGAATTGAAGGAATAGGTAATTGAACAGTGTATCTAAATATTACACAAGCAAGCGAGTAAAAGATTTCTCTATGAAATAGTTTATGTAAATCATGTGGATGATCAGAGGCATGTATACATTGTTAACATCAAAGCATATAAAGGAACACTAATGGATACAGAGGCATTTTAACAGTGATAGATACCTTCACAAAATATTCTTGGTCTGTAAAAGTGAAGACGAGAAACGGAGATAATATACACGATGCCTTTAGAGAAAACTTCAGAGAGAGAGAGAGAGAGAGAGAGAGAGAGAGAGAGAGAGAGAGAGAGAGATTCTGAAAAGATACAGTTTGCTAAAGGAAAATCATTTTAAAAGAGGTACGTTAAGGTAATGTTTGGAAAACACTGAATACTTTTCAACTTTTTCAGACAAAATCATCGATATTAGACAGGTTTACCAGACACCTAAATACTAGAATATGGAAGTATTTCACTGCAATGTACACGGTGTCTTAACAAGGTAATAAGTGACATCATAGAAAAAAATTGGTGGCTAACGTGTATCACATATTGTAACATGAGGCAATTGCCATGGCTTTTATCACAATGAAATAATCAGATGTGGTGATGTTTTGTATTTTTGTATCCAACGGGAAATCTTTATTCTTTCTGGTATGAGTCCTTTATGAGGAAATTGCTTTTCTTTGGACTGTTTTCAGTGTTTTGATGAATGGGACAGGGTGGTCACTGTTTTTACGCACTTATTTGCAAATGTTGATTTGTTTTGATTCTTGATCTTTCTTGATGCATTACGATTATTGTTTCATAATTAATGCAGTCGCGTAGAGATATATAATTTAAATTTAAATTGCTAAAAATCTGGAATAAAGAATTAATGTACAATGGCCAGTAGAGGTGAAAAACGTAAGCAGGGAGGGCGGTTATGCGGCCCATAAGAAGGCAAAACTCTACCTGAAGTAACTACTTTTTGTAATGAAACTGTCCCACAGTCAATGCCGTCCCCGACGATCTAAAGTGCAAAAGTTGCTAAAAGTACATTCAACCTTCTAGAACTTGTTCTAAAATCTTTGAGATATGTGCAACTATTATTCTAGTCTTAACAGATGTCTTGTATCACTTGATTCAGAAGACTATCAATGAAGTCATAAAAACCGCACTGAATATGGCCATGTAGTTGTAAGACCGAGTGAAGAAGCAAATGTCTAACAACTCATTCTTCTGTGAAGAAATATATAAAACAAAGTATGAACGAAAAACAGATGGTTCTTGATGAAAAACACAAATTTATTGATGAAAACGAGTCTCTGTTTGAATCAAAGGATACGATAATACAAAGCTTAGAAACAAAAGTGGACAAAACTGGAAGTTAGCTTTGATGACCTTGAACAGTATGAACGTAGAGCTTCCATTCGTATTAACAATGTGAAGCTTGGACAAAATGAGAGTTGCAAGGAACAATGGTGGATTTTATGAGCAATATGTTGAATCTCTGCATCTGTAGAGATGATAATGAATGGTGCAATCCACTTGAAAGACCCAACAAAAGTGGAAAGAGGCAATTAATCGTAACATTTAAATCCTAGAACACCAAATTAAAGACGTTTTCTCAAAAGAAGAATATAAAAGGTAAAGATCTTGGCAATTACATGACTAAGTACCTAACCAAAACAAGACGTGGTAAATGAACTCTTGAAACACAGAACTTCTAAGCGTATTGAAACCTTCTGGACAGATGATGGCAAGATTTATGCCCAAAAGTACTCTGGTTCTTATCCTAAACGGGTAAAGACAACGAAAAACATTCCATATCATCTAGTCAATGCTGACACGTCATTGTTTGCAAACAAAGTTGAAGAAATTAATGAAGACAACTGATTTTGATTGCAGAACATTATTGAAGACAATGTTGGGCATAACCTTGGAGGCAACATTATTAAAACCATGACAATGATTATGCAGTAAATTGGTAAACTAGCATATAGCATAAATTACCTTTCTTATTTTATTGAAGAGAACTCACTAAATCAGCAATATTTAAACTATATTCAAAAGTATATTACATACTTTTTCCTTCGATTTACTTTCTTTCATTTCTGATGATCATTTTGTGTCTGTATAATTGTTTCATTACATTTGAGTGGGTTATGTGTTCCAAATTATATATATATATATATATATATATATATATATATATATGTGTGTGTGTGTGTGTGTGTGTGTGTGCGCGCGCTTTTGTGTGTACATATATGTTGTTACGGAATTATATATATTTTTCGCTTTAATAATGGTATAGTTTATTAGTTTTTGATCTCTGTTCTTAGTCTAAACAGCTGTCGTCTTATGAGTATACATACGGTAGGCTCGATCAATATTTCACCTAGTTACTTGTAGCTTTAGTCATGTGACGTATATTCCGCGCGCGATAATAAACTTTTCGCCTATGACTCTACTTTAAAGTTGTGTCAAATAGTGATTCATATTTAAGCTGGGTTTAGTTGTACTATTAATTCAAAATAACAACATGTTGACTGACCTTTTTTCAAGGTCAGAGTTGTTTACTGTATCTGCGGTACATTTTCATTAATATACGCATTTAGTATTGCATTCTGGGTCATAATATGACACGTTTCCTGTTGTGAAATGTGCCATTTGCAAGTTGTATAAAAGACCTAGAAATACGAATCAATTTCATTCTATTTTAGATCTTGAGTTGAAAAGAACTGTTTTTTTATAATCAGCTTTTTGGAATCCAGATTGTTTGAAATAATAGCCGAGCTGGAATCATGCTGTAATATGCTGTATAAATGATTCGAAAGGAATTATTTATTGGACCATTCAACAGAGCTACCTGGATCATATTATCGTTGGAACATCATGACAATCCAGACTAATTCATTCGAAACAATCATCTATTCGGAACATTCATTCAATACGAAGACGCATTCATTTAGAACATTCGTTCATTACGAAGACACATTCTTTCGGAACATTCGTTCATTACGAAGATTCATTTGGAACATTCATTCACTTGGAACATTTTATAGTTTCTATATATACAGGACTTGTGATTAGGACACTAATAATTGTTTGATTATTTAGATTTTAATACACGAAACTGTAAGTGTATTTTGATTTTCACATTAATTATTTGAAATAAATTGTTTGTTGATTTTGACAAACATTGTTGGTTTCACTTTCTTTTTGTTACGTTTTTTTGAGCCATAGGGTCGTAACAATGTATGTATGTATGTATGTATGTATGTATGTATGTATGTATGTATGTATGTATGTATGTATGTATGTATGTATGTATGTAGGAAAAATGGCACGTGTAATTTATAAAAAAGCCATGTATTAGAAAAGAAAGATGTTATCTAGACTATAGCCATGTTAATCCCTATGGAACTGATGAAACTTTCTGTCTGTGTTGAATCATAAAAATATCTATTTGACATACAATACAAATTCTCCGAATGCACCTCTTATCCTACCCCCAAAATTAGAAGACAAATGAACCTACTAACATCGAATCTTGCTCATGCACATTGTACAAACCTTGTTTTCATGAGTGAGTTTCATTCATGCACACGGTCGATTGTAGCATTGATAAAACTGTAATTTGTGGCACAGCTATAAATAGTTGACAAATTATTTTATTCAACAAGCTATTTTGTTGGTTACGACGGTGCCACTCATGCTGCATTTCATGTTAAATCCATGCAGAAAGATGTATAGATAGGAAGAAAAATTTACATTGAAAAGGATTACAGAAAATACTGGTATCTAGGGTGTTTAATTAAAAATAAAGACGCAAAAACTGAAACTGGGCCCAAAAAGATATCTGGTAGCGATATTTGTATTTTTTAAAGAATGTATTCATTAGAACGTGGATCTAAACATAAGGTATAACATAATATTAGATGAAAGTGTAAAAAGCCCTCTGACGATTATCACTATCAACATCAAAATTATTCACACAAACTTTTCTGTTTACTCTTATGTTTAAACAGTTTTTTTTAAAAATTCTGCTTCTTAATTTCTTCTTTTTTCTATCTTCTTTCTATCAAGCATTGTCGGAAAATCGACCGGAAAAAAAACAAAAAACACAAAAAAAAAAAAAAAAACCAAGGCTGCTGGTATTGATATTGAGTTTTGATACTGGTTAGTGCAGATATGTTTATAGTATAGTATACAATACCTAGCGGTCGTAGGTATGCTTAACTCTTTCACACATTTTCGAACAATAGACAAGACTGACAAACCTTCATATGATACGAGTTAATTGGATATTTTTTAGATAACTGTAACTGTACCTAGTCTATATCTAGTTTACTTATAATATTAAAATCCCAAGAACAACATTGTTATTACATTGATATTGTTCTACCTTCTAACATAAATCGGTTAACTTTATATACTTATCCGGGACCTGGAAATTTGAATAAAAATAATGAAATTAAATTGTTTCTTCTTAATATTAGAAGCTTCAGAAATACAATGTCGTTTATTAAATACATTTTGGACTAATTTGATGTTATATATTTCACTATACGCAAGCTAGATGATACGGTTTCAATTTATTGTCTAAAATTAGACGGTTTTCATTCCCCAATTTGCAAAGATAGAACAAATATGGATGGAGGAGTAATTATGTGCGAATCGGAAATGTTGCTACCAATAAGACGCCTCGGTTTAAAACAACAGAACATAGAGTCTTTGGGTAAAAGTAATTTACAAAAGAATTAGATTCCTTGTGTGACTTCTTTACAGATCCCCAAATAAACTTTCGTCAAAGATTGCATTCCAAATCAAATGGTCGTGATAAGTCCAGACGATAAAATATATTATACTTTGGTTAAAAAGGCGACGAGTAGAAAACTGGATAGAACGCGAAAAAGGCTTTTTGTACAAGCAACTCAACAGATTGGAAAAACTATATAAAATTAAGAAATAAAGTTACTAATATGATAAAGAAGGCAAAATACCGATTTAATTTTAACTTAATTTAATCCTAACTTAAAATTCAATAGTATAAACAATCCCTCAAATCCTCGTCAATCGTATCTTGTTTCATATGAAGACAATGAAAAATCTGAATTTTAAATTTCCTATTTTGTGTCAATATTGACGATCGATAATCAAAGCCAGACCTTTCTAGCACTCATCTATAAGACTTATCATGATCTATCAATCATTAAGGTTACTGAAGAGGACATCTTTGATTCTATATAAACTTTATATATGAATAAGGCAAACAGTCCAGACGGAATTAGTCGTAAGATGTTGAAGCCTGTTTCTCAGACACTACCAAGAGTCCGATGCTACTTATTCAATAGGTATATAGAAAAGAAAACCCCTCATAGTTCATGGAAATTTGCTAATGTTGGGCCAGTCATTAGAAAATGTTGATAAAGTCTAGTATCCAACGTTAGACCTATCTCCCTCATAAACTGCATTGGAATATTGTTTGAAAGGATTGTGTTTAAATAGGTTTAAGACTTATTTCATGCAAATAGTCTTTTTTCAAATATGTATCAATCTACCATCGTACCGTCAAACTCAACAGTACTTTAATTCTTTAAGATTTACCATACTATATGTCTAGCAAGAGAAAGAAATGAATATAATTGTGTGGCGTTATGTGAGCTTTCGAAGGTATTTGACACAGTATAGCAAGGAGGAGTTGTTTTCGAACTTAGGGAACATGGAGTAAATAATTATCTACTTGTCTGACCTGAAAACTATATTTCCAATCGTGAGCAAGAATTATCATTAAAGATTCATAATCTATTGTAATGAAATAAAATACTGGAGTACCCCAAGGTTCCGTATTAGGTTCTTTATTATTCTTGGTTTCTGTAACTGATATTGATGAAGCAATTAATTTCTTTACTCGTCCTTAGGAAGTTAATTCATCATTATATTATTCATCTCCTTCAAAAAATAAATGATTGGTCAAAACAGTGGCTTAGTACATTGACGGCTACGAAAACTGAAGTAATGTTGTTCTCAAAAATGTAAAATATACGTGCACATAAACTATTTTTCGATGGCAATAGTCTGCACTTTGTTAATTCTCATTGACACCTTTGTTTGACGATTCAAACAGATTTTAATTAGAACAAACATATTGAAGATATAGGAAAAATAATAAAACATTGACAATGTTGAGAGCATTAAAATTTAAGCTTTTCAAAACAGCTTCTTCAAAATTGTACTTGACATCTATTAGACCCTGAATGAAATATGCCAGTGTTGTTTGGGACGATTGTAGTAAGAATACTTTTATTAAAATAGAAAAGTACATCTTGAAGCTGCCAAAATTATAATTAGATTACCTTGTTATGAAAATAAAGAATGTTTATACTTACAAACAGGTTTTATTTCCTTGCATGAAAGAAGAACCAACCAGTAACTAGCAACGTTCGATAGGATTATCAACTGTTGTGCCCCACTATTGTTACAAGAAATGACTGGCCCTTATGTAAACAAGGTAAGCCGATATCCAGCGCGTACGTAATAGGCCTGACATTGTTTAAATCTCATGCAGGTATGCTCCTTACAGGAAATTACTTATAACATCCAGTGTCAATGTGTGCAATAATCTTTCAGAAAATATACGTCAGATTACGTCACTAGGAGAGTTTTAACGAATCTTGCTTCGAAAATCTAATAATTTCAAGAACTGTTGGCATGGTGATACAAAATTATCCATTGTAGACGCAAAGCTGAAAATTAATTGCAGCTCCTTACAGCTGCATCTCTAGAGAGTAGGCTTAAGTGACACTCCCATATGGAGAAGGTGCCAAGACGCCTTGTAGTACTTGGACTAAACCAACTTACTTTAAAATTGGATTTAAGATTATAAGGAATTCCCATAGTAACCAAAAAACAACATCAAATTATAGGTTTGGCAGTGCAAAAATATATTTAAACTGCTAAAGATCCCAACAATGCTTCACTCTTTTCCTGCATCTAGGATATGGAATCTAGATTCTTCTCCTTTCTATATATTTTCTTTCTCCCATTATCTTCTTTCAAAATCGCCATTTTAATATTTATTTACAAATTAATTTTGTACACATGCCAGCAGTCTTAACTGATTTGTATTAGAAAGTATTCTTTATATGGGAAAGGCGATAGTAAGTTCTTAGAATTGTTCAGCCAATCCCAATTGCAGTGCTTGGAAAAAAACAATATGCTTAAACCAAGAAATGAACAGAGATAGAATTCAAAAATATAAAGTTCATTTGAAATACCTCTAAATAAACTGAAAAGATACAATCTGAAAAGCAAGTTAGTGTATGAGAGTGTAAATAAAACTAAAGACAATGAAAAATCACAGTTTCATGTTGAGGCAATCATGGGGAAATTTTAACTTCTTTCAAATTTTATTAAAAGAAGGGATATCAATCCTGTTAACTACACTACCAACCAGGTTTTCTTCATGTAAAAAATTGATACTATGCACAATTTTAACACATCTATAAAACCTTTAATTACAAAGAATTATCACAGAGTTAACCATAAACATTCGATACGGGAGTTATTACAACGCACGGATGAAATAAAATAGAATATACCTTTTACGGTGTGTAAACATACATATAAAGATGTACGTTTTTCGGGACTTTCATTCGATATTTAGTAGTAATTGAAATTAAATTATATAAATAAGTCAATATTTAAGACTCAGTCACCGCCAAAGGTGTGCTGGAGCACATGTGCCGAAGACACAGCGAGGTGATGCGCGAAGGAACAACGTGAAAGGGACCACGGTTATTGGAGATAAAACCAAATGTAAAATATTACCAAATGTAACAGAAAAAATGATAGAGGAAATGGAAAAGGAAAATACAAAACACCAATGATGCTATAATTGTGTAAAATAAACTAGAATAAACTGACATTGCAGTGGATGAAATGCAAAGATTAGACAAAGGAATCAATAAAGAATATCATTATAAATTATCGAAACAATTTTTAATGGAGGCCTAATGAATTTGCACAAAAAAGCCAGCTTCATGTTAATTTTTTAAAGTCTAGATAATAGAGTTTAGGTTTTAAATCAGAAGAGTACAGCACGTTACCCATACCCTGCGATTCAATTTTATGCAATAAATTCCTTTATTCGCATTAACCAAGTTTACATAGCCAACATGTTTCACGAGATAACCTGCAAAAGTGAGACAAACTTTTTCACATAGAAGCTACTAAACATTTTCTATAACTTCACTTTACATTTTTTTAATGATGACTCCTAAGAAAAGATACAGATAATTGTGTGATATGATATTTCGGCAGAATCAACAAAAATATATTTTTTTTGTTGGGGGTGGGGGTGTAAAGCTAATTTTATTGATGTGATACATACCTCTTACTCTTGCCTAGCTTTGCTTTTCCGGGACGGAGTTACCCTCGTTGGCATAATAAGAGTTCATCTTCCCCAGGGGTAAACATAGGCAGCATCCATTATCTTTTTAAGGACACAGACTACTTGTGGGACATTATAATATCAGTAATACAGCATCTATCGCTATTGCGTAGCTGAATTTTCCAGTTTGGAGGTAAACTGATAACCTAAAAAAAAAACTCCCCAATTCCCCCCCCCCCCCAAAAAAAAAAAACAAAAAAAAAACAAACACAAAATAACCCCAGAAAAAACCCTGGTATAATAAGGGTAATACTCACCTGTACTGTACGAATGTTCACTACTTTAAGTTGGTATCCACTTGGGTCACTTCTTGTGCTGCGACTATGGGCCCTATAGAATGTATGCCTTCGCTCTGGTGCTCCAAAAACAAAGGTAGAATAATGAGAAGGTAGTGTGTCACCGCCAAAACGCAGCTTTCATAACATCCTCCAATGACGAATGAATTAGATAATCCCATGAGGTACCAATGGCTCAAACCTCATCTGCTTTAATCTTTATGAATGATATGTCCCGGTAAAGGACTGATAAGCTCTCTTGATCGTTAGTACAATTCATCTGCAAATGACGGATGCCGAAATATCAACAGAGCCCTTTAAAAGAAGGAAATCACGCTTTCTACCCTTTCTTTTCCCTTTAGAGGCTGCCAAATAGAACTCGTAAAGCCCTAACTGGGGATATCTATAGGGAATGAAGCTGGTTGTTTGCTAAGAAATCGGATTGGCAAAGGAGAGACACCTACTTGTATTTGCCATTGAACCGTTGACAACCTTGTTCTATAGACAAGACATGAAGCTAGCTCCTTCGTCTCGCAGACGCTAAGAACAGCAAGAAAATGGTCTTGAGGGTAAAATTCTCGTAAGAAGCTTCACCCAATGATTTACAAGGGGTTTTCGTTAACGAGAACACGAGAGATTTCATCTAGTCGTTGGAGAGCGAGACAACAGTCGCTACAGCTGGAAATACCTAATACGGTCGGCAATATGAAAATCCAAACCGATAGCCAGACCTTTTGAAAATTTGAGTGTTTTGAAAAGGTCTGCTCTGTAGCCCTTAATAATAGAACTGAGCATTGTCACTTTTTCAAAAAGAAGAGAAGTAACTCAGCCACCGTGATCATAGAGGGACAGCTAGGATTAACGCGTTTTCTACTGCACCAGTCGCAAAAGATTCTCCACTTAGCATCATAGACCCTGGAGGTGGAGCGTCTCCTGGCCTGAACGATGCACTTGGGAACTTTACTTGAAAACGTGTTCTGGAGGATAAATCCTTTGAGATGAGCCAAGCGTAAAGGTCGATAATCTGTGGGCTGTTGTGTAAGAGCCCCTGTGCTGTGACAGAAAGTCCTCCCTCTGGAGCAATGTCCTGGGCTGGTCTACCAGCAGGTTGAGAAGATTGTTGAAACATGATCTTTGGGGCCACAAAGGGGCTATCAAAATCAGGTGAGCGGTGGAGGTCCTGACGTTTCAGAACACTTGTGGAAACATCCTGAAGGGTGGCACGGCGTAAGCGAACAAACGATCCGACTTCAGGCTGAAAGCATCAACTGCCCATGCTCCCTGATCTGGGACTTGGGAAACGTAAAAGGGGAGCTTGCTGTTAAGTCTTGTCGCAAACAATTCTACCAAAGGTCTCCTCTACAGTCTGAAACGAGAATCTGCTGCCGATTGATGCAGAGACTATTTCTTGAAGACTATCTTGCCTCTCCTGGACAGACAGTCCCCCCAAATATTCTTCTTGCCAGGTATGTGACGAACTCGAAGGCAATCCCTTCAGAGGTTGCCCAGTGAAGGAGGTTCCACACTTCCACGCACAGAGAAAGGACATGTCGCCTGAGGTACGCTACCACCGACATCGTGTCGGAGGAGACCATCACAACAGCGACTTCCTATATTAGCGACGCACTCCTGTAGGGCTAAAAATACCGCCCTCTTTTCCAAATTGTTTTTTTGTGGGGGATAGTTTCTTGCAGGAACCACGAACCCTGAGGAACTAGCCCATTTGGCTCCAAGTGAGCGTCCCACCCCGAATCTGACGCGTTCGTGAAGAGATAAGATTGGGGTTCGGGGGTGCGTATGTATTCACTAGTCAGAAACCGGTCCCGATTTGCCCACCATCTCAAGTGGTGGTGAACATCCGGTTCTAACGAAATCTGTGATGTCAGGGATCCCTATGCGGTTTCCAGTTCGCCAGAAGGACAAGCTGGAGGGGGCGCAAGTGCAGTCTTCCTAGGTGAACCAGGTCCGCCACGGAGTTATATATATATATATATATATATATATATATATATATATATATATATATATATATATATATATATATATATATATATATATATATATATATATAGACTAGCTGACATCGATGTCTTTGCTCACAGCGCCTCAAACAGGGCTAGGATTCTGTCTACTCTGACACGGACTAACCCCTTGTTCGTGAGGACATTTTTTCCTACGTATACGAAATTCTGAGATTGAACCAGTTATGGGTAAAAGGCACAGCCCGGTCACTATGGACAAGCAGCTAGACCGATCTTGTCTGAAGGTGTCTAAAAGGCTGTTGTGGATCAACCAGTCGTCGAAATATTGGAAGATAGGGATCACCAGTGACCTTAGGTGGGCGACGACTACTTCCATTACTCTGGTAAAAGATCTGGTTGCAGAGGCTAGGCCGAACGGCAGAGCGCGGAATTGGCAAACCTCCCGGCTCAAGCAAAACCGGAGATACTTTCCATGAAGAGGAAACATAGGGATGCGAAGGTACACATCTTGGAGCTCGATGGAGACCGCCCAGTCGCAGGGCATCATGTCGTTTCTGACTGAGGCTGTGGTATCCATCTTGAATTGTTCCTACTGCAGAACTTGTTTAAGATGGAAAGGTCGATAAGGTCCACTTTTTGGTACCAGTAAGATGCGGGAGTCAAAGGTCGGAGACTGGTCGTTTAACACCCCCTGCGTCAAAAGTGGGAGGCTTAAGAACCAGGCATGGGTGTGTACCCTGTGTACATTGTAGCTAGCTGCCGAGACCAGAAGTATCAACGTAGAGGATGGACTGACCACCCTTACGATGCCTTGCAAACTCTTGGTCCTTACTTAACCTTTGAGAAAGCTCCCTTACTATGTTCGAGTGGGGAAACAATAAGAGAACTGGGTGGGTGGTAGCCCCTGAAAGTCTCTCCAGCCTGTAGAGAATTGTCGTGTCTTCCAAGCCTAGGACAAACATTCCGAGGTGGAAGACGGTACACTTCATTTACCGCCTTGTCATAGACCAGATCTCTTCTTTCTCCGCCGCCTGGCTCGATGGGTAAGAGGAGGCAGGGGACCGAAAGGGAAGAGGAAATGCCAACTCAGCTTTTTCTGCGTCAAACTCCTTAGAGTTCACGAGAACTGACAGGACGTTTTCGTCCTGCACTCGCTCCTGAGAAGCAGGACTTGCAACCCCGAGTCTCTCGGTGCATGGAAAACCTGTAGGTAAGGGCAGCCTCGTCCCGTAACCCCTCATGTGGAGCGAGGAGGCTGTCCCTAGTGGGAGCCTCGTCAGAAAGATAAGAACGTCTCTCGACCTTCCTGGAGCGTCTGGGGAAAAGACCTGCCTCTCTTTTTTCTACTTTACTCCACTTTGTGAGAGGGTGATGTCAGACTGCAATCTTCAGCATCAACCCTGCTTATAATCCAAGGTCTTGACGTCCATGGCTGCATAAACTGGAAGGACGTGTCACTTCCTTGAAGTGGATGTCCCCACATTCTGTAGGGATTAAGAGGGATGAAAGGAAAGGACGTGTACCGATCCGATCCCATTCCCTCGTCTGGGGCATGTACGCCAACTACCAGTCCCCGACTGGGTTTACAGGGTGATTTGACCTGCCTGTCGCAGCAACGCTACGGGCTCTGAGAGGGTGCTGCTTCTCCCTCACGGGGAAGAGGGGGCGCGACTCATTCTCCGCCCTGTTATATCCTCGCTTGTGAGGGGCTCTGAACCTGACCCTAACAGGCTCTGACTGGGTTGGATCAACCGTCAGGGGCCCACGGGGCTAATTGTCTCCGTAGAGACTGATCCCATATTCTCCTGTGATCAAGGCTTGCCCTTCTGCGCAGAAGAGATAAACTTTCCCCTCTCCGACCCGAGGGTATCAGAGAAGAGTGTTGAATTGAGGAGTAGGAAGGCTCTTTCTTCCTCCCCTTATAGGTGCGTGTACTCTCTGCGAGGTTCCGAACCTCATCTGAACAAAGGCAGCAGAGCAGACATCCGTCTGCCTGTCTGCAATGGTTAAAAGAAAGGCAGGTGGATGATATCCCAAGGGAACTTCCTATGGCACATTTTCCCACTCTCTGTTTTGATATAATGTTCTGCAAAGAAAATGTCTGAAAACAAGCACAATAATGCAAAATTGTTGATCATAATGATTACGTATAAACACCAAGATCTTACTTGTTTCATAGGATATAGAGATAATAATTGAGCGGTGTGAGACCTGTACACAAATACTATCTAAAAATCCAATACTGTACCTGAGTATTGAAGTATTGAAGACGATAAAATGAACCAACAAAACACAACTATTCATATATATATATATATATAAAGGGACTGCTAGTCCGACTCACTCTGGTTATGATTGGATGTGTGTGTTACCTGTGGTCAAGCACACTTTACTAATAACAGCAATTCTCAACCTTAGTATTTTCAGCAAAATATAATATAATGAAATGAGTGAGTGCTATTCCGACTCACTATTAAGTGAAAGTAATGGTGTGTGACCACCTGAACACACACTAGAATAATTAGTGGGGTGTGCGACCCTCTTCCGCGAGTCTAAAACTCAACATACAAATTAATAATCAATGAATCATCGTTTTTACCCAGATTGTTTTCATTAAATAAAAACAATTGAAACGGAGGTCACAATAAATTCCGACAATGAATGGGAGGTAATACCTACCCAAGAGTCCGGAATAATAACAATCATGGCAATAATAAAAATATAAAATGGATTACGGATCACCGGGGCAGGAGTTACGTCTAAAAGGGCAATGCTGAAAATCGTAACAACATTTGCCGATAAACTCTCAAGAGAGCTAATTGAACGAGCAATATGCCATGGTTTCATGGTATAACACTCTCGAATACTGACAAATCGTAGCCAAATGCACAAGGAATGATTCAGACACAAGCTGAACTCAAAATATTCCGCAGAGCGTTTGAATGTAACCAGTACAAATAGCGTCGTCCTGAAAAGATGATGGCTACTGCGCGTGAGCCTGTGACGTGGGGGAACAAACTGGATCTATGTTCTAGTGGTTTGAACTTCCAGAACTTACAGAGTTCTCTGGAATGTTCACTCCATGTGAGGATGAATTCTTATTATATGGACGAGAGTAATTCTGTCCCGGAAAAAGGAATCTTCGCAATAGGGATAGCTTGCATATTACTGATACCAAACTGGGCATAGTGGGTGACAATACATGGTTGTGGAATTCCCTACTGGCTTTCCATAGACCAATGTACCGGAATTAGTCAAATCAAAATATAAAGTTTATATTGTTTCATTTCACGTTTATTTCTAAATGTAAAAACTGCTTTCAGTACGTAACAAAATTCCCTTTATCTGATGCCTATGCATTCAAATCAAGTAACAATAGCATTTATATGAAACAGTTTAATTGTGGTCTGCAATAATTTAAATTCCACTACAGCATAACTGGAGAGACCTCAAGGTGAAAAGAACAACAACAAATACTTGACTGATATTTGGTCAGAAGAATATATAACTCTATTTCAAGGTTTAGGGGAGCTTACACACGCTGTTGTGTTAGTTTCTAAAATAGGCAAATATGACTAAGGAGCAGGTTCTGTTGAATATTATCATCTGATGTAATGCATTCCATGACAGCCAAAAATGAATCTACTGGCTGAACATACATCTTTCTACAAGATAGCAACGGATTAACAAAAGAAGGAATAGCTAGATTAAATTAGAATGTAAAGTCTAATTTAATCTGCATATTTGATGTACAGATACAAAACGCAACAACCATTATACAGTATGTTTCAATTGTATCATACTGTATTAAAAAAAGTTAATGGGGCCATTAATTTTAGGACAGTTACAACACATATGGGAACACTATGGTACAATTTTAAAACTACATAATAGTTTCAAAAGTGAAATTGGACTATGCTGTTGAGGGTGACAGTATTCTTTTCTTACCGAGAAATATGGTTATGCATATTGGTTGCATCAACACCAATTTGCAGATACCCAGTGACTAGTATAAACTTGGATTAAACACTACAATTAATTATAAGGTAGAAGAACGGTATTCTAAAGGATGATAAACAATCTTTGACAGTACGACAAGAAATTGTAGAGGACAAAAAACAAAACAAACAAAAACACAAAGAAAAAACAAAGTAGATAAGTATGACTATGATCCCGATTGTCTTACAATCAGAATGGCGGAGCCTATGCAAAGGAAGACGAGATACATGGACGTTCAAGCGATACATGGCGATCACAACGTATGGATAAGTCCAATTTAGAATCAGCAGCAAAGATTATTAGCATAAAATAAATAAACAATCGTTTATCTTGATACTAATGGTTGCAGAAGCTGATAAAGTTAACTTTTTGAAATAGTTTTCGAACATCTAATCCTGCTTGTGTTTTGTTTACATATTTGATCTCTATGCAAGTAAGAACCCTAATAATGCCAAAACAAGTAATATTACAAGGTCAGCTAGGAAAGAAATAATTTAGCCTAGAGTCTTATATAGCTAACTTATCAGGCTACAAATAATACCAGATATTGCAACTATTAGGCCAAATTTTTAAAAACCATTTTTGATTTTGCCAAAAGATTATTCGCCTGGAGTAAGATGAGTAGGAGCACGTTAAGTATAACGAGGTGGAGTAGGAGGAACAGCCAGAGTAGAAGGTTGAGGGGGAAATGAGGTAGGGGAAAAACAGTATTTTGTTGATATAATCATGTCTGTTGCAGTTTCTATAGCAGCGATTGTAACACCTTTCTCTTTCAATACTCTTTCTAATCTTTCACCTAACATTCATTTGTCTCCAACTTTTTCATTTTTCATAATTTTTGTAACATTTTCTCCAAAATGTTTCTCTAACAGTGTTAGATATCCACCTACTTGGCCTTCTATGCTTGCAACGATTCGAAATGTTCGTGCAATAACTTTTTTTGCTTTGAAAGTTGTTTGCTGGTGTGTCCTTTCTTAACTCCACAATCGTTTTTTGGTCATGCAATTTAGCATCAGCGTTCATATGCAGTATTTTCGAATTGACAACATAGACAGCATTTAGATAACCCCTTAATTCGCTTTCCTATTGCGCAGTAAATAATCTATTCGCTGCAGGTGGAAGTTCTCCAATTTCAATTTTTCTGTGGTATTCACCGATAAGAGTCTCAGCTTATCTTACACGCTCATCAAAAGCTTCAGTTGTGCTTACTGTTCGTACGTCTATTTCCTAGCGTACTTTTATTATTTGTTTTGGGGTACGTAACTGGGTTCCAGCTGACATTTAAGTTGCATCTTCTCCTCAATAGGCAACATCCATGTATCGCCTTGTTTTATCAGCCTGTTGTAACCAACAACTTCTTTCCAGTCGGGCATGATATAGTGATGGGTGATAGGATTGTTTTCATGTCTCCTTTTCTTTAGATTTTTTAACTGTCTTACCGTCTTGTTTTACATAATAGTATTTTGTATTTTAACGTTGGCTCTCTGCAAACGTTGTTGTAATTCATTCATGGCAAGGCCTTCTTTTCTGTCCTCCTTGTACAAGCCATGAACTAGGGCTGAAAGTTTAGAATCTCTATTTGAAGGGATATCATCAAGACGTCAGATACTTTGGTCTATTAAATATTTAGCAAGATTTATGGCATGTTCAGCTTATATTTCAGCTCGTGCATCTACATTATCATTATCACCTTCATTTTGTATAAAAAGGATTATCAAATGAAAAATAAACATAATTTTTGTTTATTTTAATAGCGAGGAAGTGGACAAAGCACAACTAGAAAAAGAATTCAGATTGGTGTCTTTAACCACAATTGATACGTTATATATCATTACAGGAGGAGCTGCTTATCTTGTGATGAAGACTCACATGGAAAATGGATCTGACAATAGTTTTCTGATTTTCGTTAAGGATGAAGTTAACCATCTTGAATGATCCAGCATTTTGTGTTCTCCTCTCTCTTTCTTAAACGGCATTTTCGTATTTGAACGTGTTTGGAATGATTATCATAAGCGGAAGATAAAGAAATGGATTGCGTTCTTCAGTCATTCGGTCTGTGACACTTTTGTTTTCAGAGCATAACTCTGACAGCGCTCGAGATAAGAAACTGGGTGCACATATTCAATATTAATAATTTGTATGTTTTCATGGAAACAAGATAAATGTTGGCCTAATTTTCTATATTTCCGAACGTAGCATAATAATCGCTCAAGACACGGTTATACCACTTGGTGCATGCAGCAAAACTGAGGTCCAAATGTGCCTTTTGGTGTACTAAATTGTTTTATATTAATAGTTTTCACTAATCAAACACGGAATGCCGTTCATAACTGACGATAAATTACTTAAATATCTTCAAGCTTTGGATGTAACAAAATCCACAGGTGCAAACCTGTTTGCACCTAGATTTTTATGGACAGCAGTACCTTTAATTTCAGACAGTATAACATATGTAGGTGATCGTAGGATACAAAAAAATACATTTCCAGACAAATGGAAGGAGACTGAAAAGTTAAACCTCTTCATCAATCAGGTTCTCATAATGAAGATAACGATTACAGACCCATCTCAATCCTTTCAGTGTTATCAAACGTTCTTGTTTTTTGATTAACGCAATCTGTTTTATTGTAGCCAGTCAGGTTTTCGCCGAAATCATTCTTGTGAAACTGTTCTTGTTGGTATGACTGAAAGAAAAATGTCTCAACGCTTGAGGTAATAGAAATCTAGTGGGACTTGTGTTAGCTGATTTTAGGAAAACTTTTGACTAAGTTGATTATGACGTTTTACTTTAAAAATCAAAACTATACAAACTAAGTAGCAGTAATTTAGTTTGACTTAAGCACCTTTTGAATGGCAGAAAAATAAATTTATATGAACAATTCCACGTCTGAAGAAAAATACGTGACCTTAGGAGTGCTTCTAGGATCTAATTTTGGGTCATTAATATTTATTTTTATCAGCGATCTACCTTTGCATACATGAAATACATTCGGACTGGTCACCGTGGTGTGTCCTTGGGCAAGGCACTTTACTCCAATTGCCTCGGTGCTAAATAACCTACTTTTGTTGATGTGCCGTAAAACAACAAACCAAACCAAAACTCATGAAATACTTATCTTGGTCTCTACGCTGATGACACAACATTATATGATCTTAGCTCCTCTAAAGGTTGAAATAAATTTACAGACGAGTACACATCAAAGACGTAACAGACTTAAAGATAATGTTGATACACATACAGTTTTATGACTGAAAAGTAAAACGCAAGATGTTATCCAAAGGATGTTTAAGAATATATAGTTATTATAAAAAATTAAAGAATACCGGCTGCTAAGCACAGGAGAATGTTTTCTAAGAGTTACATTCAATGTCATATTGAGTACAGTAACACTAAAGAAAATATGTTAAAAGTGGCAAGATTTAAAAAAAAAAAAACAAGCCGTCAGAATTATATTTAAGAACGATGTTGATAATGTTCTATCAATGTATGAACAATTTGAAAATCACGCCTGTTTAAAAAATATATGTTTAGAAAAAGCGAAATTTAAGTTTAAAGTTTCTAATGGTTTGTTTAATGCCCAAATATATAAATGACATATTGAGTAAAAGGATAAATAATATTAATATACTCTATGTCTGTTGTGTCGTAGTAAGCTCGAAAGTGAATTGCATCACAATTGTTTGGATTTTCTGGTCCAGTCATTTGGAACTGTCTACCTAAAGATGTTAAAAAAACATCATCAATACCTTCCCTTCATTACATAAGTCTGCAAGGGATGCAAATCAAATGATATCTAAACCAGGCTGTGGCAAATGTTGGTGTTGTGTTATTGTGTATACACCCATATATATATATATATATATATATATATATATATATATATATATATATATATATATATATATATATATATATATATATATATATATGTGTGTGTGTGTGTGTGTGTGTGTGTGTGTGTCTCGCTATCTCTATCTCTACTTGCGGGTGTACGTGTGTGAATGAAAATGTTTTCAATAGTACATGCTTATGTGCATAAAACAAGCTTCTTCGTGTGCCAGATCTTGTTGCTTTTGTGTTTTTGTGTACACTAATCATTAATAACTTTCTTGTATGATTCTTGTTTTTTTTTAGGTGCATTTGATACCTTGGTTTCTACGTATGTAAGTAACTGATGACCATAGGGTCAAATTAGGTTTGTACTAATTGTGTCACCCTCATAAAATAAAATCATAAATAGACAATAAAGACTTTATTATTATACAAATTGAAATCCATCTGATCCTGCCTTCAAAATGGACAATGTATACTCTGGTTAATTATTTCACATAGTTGTTAGAATAGACAAAAATTATAAAACAGCGAAACCAATTTATTTGCGGATTCCATGTGGACAGCAACACTTACCCAATCCTTTCCTTATACAAGTTCATATGGCAATACAAAAACCCCCATTTCAATTTGTCTCGATTAACAAGGTATTAATCTAATGAAGTTTTATCAAAACCAATAAGGCAATAGGGCCTACCTACAGGTCAGTGGGTATACCTTTATGTCAGTGGGGGAGTCATTCAATGAGAATGGAGGGTAGCAACTGTATCGTCTCTGCAGGGTGTCTGATGGTGGAACCTGCGAAGATGACGCTCAAAGGCGTACGACACATAAATAAGAATGGATAGTATTTTAAAAAGATGAAGTGTCACAGTTTTGCACTAGCACACTTACAAACAAAATATTCTTATTTCCACATTAAAAATGAATTTTAATAATATGGGTTAATATGTATTTTCATAGATGCATTTTAGATGATCTGTTATCGACTCGGCACCATTACGAGTTGGCAAAAGCTGATTACCATATTTAGGCTTGCACATACACTTTTTAGTTAGGTGGGTGGGTAAATCGACATGCAATACAAACGATATGTTCCCTTACATTACGTCTTGATTTGTTCTACCGGCGGTCTTCTGTTATTTTTTTCATTTATGTAGATGTGAAGAGATAGTAAGGCTTAATGGCGCTACGATCTGTCGAACTATGACTAAATAGCGATCTGTCATATAATTGAAAACTTTTATCTAGCAATTTGCCAAGACTGTACTGGTAACTATCTAATGAATCGTTGGCATGATAGATAAATCAGAAACATCGTCGTGTCAACGAACGTTCTAAATAAGTTTTCACTTGTCTTGTGAATACAAATTTAGTTGTTGTTGTTGTTGTTGTGGGTTTAACGCCATTTTTCAGCACGTGAAAGGCTATACATGGCGGCCAGTATTTTTGCTGGAGGAAGAACCCGGGAAAACCCCGGGAAGAACCACCGACCCACGGGAAGCTACTGGCAAGCTTTCTCACATACTCACGTTAGCCGAGCCCGAGACTCGAACTCACGCAGACAGAGGTGAGATGTGCGAGTGATCTGTAATTGCGAGCGCCTTAGACCACTCGGCCACCCGGGGCCCCTACAAATTTAGTAATTTTATGGTGCGTGAAATCCCTTGAGATACGCAAGGAGTTATTAATGAGCACTGGACATATTTATATGATGTACGGAGGAACATAGTTATCAACACTTTGCAGGTGAAGTGTGGAATTCTTTTAGAAATTGAGATGTATGCTATTTTCCGATAGTTTTATTTTACATTCTTTTCTGGAAACTTTAATATGTTGTATTATATATATCTAGATATTTTGAATTTTTTATTTAAAAAAATACCTCTTAAAATTGGGGAAAAATCTGGATAGCTATTCAAATTTTCTGGCGGAATTCTGGCAACTCTGTCATGCTCATAATAGTCTATGCACTTAATGTATATATGTTTTTGCTGCAAAGAGCTACATATCGATGAAACTATAAGGGATGGAAGAATATGTTATTGTATGTGACTTTTTGGCGTACAACTCAAACATGTGCCGTAATGTTTTGTAGCCCTTGATGTATTATTCATCCATACATTATTTGTTACATGAATAATGTAAGTTTAGACGGATGCTTTAGATTTTGAACAGGATGCACAACCCATACGAGTTTATGTGACCGCTTGTTCAGTACCAACCAGAGATTAGGGTATATTTCCGGGATACAGCGTGCAGTCATCAGTACGGGTCTCGGGATGATTGCGATGGGTTTTACCAGTTGGAACTGCTACTTGCAGGAATGCAATTATTAGGTTAATGTCAACGATGGGTTCTGTCCACTCTTTGGAATTTATCATAGATATATATCATGTTCAAACTCCGACCTTATTTATCCAATACTTACTTCGTATCTGAATTATAGCATTTTTGTTACCATTCAAAAATAATAGATGCTAAACCTAAATCATGCTATTGCAGTTCAATTAAATTTTAGGTGAGGCAATTATTGCACTAACTTACTGCTGGATTTCATGAATTTGATATGTGTAATATAACACAACTAGGAATTTAGTGGAATTAGTAAAAATATAAATTTCAATTAAACAATACAAGGTAAACTCCATTCATTTTATGTATTAAGTGCAAAGAAGATTTCAACGTTAACAATAATTTCGAAAACTCACTGAGAATTTCATGAATTAGCTAAGAGTACCATACAAAAACAGGGGTTCAAATAAATGCCTACAATGTGTGCATTAAGGAATACTTACTTTAAAGCTGAATTTCCTCGTAAAAATCCTAAAATTGATACCTAGGCATGACATGACTTTATGACTCTCTCGCGATGAGGAATATGAAATTCTTTTGCAAAAAATGGACATAAAGTGAAGAAAAAGGGGAGGTGTGCTTGTGTGTGTTTGTGTGCGGAGCGTGGACCCATACCATACTATCGGGCGGACATCGTAACTTTTTAAAATTGTGGGGTGATTTAAAGTGCGTTTTTCGTTAGGCACATCTATCATGGTGCAAACAAACAAGCGACAGGGTCAGCGTAGCACATGTAACAGCACACAGTCCTCCCATAATACACGGGAGAATTGGAAAAGCAAGGTGTGGATCACGTGCCTTAAAGTGTCAGGGTCGCTATCAAGCAATAGTTCATTTACAAAGCAAAGAAAGCTAACAGTAATTATATTGTTTAAACTGATATTCACGCATACTTTTGTGTACCTGCTCGTTTTATAACACATATGTTCTGATTACGCGGGTTCGTGGAAGTACCTTATTTTGCAATTTAATGAGCCATTTCTTGATTGCCCACATGAATGTTGATTGGTTATATCTGAAGGGATATAATGTATAGCGTCAAGCGCTTTGACAAGGATCATACTACCTAAACATGGGTTTTCCCCTACAGTATTTTTGATGCATTTTTATGCGGGCTATATGTTTCTTTAAGTCAAATTGTATTCCTGTTAATTTCATTACAATAAAATATCTACAAGTATGCATTTGTTTAAACGTCTAAGTTAAAAACATATGCTCATTTATAAGAAAATTAAATGTAAGTTCTTCATACCAAGGAGTAAAACGGGAAACAAACTTAGTCTTAAGCAAATCAGCAATTAATACAGATGATACATACATAGTTATCGGATTACAATTTTGAAGCAGATTTTTTAAAATAATTATGACGATTAGATGTTTTCTTCGATGTTGAAAAGGAAGAAAGACTATTTTAAAAAAAAACATTTACCATCATTGTACTATTCGACCATGAACAGTACGTGATTTTAAATGACCGATGTAAATGACGATCTTATTGATATAGGTATATGCAGATTTTAAAATGTTTCAAATTTAAAATTTAATTATAGGTTTCCTGTTTGTACACATACAAAATAATAATATAACAATAAATGGGCTTACCACGTCACGAAGTTTTGAAATGTGATCATGCGTTTCAAATGTCAAATGTCAACTCTAGTACATATGAACTATATGCGTGCATTAGACTAATCCACTTCACACGCTGAACTCGACATACTAGTTTGTTGTATAGTGTACGCGTCATTTATCGTGTCCATTGTCATGTCTTGATCAACATTTGCACTGTGACAAATACGGAAACAGTTTACATATCTAATTTACACCCCACTCCCCCCTCCCCCCCCCCCCACACACACACACACATACCCCGGAATCTCCAGCTCCACCGGCGCGGCTGCTGTCAACGATGAAGATATACCCTGCTGACTTGGGAACATACTCAGCAACTTGCTTTGTCAGACCATCTTTCTCGCCGATTCCAGGTGTGTCGACAAGAACAACATTTTCCTGATGAAATAGCATAAAGTAGCGAGATGAATTATGCAGTCATAATGGAATTATATATGCATATTACCTCATGGCTCCAGTAAGGTCCTTGATGGAACAACCATTGACATTAAACATTTTTTAAACGTTTATGAGATTTTTTAATGTGTCACAAACATTTACAATTTCGGTTATTTTGATAAAAATGTCCAAAGTGTTATAATAAGTATCCCTGTATGATGTTTCTATATTTTCTGACGTATACTGTTATATAGGTAGATACGCGGTCCCAATTTATGTTTCATTGGCTCTGCTAAAGCGCCGCTGATAAAACTAAAGTTGTGACGTCACAACGGTCAATGTACATTGGACAATCTGAAAACATACACAGTTCTTATTTTAATTGAAATAGCTAAGAGGGACAGAAGAAGAAATGATGTCTTTTATTCTGGTTCAAATGCTGCACCTTTCAATTGTTGCGCGTAAAAAATAGTCCAAGACGCGAGTTGAATTAATAATCCACAGTTGTATAAGCAGTAACATTTAAAAGAAGATTTTTTTTTACAAATTATAATTCAAAGAGTAACAGTTTTTCGATATCAATAGAACATTTGACACATACATCATTTTCAACACTTGATCTCCGATAGAAATTCCTGTGTGATGTCATATAGTTTACTCGGGTTAGGTTAGACGCGCCATATACATCGATCTCGATGAGAGTGTTTACAATGTTTCCACGTAAAGTGTGTTAATTCCACTACTATGGACGCAGTATTGGATAGGGCAGAAAAAAAAGCATTGCGGTTGATGGATATTCATGTGAAGGGATGTTTACTGGATGCAGAAATTGTGCTAAATCTAGACTAAAGCTATACCTGAGAATAGTCATTCCAGATTTAATGTATTTGTGACTGGATATTTGCACTATTTGATTGGAAGAATGATGTGGTCAGATATACTTTCTGTCAGTTGGGAGACCGGCATTTGTCGACATTATTTTTGAAAGAGCGGTGAGTTTATTTACTACTATGGATTAATATTTAAACCACGCTTGGAATTGGGGTGGGGTGTCAGTAACAGGTTTGGACCTGCCCCCTCCCACCCCCAGCCCACTATCCATTGACCTATAGTTTTATTTTTTTTTGTAACGAGCTCCTGTGATGTAAATTGGTCATATTCCAACAGAGATAACCTTTTCTCCCGATGCCTCTTGGTCAATCGATTGGAAAGATAGCCGCCAAATTGTTGATCTTAATACTAAAACAAAACAAGAAAGTTCCAGAAGATGGGACAAGGAAATTTTCAGATGGTCGCAGCCAATCAGTAATGACAATAATGTGCAAGAATTTCATGGGCTTGTTTGGACCAATCAGATTCACATAAAGTGATATGTTAACATGTTGACATATAAAAAATATTAAACTGCACACACTATGTGTAAAGTGTACCAACTATGTGATAAAGTTATTTCCCTAATAATACTGCTCGCTATTCCCACCCAATTTACATTGTATGCAGTATTTAGTCTTGCAATTTGCAGCTGCTTGTGAATATATTAATAGCGTAATGCTGTTATGACCTCTTGATTTAAAAACAAAATACCTGTTTTAGGGTCATCGCGGATTACTGTATGATCGTGCAGTCTCGTCTCTGCAGACTTCTAAAGCGAAGCGCAGGACAGGACGCCATCTTAAATTGCATTCAGGTTTTACCTTCAACCGACTGTACTACGTTATTACGTCTTAAGATAGTGAATACCAAGATACACATCCGTTACCTAAAAATGTCAGTAATTTCTTAATCAACATGAAAGAACTTACGTGAAGTGAAGATATTGGCCAATATACATCAATTGTTTTGAGGGGTCCATTGTTTTCATCATTTAACAGTAACTGCTGATTTATTGAGTTTAACTTTTCCTTTAGTTCACTGGAATCCTGCAGGGTTATTTTGAGAATTTCATTTCCAGTGTCATATTTTATACATCTCTCTCCACTGTTGTGCAACCGACACAGACTTGCAGTCGTATGCGAGTGGGCCTTTGGCAGTATGCTCTCTCCTAGAAGTACATTGAGGAATGTACTCTTACCCGCACTTGTTTCACCTGTATAAAGAAAATATTTAGTAAGCTTTCATGACATATTACAAGGGTTTGAAATAGAAGCTATTTAGTTTGTACATTGCTCTAATACAAAATTCCTTTTGTGATAAAAACTATTCTATATGTATCTTCCACGAAATTAATCGTGAACAAATATTCGAGTAATATTTCAGATCTATCACCGCAAATCCCACAGGATGATTTTTTGTTTTACTACCAGAGAGTGCATAATCAGCATGCTAAATACGCGAAATACATCTGAACAATTTCAGCTCTTAGAAAGTTTGAAATTGATGTATCGAAAGATTCTAGATCCGTATCAGCTCATCTCTATTGCACAACTTATAGTATTTCATTAATTTGTTTAGGAATACTAAGACAGAGATATATGTTACTGTGAATTAGTTTGTTTATTGCAAATTTCATAGATGATTTTTGGGTGCTCCTTGCCGCTTGCCAAGCGAAAATAACTTATATTGTATTTCGCTGTAAAAAATATAACAATCAGAGACAACACTTAACACATAATGTGCTATTTTAGTTGTTAGAATTAATTCAGAGACGCTCCTGCTTGGTAACAGACTCCTTTACACATTTAAAACTTGGTATACGTCACCACATAAGACCAACAGAGACCTTTTTTTTTTGCATCAAATTAATGCTCGACGTCTTTTGCGTCTATTAAAGACAATAAGCGTACTATGACACCCCCTCTCACTAATTTTGAGTCATATTTTCTGCATCATAACTGTCAATATTTTTAATATATAGTTGGAGAACTAACTAGTTGTAATATATATGTATATATATATATATATATATATATATATATATATATATATATATATACATACATATATATATATATATGCCATTCTTTAGTCGTAAACAGATGTTGATATACGGTATTGAATACGTATACACGCATCATTATTATAATCAGTTGATCGGGGATGCTTTATCATCGCGAGCTGGCATGTGATATAAGATCGTCGCACGAGACACGTTGCATCGAATGTGATCCACTTATTTAGCATATCAAGCCAAGATGAAAGATCTATCCTGATCAACGTACAAGACTGATGATAGATTATACTTGATTTATATACCTTCTGCAAATAATCAGTTTATTTAAAGAAATAGTGGAACTACTTTTTACAGAGTAAGAAGATTAATAGGTAGTATGGCATAGTCGTATATAACAGATGCGGATATGCTGCTCTATTTATAGATACAAAGCATGTAGTATGGCAAAGTCTTATACAACACATGAGGATATGCTGCTCTGTTTATAGATACAACGCACAGGTATATATTATAATTGGTGTGTCTGCATTGGGTTTACTTAATTTCAATAAATTCCAATCTTCCTTATTTCTGGAGATCTATTTTTAATACATCGGGTTGATAGTAAAGTTACTGTGAACTGAAAGATTTATGCAATCCAAACAACAATTGGTGGGGTAGTTCAGTATATCTTTTAACGATTGCCGGAAATTAATATTAGAATGTTTGTAAACATTGTGAATGTTGAAGCTATGCATATTAATTTGCAAAATACACTTACTGTAATCGTATACTAATGATTAATCTTCTCTATGAATATCATCAGTTTTATGTGACGCAAAGAGCAATTTCAGTGTTTTCGACATTTATGCTATGGAATCAGAATACCCTGGTACGTGATTGGGACAATGTATCGTCGATAAATATATCATAAAAATAATCTTATCGTATCAAAAACCCCTTTTATCACTGCATTATATATCTAGTAGACAAGAAGAACTTACCAGCGACAACAATGTCAAATTCAGCTGTCATGTCCTGTAGCATCGTCTTCGTGGAATGTAATTCCTCTTCATAGCGTGGGAACCGCTGATCTGTAGCATCACTCATTTCCTTCTTGAAGGATTCATTCTGGACAGTATCTATTAGGTCAGAGTAACATTCCACCAGCGTCTTTTTTATATTGTTGTACTTTTCCATTGTTTTATTAACCATGTCTCTAATCTGCAGTTAAACAAAGTTTATAATTATATATATATATATATATATATATATATATATATATATATATATATATATATATATATATATATATATATATATATATATATATATATATATATATGTGTGTATGTGTGTGTGTGTGTGTGTGTGTGTGTGTGCGTGTGTGATCCGTCAGGCTAAAGTGGACCTCCAAATTACCCTATGTAATGATAAGAAAATGACGCAACAGAGTACCATCGTTTTCAGAACTTCTCATTTTGCACGTGTTAAGCATTTAGTGCAGCAAAATGTCATTTTTTAAGTAATCATGAGAGAAGAAAAAGTAATTTTTTAAGTAATCATGAGAGAAGAAAAAGATTACGATTATAAAATATAACATCAAGAAGAAAAGAACTAGATCAATAAATGTTCATGGTTTGGATCGGAATTCTAAATAATTATATCGCTAATGTAATGGAGTATGTCGTTAATTACCGCATGCCAGTTAAATAAATAAATATTTTACTAATCCTACTTAATGAAGCTATTGCTGACAAAATGTGACCGAACTTTTTGGTGAAGAAACCGTGAACACTCAAATGAGAGTTTCATCTTCTGTTAGAGAACATGCTATACAAGTGTTTCCCGAATTTGCATAGTGATGACCAGGAAGCATTAGATACAAGATACAATATACAATAAATTTTATTTAATGTCAGTAGTTCTGAGTAACATAAAAGCACTAGCTCTGGACGAGATATTTTACTGACGCAATAATCAACCTTGTTGTTAGCGTTTCCAATAATGTGTCCACACTACCGTCTATCAGTGATAGTACTATTGATCACGATTCGAGAGATGATTCTCATCCCATTGATGAACCTGTTTTATGGTGAGGATGTGGCGAATGCTGATATAGACACTATAAATTGGGAGTTAATGACACACAGCGTTGTGCAGTGTTGGACAATGTCTGATATAAAGTGTGGGCTTGTTCTCATATTTGTCATAGTAGCATGTTACACCTCCAGATAACTGGATTCACAGTCAGTAGTTGTGTTAAAATTCTGGATGAAAATACTTAAAGCATTATCGTAATTGTTTCATAAAATGGAAAGTATGTACAGATGAATTCATAACAAATAAGGAATACTAACGTTTTTTTTACAAGCAGTTTCTAGATACATAGCTCATTTCAGATTCCAGAACATGTAGGTGTTATAATTGTCGTGATGTTATAAGGTTGTGTACTATCTTTCGTACAATAATTTTTAAACTTGATAAATTTGTTACCCATGTGGCGGTGGCAGCGTAAATGTGATGATGATCATGATGATGGTGGTAGTGGTGATCATGATGATGTAATGGTGACGGTTACTGTAGAGAAAAGGAAGCTTTTATTGTTTATATATGTTATTTTCCAGTAAACAATGTTGCAATGAGAATGGAAATGAAGTTATGGAAGCAAAACCTCTTGCTATAGCTGATCTCAGCTGGGATGATATGGACCTTGCAGTTTTGTCTCGCGTCAATCAAATCAGATACAAATCCTAGTGTACACATAACAAAATTCCTACCTTAGAAAAGGTACGGAGGAAGCACAATGATGAAGTACCTCCTGGATGGCATGCATATTTGGGGAAGAAAAAAAAACAAGCAAAAAAAACCTTTCTGTTGCTTCATGCGATTGGTAAAAACATTTCAGAAATCTTTGCAAACATTATGATAAAAAGATTACAGCAAACGATACATAGAACGCCCTTCGCCTATCTTGTTATGTATCATGGTGACATTGATCTTGATCTTGTAATCCTCAAATCATCAGACCTTTTTGTGTCAGCAAGGACAACGTACATGTGAAAGTTGTTGAAAGAACTTGAAGAGGAACTCCATTTAGTATGCAAGAAATTATCTTCTTTTGTTGGAGTGCATAAACCGTGGCCTTTGACGTTTAGATATTAAATTATTTCACAGTATTCTTAGCATCATCAAGGGCAACATATAAATTGTGATGTACGTATGTTTAGTAGAAGTAGGTGGCTAATGGAAGTTATGGCGCACTAGTTAAATGTAACATATTGCAGAATGGCTGTTGAGCAAACCGATCTTGTAAAGATCATAGCTTTACATTAAATAGCATAATCAGGAACAATAATTTTGTCTTTGCCACATTTATTTATGAAATATGCAAGAATGGATACATATCTTAACAGTGATAGATGTATTTTCAAAATAAGTGCTGGCGAAAAAAAGTAAAAGAAAGAATGGGGGATGACATACACGACGCTTTCACAGACATTATTAAACAACGAAAACCTTAAACGAACAGTTTGATGAGGGGAAAGAGTTTTACAACATGAAAGTGAAGTATTTGTTGGACAAGGAAATCATAGAGTAGTTTTAAACCTACTCAAAACAAACAAACAAAAAAAAACATTAGTAGTTGATCGGTTTACCCGAACTCTGAAGTATAAAATGTCAAAGTATTTCACTCAAAAAGAAACCAGAAAACGGGTTGACCTTTTGCAAAAGCTAACTTATGGATAATGTAATACTAATTGCACATCAATAGACATAACTACAGTGGAAGCGACCAAGGAAGAAAAAAAAAACAAACAACATAAAATATATGGACCAGTCTATTCAGTTATTTAACAACTGATACATATGGAAATCTAAATTTAAAATTGGTGAAACAGTCAGAATGTAAAGGGATATATTGCAAAGGGGTATATTCCTAACTTTACTGAGGAAATATTCAAAATCAAGCAAGTAATACTAGGTGATCTGGTAGTTTGCAAACTTTGAAACTTGTAGGGGAAGGCTATAGTGGGTATTTATAATAGGACGAGTGCATGGCAAAAAGATGATGCATGCAAAGTTGAAAAGATTTTAAAGACAAAAGGATGCAAGGAACATATATGTACAGGTTAAATGGAATGGATATGATGAATCGTTTAACAGTTAGGAACCAGAAGAAAACATTATCATGCAGCACAAAATCGGAGGTTTTGAAAGATACTGACTTTCTAGAATTTAAACAATGTGGTAAAAACAGTGCATAAGAAAATAAATAGCTAGGGCATGCGCTTCATGCAAAATTTGTATTGATCGTGAGATCAGATCGGGAAAAGAAACTGCGTGCAAAAACATTGCAGTGAACAAAATGGTACACATAAACACGTAATAAAAAGGCTACAATATGTGCTATGTCCTGTCAAGGTAATAAATGACATTACAGAAGAAATGACAAGAAACAACATTAAAATATTAGATTAATTCAAAATACATTAAAATAAAACTGAAAAACAAATACAATGTAAAAGCCTACAAAATGGTCTACAAGATTTTGAACAAGATAGAGGCAATTAAAATGTAATAGTTGTTGATACAATCATCAGGACATTCAAACTGCTTTCAGATTTCATTCAAAGAAGTATTATCAGAGACTCACGGAACTACTCAATCAGCTATACATTTTCCTGTACAAAATATGTACCATGAACAATTTTAAAGCATCCATCAAATCTTCAATTACGAAGAATTACCACAAGATTACCCAAAAATCGTTGATTTAAATTTTTTTTTAGCTCCATGAAGTAAAACCAGTAAACCTTTAACAGTATACGGATATAGAGACTTTTAAACTCCGTTTTCACAAACATCGAGTATTAACTGAACTTTAGCGACTGAAATAAATGGAAGAATTTGATGTGTCAGCATTTGTAAAATATCACAGAGAAAAGATGTTGGAGGAAATGAAAAACAAAATACAATTGAATAGAGATGCAGAGATTATGTAAAACAAATGAGAGTAAGATAATACTGAAAGAAAATGAAAATATTTGAAATACAAATCAACAGAAAATTACATGTGAGTGTTGAAAAACAGTAAATAAAGGATCGATGCGTTTGCACAAGAAAGCCTATTACACATGAGATACCTCATTGGTTACATCGTGTTGGAAAATTTCCTTTGTCTTAATGTTGTGCAAACGGCTAATCCGGATTGGTCAGAAGGTCACATGCAGTGTAGTTTGGGTAGGTTTAGCGCGTCACTTCAGTGAAGAGTAGAATGCATGCTATATTGTTTCAGTTTCCGTTTATAAATTTATAATATTTATCTGCCACCTCCCCTCCTGTTCAAATTACCGTATTTTGTCATCATTTTGAATGCACACCTACTCCAATATGTTTGTTTTGGTTATATATTATGTTTGCTGTCAATATACGTTCAAAGTACATGCCATTGTTCCAGTTTACTTTGTTATGTATTCCTATCAATTTATAGCGCCTTGTTCTGACTAACATTGAATAAAAAACTGAAAAGGAAATCCATAAACATTGATGTAAATATCAGAAGCATTCTCTGCTCAAAACTTTGTTCCAATTTGCATGAATGGGTAGTGGATGAAGTTGTACCATACGCGAACATTCTTGCATGTATAATTCGATAGCTGATCGTAATAAATAAGGGTTGGGACCCATACCAATAACATGTCTGGGTATGCTATCATTCTATTATATTTTTCCTGAAACATCGAATGCAAGCTGGATTGAAGTTCGTGCGCATTGAAGTTTCCATATTCCGTCTATTGTGCTGTGAGACTTAAGTCAGTAGGTTCACGTTCAGCATGCATAGTGACCTGTGTCATGTTTGTGAGTGAGTAGTGAGATGGCATCAATACAGCTATGGGCCAGGTACTGCTGAGAACTGGAGAACATTTCCAGCTGATAACATGAATGATATGACAGACAAACAGGAATCTACTGGTTGGACAAACGTCGTTCCGCAAGAAAGCAATGACCTTGCAGATGAAGATATCTCAGTGGTGAATCACATCATCAGATTATATACAATCTCATATTGGGTTCACAGGTTTAAAAACAGAACAGCTATTACTGAATCTGTCTCAACGATAGCAGACAGTGTTAAAAGGTTGATGGAGCTACTAATTCTAAGTCAGAAAGGTTAATACACAGATGAAAACATAACGGTAAAGATGAAAGAGTACAAACGTGATATTGGACTATGTTGTTGGGATGACGGTATATTTTCGTTGCCTATTGACATGGTAATGAAACTGGGTAGTATTGTTGGATACAAGAACAATTTACAGAAATCCAGTGATTCGTTTAAACTAGGGTTAAACTCTACCATTCTGGTACTTGTATTTGCTGCCTTTGTAAAACAGTAGGTTTAATCGGATATTTAGGTTATGTCTCATCTAATTCCTCAATACGTAATATTCATCTTCTGTCTTTCCTTATATAATCCAACCTGATTAAAAATCACTTCCTCTGGTGTCTGATTTGGTTATAATAGTCAGCATTTTCTAATATCCTCTTTCCTTGATATCTAAACTAGACTACTATAAGATTTTCATAAAAGAGCGTTCTAGCTTTTATTTTTAAGATATTGCAAATAAACTTTTAGTGCTAATAATTTATCTTTAATATGTTCTTTGTACTCGTCAATAGGTCTGGAAAAACTCTTTCCAAACAAAATACTGCAGTCGATCTACTAGATAGACTTACAGTATCATCACCATCCGTTTGTCCTTTATCTACCTCATTGTCATGTTCATATCAAATTCATTCAGTTCATTTAGCCGATTGATACATTTTTTTCTTTACCTTTTGTTTTTTAGTGGCAAAGAAATGGAATTAGTCATAGTCGGAGAAATAATGCGGATATGTGGAAGACAAAAATTGATTCATTTATCCTGTAACAGTATCCGGAATAATACATGACACAGCACTTGAAACTGAAGAGTACCAACATGTATTGAACATAGCAAAAGCAAATGAAACATACAAAATATAAATGGTAAAAACCTGATTGAAAATGAGTTGCAAACATTGAATGATAAACGAGTCAAAAAGATTTATGAAGTATTCGCCTATAACAGAGCTGCAAATATCTCCAAATCATTTTTAGATTTTGTAATTTACAGTGCGACATCATTCTCATCGACAACATGGACATTTTAAAAAATGAATTGAAAAATGACTTCATAACATTGAACAGACTTAGATATTTCACCGGAAATTATGTCATTCGCGCTAGGCTTGCCTCAAGACAACAGAAGGCAACTTGGAAATACAAAATTTTGAAATACAATTATTAACAATTAAAATGTGGACACATTGGTTTGTTGTGATATACATTTGTGCATTCAACCACACTAGTTACAATAGCTGAATACTGTCCGGGATTTCCTCAATGATAAACTTGGCCATCTTCAGTCGTTCAACTTTTCTCTTGTGATCTTCAGTCTATTCGCTATAAGGCATTTCGCCATTTTTTCTGATTTCACTGACTAACATGTATCCAGTATTTGTTCAGTGTAAACATTTCCTTTGTTAACCCGCATCAGATAAATCAAAACATACTCAAGGTATTACATGATCCAGGTGAACTATAGATTCACCTAAACCTTCTTGTTTTAGCCACCTTTTGTAGAAGTAAATAGATGGGAATATCTTTAATGTCGCGCATGATTTTGATGTCTTTCCTCAATGCTGACACAATTCTCATCTAGCAAATGATGATAACAAGTGGTTTTTGTGATTGTGGTATTTATGTGTGTAATATTCATTATTGTTCTCTTAAGATTGTTTGACCTATTAAAATTTACACGATTTACATTTACTTTTGTTTATTATACAACTCAATTACAAATTTCTCTTCACCAGATTCTGAGAATCTTTTGGAATCCATCTCTTTTATTTACCCAGTTACATTTCAAATTATATTTCACTGCCCAAGGTAATGGTTTAAGTCATCCTGCAATTAACCCTTGTATATGTTCAAATTTATATTGATCTATCTTCCAACGTTTTTATGTAACATGAATGTAAGGTGGTCAAAAAATGAGAACAAAATTAGAACAGTGTCTGGAAAGGTGACTTCACAAACTACAAAAGATCCTCGTAGAGTTGAACTTGGTAGGCAACTTGGGAAAGGTTCTCATGCATTTAAATGAGCCAAGCCAAACATTCAAAGTAAAGGTCACAAGATCCTACGACAGTACCTGAAATCACACAACATGAAAGAAATCAAACAAGCTCAAACTATACAATATATTATGATAGGCGGTAGAGCAGCTATTTTGGGAATATTGTTAATTTGGTCAAAAGGTAAAGTTGCTTCTTCACATAGTCTTCTGCACACAGTGGCAAAAGAAGTTGAAAACATCAATAAAAAATCAACCAAAGCAGAACTGAAAAATCCTACTATGACATTATTTTACAACGGCGAAGCCATTAATATGTACAACTATTGCCAGAAATGTTATAACTGAACTTTATGTCTGTTCTCCAGTTAGCTAACTTTACAGATAATATATAATGAAATCCGAAAATAAAAAGAAAACTATCAACACAATTTACCATGAGGCACTTAAATCTGTTCTCACTGGTGCATGCTATTAAAGATATCAATGAAGTTTACAAATGGTCCACCATCAGCAATGGACATTAAAGAAATCGCAAATCAGCCCTACGAAGAGGAAACCGCACGCTACAAAGGGAGGGTGTTGACTTCGTCTTGGCGTTAGGCCGCAAGTAGGAGCGGCTCTCGGCTAAAGCGCAGAGAAAGCCCGACGCGGCTCAAGAAGAAATCCCGACCGAAACAAGCCAGCTAACAGATGATGAGATATTCAGGATTATGGGATTAAGAAGAGTTAAGGAGCCGGTGGCGGATAACCCCGACCTTCCCCCTGTGCAAAAACTCATTGGTCTCACTTCGGACGTACCGTGGCGCGAATGCCGATATCAAGGCTAAGATAGTGGAGACCGGCAAGGACCTGGTCGGGCTTAGAAAAAGTCTCGAAGGATCACAAGACGAAGAGAAGCGACAGCAGTTTTAAGTTCAGATTGCAAGTAAGGAGGGGAAACCTGGCTTGATGTGTGAATCAGCCGACTCATTTCGGAGGAGACTTTTCAACCAACTTACCGCAGTTCGGGAGACTATCAGCGAAATGATCAAAAAGGATACAACCCTAGCCAAGAGTCTGAGAACATTCTTCTGCGAACAGGGAATCACTATAACCTCGATTCTCACCACGATGGGGTTCATCATAAGCACGACTGTACTCGCAGTCACAGGAGGAGTCGGGGGTGGCGCAACGCCATCTTCAGCTAAGGCACCTAAACCAGACTCAGGGGTGTAAAATAATGGGTATAAAAGAATCTGCAGCGGCTGGCTGGGATGCTGAAAACACTGGGAGAAAAAACGGCATCTGCACTGCCCGGAATTGTCGGGTCAATCGTGTCGTTCTTACTGAGGACCTCTGGCAATGTCATCGGCTGGCTGAACGCAAACCACGTGGTGGTTGTCATCACGATATCGGTCGCGTTCTTTGCTGTTATCCGATCTCACATTAGTAAAGAATGCTGGGTTCTCAGCGAAGAAACCAGATGGCCACAAGCCCCATTGGGATGCCACCCAAGACTAGCGCTGCTTTGCTGGCATCGTGGTCCTCGGCTTCTTTTGATGACTGAACTTATTGCATGGTGCTGGTTTGTGCTGCTGACAAGTCTTGCGTATGCAGGTCAAAGCAGACCTCTTCACGATTCGTTGGATAGTTGTGCGGGTATCTATATCCAATTAATATCGACATTGGTGCCTATTGCCATGTTGTCATCCGCTATAAGAAGTTCGTTGTTATATCCCTCATGGGTGCCAACTTTAAGCTCCATGTCAGTTGGGATCATGCAAAGGCCACACCCAAGGAAGTAATATAGCTTGCTTTTGGCGTGTCTGAGCAATCACTGGTAGATATTTAATAGATTTGGAGTGAATTTTCTACATTTGCAAGAAACTGTTTTTCTACATTAAAGTCCTTCCTGGTCCCACTATTGATGTAAGCATTTCGGTTTGTGAACCCAGTATTGCCGAAGCGTATACTAGAACGCTTTCAGTGAGACTATCTAACCGGGCTTGGGTAAAGTCATGTGACTTGTCCAGAATAAAATAAGCAAAACCATGATTAGTTTCGCTGACCTGTGTGAATTAGTCAACTTTGTTTTTCCTTGAATGATCAGCAGGCAACAGGGTGATTAATAAAATGGATGCCACAACCGGGGGTCTCGCACCAAACGGCAAAGTTCATTGTGCCAAAACTTCATCACGCTGTCTTTGGTTCCGGAGTACCAAATGTCCACAATATTCTTCCACTCGACGAAAGGTAGCACGTGTTGTTTGGCTATGTCGATGAATCTGGTCCAGAACTAAATACCATCTCGCACATACACGTTGTAGTGAGCAATAGTTCGTTTATCTGCGATCTCGCTGCGTCGCTAAAGTTAAAGACGCCGCCGACGCTATATTTCGCGTTGCTTCAAAGCGAAGTACGTGTGGCAATACCATCTACACGCACTAGTGTTGGTTCTGACAATGCATGTTGTATTGACCAACCCTCTAGTGCGGCTTGTGGCTCTAGAACAGGTAATATGCACCAACTCAAGTACACACGTAGCGCTCCTGGAGATTTTGTAATACCAGGATGGTACAACATTTCGGCTGCGCTTGGTAACAATACCTTTGTTGTGTATCCGTCATCATTTGCCCCGCACAAAATCATCACCATTCCGGATGCGTATTATAACATACATACGCTCAAAAAGGCAATTCAGAATGCCATTCCTGGATTGACTGCTGACTGTAAAGAGGCAAAGCATCACGACCACTCCCCAAGACAATACGCTACGTCTTAAATCGCCGATAGCCAGCATCTTTGGGTTCGACGATGTCGTGGTTATCCTACCAGGGCTCACATTCGTAGCACTCAGTACCCTAGAGTTTATCAACATCCAGCGGTTTTATGTCCGCCTCAATCAGATAAACACAACTAAGAATATTCTTGATGGTAAAATAGTACCCTGTTCCAAGTTATTCCTGTGAGTGGTGAGTCCTAGAGGGACACGCGTAATGTCTCTCATGGAAGACCACATTGATGCAGATTACGTGAAGTCGGCATCTAAGAGCTCTCCATGCGTATTTTATAATAAAAGCAAACAGTAGTTAATGTGCTGGAGTGCACTATCACTCTTGAAATTAAGCACTGGTGTTGTTCGCACGAGTGCAAACGACAAGCACACTATGAGTGAGTATACGTCGTCCTGGCTTCTTTAGTACACACGCTGTGGTTGCCTCGGGGCCATCATCCAAGAGGATGAAATCTCTGGCCGCGAGGTTTTCGTTGTTACGAGACCAGCACAGGCACCAGTGCTGACTCTAAAGCCGAGTACCTAACGGCCGACATAATCACATCAGTTGGTGGGGTTATGCAATAAATGCGTCTGGGTACTATTGCTGAGACGCAGTGCAAGACTTTCAACACGTTGGTGGTTTTACGCTCAGCAGTGAAACGATACCATTACCGTCCCGGGCGCCGGTTGTTACTTCATTAACCTCCACGGAACTCGCAGTGACGGAACGTGGGTGTCACTTTCAATCCGTGTAAATGGGGTTTAAATGGCACATAATGGCAGTACTGCTGTTTAGGCTAATTCCTCACAGGAAAGCCTTACAACTACCGTTGCGTCTAATTTTGCTAATGGAGACACCATTAGGTGCGAGGGTCTCAACACCAACGCATAGCCAACGGGATTTCCAAACACTCTAACCATCTTTGGATTTCGCAACTAGAACTCACATAGATTAAAACAAATGCCATTCGGGAGCAACCAAACATAGACATAGAGCAAGAATCCATTGGTGTCGCCTGCCAATGCTGAGAGTGCCGATCAAGTATTGGTGAAGTTCGCAAAACAAGTCGATATTGACAAGGACTATAAACCACGGGTGCAAGAGCATATGCCAAGCATGCAGTTGGCACGCACCAGTTCAGATTGGAATGGAACGAGGATGCAAAGCAGATAGATACTGAGCACTGGGAGCACCCAGAGCTCCCTAAGCCAACCCGCGGTAAGCTAGGGGCAATTGTGTTTCCGCCGCTAAAACAACAGACGAATGTACCGCCCCCGGAGAGTCTTGGGTGCTATTGCTACTACAATAACAAGTGGTAATTCACGGCGATAACATTTCCGTTGGGGTATGTAGGACCCCCTTTAATTCATTTACCCAAAGGAAAAAGCAGAGTTATACATTTTCTTTAAAAAAGTGTTCTGCCGCATCACAGTAATTGGTCAGAAAAACAAACAGTCGCTGGACCTGCGGACAGAAGTTTTGGTATATGTGGTTCTTGGAGAGCTTGGAACTGAAGAAGGCCATCCTACTTACAGTTCTAGTGATATTAAGAAAACAGACATCTTCTTTGACATACCCGAGGTCTCGCCACTAAGACGCGGCGACTGGTTGTCCGCATGGGAGCTAATCCCACCCCACCCCTCCAGATCAATTAAACTTTCATTTTACGCTCCTCACAGAGGAATTATAATGTCGTTATCGCCAAAGATCAATGACCCCCAGGACTTCCGCCTGAAGAAGAAATCTCCTTACGGGCTAAGGCTGAACAGCGGCGTATACTCTACAAAAAGTACAAAGTGGCAGTAAGTGCGGTGGATGGTGTTGACACTACACTGACGGCTGTGTTTCTGGGCAACGGTGTGGCGGGGATTGGAATATTTGCAACGATTATTACTATCCCTAATGCAATTATCATTAAAATCACTGCATTAAGCGTGGTCTGATTTATATATCTGGAAATGTTATCAGGCGGCAACTATCCATGAAAGAAGAAAAAAAAGTACAATTAATCCGCGTATTAGCCAAGTCAAAGCTCACTGCAATTGCAGACCACATATCTAAGATGCTACTCAACAATGCCATCTCTGAGGTTGAGTTTACGCTTATCCTCGATGAAGTAAACACATATACACAATATACACATATACGACAATGGAAAACGGAAAACGGACTAACACGCACAAGGCACACACTTCGATTGTAATTGACGAAGTGGCAAAAAACGAATTAATAGCCCGATGAACAGCATAAGCTCGCGAGGAGATCATAAAAGGTCTCGCTGGAAAAGTTAGAATAAGCTATGTGTTGTCTGTCGGAACGGCAAAAATGACAGAACCGTCGGAACGTAGCTTCTGAATGTAGGCCTATCCACAGTCTGCCTCCGCAAAATGACATCTGTCAATCAAAGGGCAGTCCTCCTCTGATTAATGCACTTAGACTGTTCCCGACAGGATTCATTCCTTTTTCTTAAGGTCAATGTTCCAAGTTTCATTCGGCTATATAGGCAAGTCATACGTGGACCAGCACCTTCCGAAAGCCTTTCAGGCCGACCTGAGCTGCTATATTTGTACACATGGCGGCTCGTTTGGTCTTTGTTTGTTTGTGTTACAAGGCTCCCAATTCATTTCGGTTTCTTACCGCCAATGTTGCTAGTTCCACCCGGCTCTATATGCAAGTCATACAATGGCACCAACACATACCCAGCGCCTTTCTGGCTGACCTGGGCTGCTTCAATTGGTACACATGGTGGCTTATTTGGCCTTTGTTTGTTTCTTTGAGTTACAAGGCTCACATTTCATGTACTTTGTACAATCCTGTCTCAGCAGAATTCATTTCATTTTGTTTTCTTACGGTCAGTGTTGCTAGTTTCACTTGGCTCATTATGCAAGTCATACATTGGACCAGCACCTTTCCAGCGCCTTTCGGGCTGACATGTGCTGCTTCAGTTGTACACATGGTGGCTCATGTAGCTTTGTTTGTTTGTTTGTTTGTGTTACAAGGCTCCTATTGCATGTACTTTGCATTTCTCCAATTTTAAAAAAGTGACTCTAGTCTGGATGTGGCTCGACCACACAGTAGACTGTAAGCCTTAGATCTGGTTTTGTTTTCCAACACTTTAAGTGTCACGGCTAACAAAACACTTAATATGTACCTCTATTAATCTGTAACAAAATCTGTCTGCCTGCATCATCTGTCCATCCCGGTATGGAAAACGTCATTTCAACACAGAAGTTTAATCACACAGAAACTTTTCAATATTTACTGCCTGTTCTATTCCTTAGCAGACAGCCTAAATTGCACAATGATTAAATATTATGCACTTAGTCAATAAGTCGCTATTTATAGTAAACAGGTTCAGCTCTATCGATCAGTAGTTTCATAGAATGCAGCGGGCCAACTGGTCCAAAAATAACATCTGGGCAATATATTAGTAATAGAATCAGAATATTGAGCAGTATGTATACACTGTCACGGAATTGTGTATGATTTATATCAATATGTATATGTGATCAAAATGTACTCGGGTTTCGTTGCCGCATACAACGTTATCCGAGGGTGGTTTATTTTTTTCGGTTCTAGTTATTTTGAAATACTGAGCGCGATTCACCCCATGCTGCATGTGCAAATTGCCTGCAGTGAAAACTTAAGTACCTAGCTGCTGCACATATCTATCACAGCTAGGGTACATATATAACAAATTCTCTATAAACAAATTACACTACGACGAGTCTTGTCAGAAAGCTTACCTCTTTACGGGAGCAAATCTTCAGCTGTAGAGGTATGTAAAATGTAAGATTGTATTCTTTATCACTATTCGTTTTATATGACAGAATTGTTTCATATATTAGATGTTTTAGAATTTATTCTAAATTCTACAGAGGGTCAATACCTAGGTTATACAACGCCATGATATTAGAAATACTATAGTCTGGTTCAAGTTAGCTATTTGTTGTAACTGAACAGACGGATTTTATTTAATAATACGCAGCATGCATTGAATGATTAATGTAATGTGTAACGAGATGTAATTCATGTGCGCGCATGCGCAACATATATCAATGCAAAAGTACTAACCGTTTCATATGTACTACACGGTTTAGTTGTTATACTTTTAGCTGCTTTGTGTGGTGCCTTGTGTGGTGCTTGTGTGCCTTATATATGGTTTGGTGATGTGGAGTCACAGAACTCTGTGTGGTTTCTTGTGACGTGTACGCTGTGTCTGGTGACGTTGGTTCGGAAGAGTGTACTGGTGTTCACGATGCGAGGGACCAAGGCTTCTCGACCATCGGGTCTGTGTTGAATGTGAAGGCTCTCGAGGGATCCTTCAACAGACTGGAAGGGGTGGACCATGCGTGGTGGCTCCTTGACCATTGACTAGAGCGGGTGGAACCGGAGATACATCTTGGTCGTCAAATGGGCGCCACGATAGTTATATATATATATATGTTACGTGTTCCATTTTATTGTTATTTTCAGTATTGCTATCTGAGCAAAATTACATGTATTCACATTTCAGTATCGCTATATGTGTGATAGATTCATAATTTCATGCATTCCCATTTCAATTTTGTTATATGAACGATAGATTCATAAATTCATACATATTCCAATATCGCTTGATGAATTGATAAATTGATGAGTTAATAGATTGATGAATAAATGAGTATTATATTGATAAGTGCATAAATCACATGCTTTGGTCACCCTTGGTGCTTAATAAGACCTTGTTTATATTGGGGTGTAGATCATATACTCTTATTTGTTGATTGGTGATAGGATGTTATTCACGTTTGTTTAAAATTCCATTCGTTAAATTCATCTTTGATTTTTCTCGTTGAGTTACTTGTTGTTGATAGATTCCATGTTAGGAACTTTATAATTTTCCTTATCTTTTTGTTATAATGGTGTCAGATTTGTTCATCTTTAAACTGCGTTTATAAATAAACATCTTATTAACGCAGTTGCTTTCGGTGTCTTCACTAATCCAGTCCCAACCCGGCTTCATCCTGTGACACATTTGTCTGTTTGTTTGCAGTAAATCAATTCCTTTTTAAATTAGCTGATTTTGAAACAAATATTCTTATTGAACCCATTTTCAACTGCCTTTTTCAATAAAAGTAAGTATGATACCCTTAGGGAGGGAACAAAGGTAAGCTTCAATTTTTTTTGTGCAGTAACACTTATTCTCCATGTATTTATGTATATATATATCTATTTATGTATGTATTATGTACCTTTGAAAATGTTTCTGTCCGTACATTAGTATAATTTATCATTTCTATTCTTAGTAATGCTTCACCGACACTCATCCTCAAATGCTATCCAGTGCATGCTCGGGGAGATGGAGGGGGGGGGGGGCTGTGGCAAGTGGCGTTAAGGGCGGTGGGGTGTGGGGTTTGTCCCATGGCTAGCTGGTCAATAAACAACAGTATAAGCTCCTAAAAGTTTGGACCCAGAAATAAAGGGGTGGGACTGAGTCCAAAACAACAGTATAATGACACCCAGCCCATTGGGGTGGGGTGGAGGCTTGGGCTGGGCCTGAAACAACAGTTTAAGGTTCTCTGAGAGTTTTCGACCTGAGGGGGGTGGGGGCTGATGTAAATTAGCCTTTTACATCTGCTAGCTTTAAAAAGCAGAGTTTATGACAAAACAGCGGGAGAACAGTAACTTGTCAATATTTGCATCTTACAGTAAAATCTGGATATTATGCTTATGAATACAAATTAGTGTATCTGGAAAATAAGTGTATCTGCAAAATGAGTGTATCTGCAAAATAAGTGTATCCGTATAACAAGTGTACACTGTCCTTCATGTATTTTGGTGATAAAACAAATTCCATATCTATGTGTATAAGAAAACATAAGACAACGCCATTGAGTGTTCTGATTCTAATAAAGTGATTACCTCGACCATTAACATATTTACGATTTGTTTATTCTGCCTGTTTTATTCTTGCTATCTTTCATGTCTCTAATCAACCAACTTTATAAAATAAACTGCAGAATTTATTTTATTAGCATAAGCATAGAGATGTTACAAGTTCTTGTATCACGGTACAGTTCACTTTCGATAAGCGCATATGACCTTTTCTAAGTTCAATAATAAGTGCTTATGGATATTTTTCAAGATTTTATAGTGTGCACCAAATTACACAACGATCATTAAATATTGTGAGACTAAATGAGTTCACAAGATTCCGTTATACATCGCATCCAGTTGCAAGCCAAGAAATGACAATAATTCCAAACAAAATCATGGCAGTAAAGTGATTTGTCATTATGAGTATCTTTAGAAGATGACCATAATATTTACTAAGTTTCACAACAATCCTTCAAAACTGCGAGATCAGTTGTGTTCACAATATGTGTGACAGACGCACAGACAAACCAACGGACACAAGGAATCCTATACACGTTAGCTTGTTACAAAAGTACTAAGAAGCAAAGGAAAACGCATTAGGATCATAATGTTACGCACAAGAAATCACGAAATCGATTATGTGATGAACTTTTAATATAATGTTTTAACTGTTCCTAATTTTGTGATTTGATTTATTTCTGGTTGCTTCGATTTTTACACTACCTTTGGTTCGTTACATATACGAAAATAGGACCGCATATAATCTGCATTAATTATATAGTCAGATGACGAACTCAAGGCTGCGATATAATGCAGATGCATTTTATATGTCGCTTTGCAACGTGAATATAAAATATGTTATAAGAACCCTTTCAGCATTCTGTTTCGGTTTCTGTATCATTTATCGTGCATATATTTTTCATTTTTATCAACCTTTAATCCTGCTTAAGATGTAAAAACTGATTTTAAAGAGTGAATTATGGGTCATACCTCCGAACTGTATTCAATCCGCTCTCCACTGAACAAACGCAGCTTTAAACGATGTGCATCCTTTTCTATTGATCTTGTGTCGTCCATGTCGAGGCCCTCCAACATTTTTGATAAAGCTCCGTATTTCAGTTCATCCACAAAAGTTGCTTCGGGGCGCAAAACATCTTCTTGATTTGTCTGAAGCAAAAATAATCTTAATTTTTCTGCTCCCAAACGTAAAACATCGTACAAAACTTTTAACGCTTTAACAAATAAAAGGTGTTAATTAAAGCGTACGGAAATTCTTTTTTTATTTATCTACATATAAAAGACAAACATAGATAAACATCCTAAATTCAAATTTCCTGGTTAATTCCAATCGTGAAAAATATGAAAAGGATCAAGTTTATTTCTGATCATATCTCACTTATTATAAACTATAAGCAAAGAAATATAGCCCTAACAGATGTGGTAAAATCATGAATCTTGTGATTAAATAAAACATTTGATTTGTAATAGAGCTTTGCACATTAATACAAAGTCAAGACTATAATGACGCCTATACCGGAAATGCAGAGTATCTCCTTTCGACATGTACAGTTATGCACTATACAAATGTATAAGTATAAGATATACTGCTATTCTTTTCAAAATTTAGATTAAAGTAGTCAATACTAATTCTTCTTGCGCATATGATTTATTAATGTATTGGATGTGTTGAATATCTTTGTGTTGTCAATTTACTCAACAGCCTATCTTCGCTATATTATTGTTTAACATACGTTAAAAATTATATACCAAAATATCAACGAAACTCACCGAGAAAGTTTCTGAGGTGTAAGAAATTAATTCTTATTAATAAAAATTGTGTTTCGTTGACATTCAAACATGTTGAATATAAGAAATGAAAACAGTTAAAACTGTTTGAAGATATATGCCGTCTACAGTCCACAAAAACTCTGTCACGGCTTATTAAAGAATTTCCCGACTCCGACATTTTGTCGCAAAACTCCAATAAGTATGCCTCTTAGCGGATATCGCAAGTAACCGTGAAAAATGTGCTCGCTTACAATGAGTGCTTAGTACGCGCAATTTTCACATGATTGTTGAATATGCAGAAGAATATTATAAAATACAATATATCCCTTCGTCATTTCTCTGTTTATTCAGAACAATATTCTTCTGGTCCGTACTTAGGAAACTAAGTTGGGCGTTTATTTTGAGATCTTGCGGAAAAATGTCTTTTGTCATAAATTCAATGCCCAAATTGTTCAACCCCAAGAGCTAAATTACTCATCATTATTATAGATGAATCATACAATTACATTGCTTCTTCCCCACAAGTCTCTACCCTGACCAGACTATAAAACCCTTTTCCCAAAACTGAAGAGTAGCTATTTGTACAGAAGCATATTCGTAAGTTACATCCCAAAGGCGGTCTCCTCTCTGTAAATCCGCAACAATTATAGGAAGAAAAAAAACTTGAATTTAGCACCCCTTTGTGTTCATGTGCCACTATGTTTGGGAAGTAATAAATCTTCTTCCTTTTTCATGCTTATGTATCAAATAAATATTAAATGAACTGAATCACGAGAACATATTTATGTAGATCGTGCAAAGAGACGAGCAAGCATCAATATTTAGATTTACAGTATTAGATTGTATCTGTGGACATCATACTTCATAGCTGAAAATTATACTACTGCTCTTTTTCCATCTTAGATAACATTACCATTTTCGAACATTCATCTACAGAGTCACTCCCGTGTTCAACGTCATAATCGGGAGGGTCTATTGATCTTAGATGTGTGTCATCCGTCAATCCTCCTCGACCCTAAAAGAAAAAAAAAGAATTAAAGGTGTAGGACACAGAAGTGAACCGTTGTATTCACAGGGTGATTGTATGATTTCCCACCTAATAAAGGATAAGCATGTGACTCTTCCAGCATAAACTTTGTATGATTAATGAACTTTGAGTTCTGATAGTTTGCTTTACTCTGCATAATCAAATACTTTTTAAAATGTTACAATATAAATGTGCATCAGGCCATCCAGTTCCTGTGGAAACATTCTCTTTTATATGTGTTAATGTTCGGCATCAACTCCACAATAACACGTTTCCTGTGACTACAGAAACGCATTTTTCGCTGAAGTTCGATTATTCCACCTTGAAGCATGAGTGCCGAATGCTAGTTAAAGTTCGTAATTCACATTGCACTAAGCGAATTTACCTGAGATTATTTGAGAAAACGAGCGATACTTCCAGAAAAAATAATATTATGGAAGTACTGGATCCTATTAAGAAATAGAAATATAACGAGACACCATTTTTGTCGAGTCCTCATTTTCGTTGCTGAAAAGTTTTAAAAAAGTCTTTGACATTGAGCTTAGTCTAAAATATTAAATTGGTCTTAATCTATAAAAGACCTTAACACTGACCTTAATCTAAGGTGTGGAAAAACTTATGGAGGGACGGATGTACTTACGTACTGATGTACGGACACGCACACGGACGCCAAAGTGATCGCTATATCGAGCCTACGTCAAGGTGGGATCAAAAACCTTTTCCTCTAACTATAAAGACCTATTTTTCGTAGAGACGATTCAGATATATAATTTAGAGCACACAAGATCAACGAAATCAAGAATGAATTTGTCAAGTATACAGATTATTGCAGCGGGCTGAGAATCAAATATATCGTATCTTAAACGTTTACAAAAAGTGTAAAGAAATTTTGTTTAAAACAATCTTATGAATGAAATCCAGAAATGTATTACTCCATAACAAGGAAAAGGTGACAATGGATTTGAACACACACAAAACAACAAAAGAAACCAACGAGACAGAACTTTTTAAATGGAAAGGAATTTTGCAGAATCTACTAAAAGACAATGTCTACATAAATGGATGATACTATTACTACTGCTATTACTAACCAGATCGGCTACGAGTTCTGAAAGGATTCCACCTCTTATTAATGAAAGGGCTTATTTTCCTTTGCCCTGGATGGGTTATCTTTCACATTGAAGAACCACAAGTGTTGAAAAAGCTTAATTACCACCTCTTTTATTACATTCATCACGAAAGCAAATTCGAAGCTTTATATGTTCCTAACAGCTTTCACTATCTTCACATGTACTTGGAAAAATACGAAAAGGGACAAATAGCAACGGAGACGGTTAGATTCGCGTAGATCTTGAAAGTTTAAATAAACTGGAAGGTTGTAGTCACTCCAAGTATTAACGGTGAGTTGTGCATCACTGACCAAAACTTGAAATTGTTTGGATTTCATACTTAAATATCGATAAGAAATGTCAGATCTTGGATGTGGTTTGTGGGGTCTTAAAGCGAAAATGGTATACCTGTATTTGAATCGACTTAACAACTTGGATAATTTATTTAACGGGCACTCATTTTTGTGTTATTAAATCTATTCCAGAGGAATGTGCTTTGAGGTGACTTTTGTTTGTTTAATGCAAGCCATTACAAAGGAAGGCTAACATATTACGCCTTAGTATAAAAGATAAAAAGATAGAGCGATCGACATTCATTCCATGATTTTAAGGTAATGTTCGCATTTAGCGATGGCAGTCTAAGCTGCACATTGTGCGTGTAATAATATCTTAAAGAATTATCTTAAAACATCTTAGTAGCTTTTAACTGGTGTAGAGAAAACAGATGCAATCTGTTGATCTGATTTGTTGATGTGAACTCAAAAACAAACGTATCAAACCTGTAGATAGTCTTGTGCATAGATCTGATGCAGCCAATAAAAATTTTTAACAAAATATTTTAATAATCAAATATGTATTATTTTATATTTTTACTATACCTAAAGTAAGGCTAGACATGTCTATAGGACACGGATTGCCAGGCTCCACCCTATTTGAATTAGTGGGACAAGTAGTGAAGAGCAAATCTCCTGCAGAATGTATCCATGGATGCATAAATATGCACACAAATATTTACAACGAATCAAGAGACGAAAAGAACAAAGCTCTAAAAAAATCGGATAGTGATGATAGAACATGATCATCTATTTAAATAATAACTGGCAAGTGTCAGGGCCACTTATTCATAGTACTGGTTACCTATAGAAGAATATTAGTGTATGGTACATACATTTAAGACCAAGAAGTGGCGTAATCCTCAAAATCCTGATTAGAACACGACGCAAGGAATATATGCACATATTCATCTGATTTCAATAACGTCTGCCAAGTTTCAGGGAAAGTGATTAAAAACTGCAAAACTAGTTGCACCTACAAGAATTATCATATACAACAAAAGAGGCATAACTCTGGAACAACTCATCATAGCATGATGACAGAAAGACATGCACATTTTCATCTGATTTAAATAATATCTACAAAGGTTCAGGGCGGTTCATCAAAAGGTTTGGGACCATTTACTCATACAAGAATACAGGATATACATTTAACAAGAAAAAGGGCATATCTATTTCAATACTTATCAGAGTGTGACGACAGAACGTTATGTGCATGTTCATCTTATGACACTAATATTTGTCAAGATTCTGGTCGGTTAATTAAAAAGAACTAGCAGCGAATACAAGAATTATTATATAGTATATACAATTAACTTTAAAAAGGGAAGTAAATCTCCGCCCCCCCCCAAAAAAAAAGCAACTAAAAATGGAGCGTGATCATAGATCATGTGCTTATGTTCACTTCACGTCAGTAATGTCTGTCAAGTTTCCGGGCAATACATAACAGGCTGTTGGATTAGCCGTGTACGCAATCATCATATTTGTTTAATACCAAAAGGGGCATAACTCCGGAAAAAACGCACTGAAGCATGATGAAATAACTATATGGGCAAGTTCACCCGGTGTTAATGCTGTCACCAAAAGCTGTAGAAAAAGTTGTGTATGAAAGAATTGTCACTTATAGTAGTATGCATCTGACACACACACACACACACACACTTAAAAAAAACGATATCTGGAGAAACTCATCGGAACGTAAAGACAAAAGGATATGCTGCAAATGTTCATCTAATATCAGTAGTGTCAGCCAAGTTCCAACACAATCGATGAAAAACTGCAAGAGTGATTGCACACACAAATGTCTCGTGACGTACGTATGGTATGGACGGACATGCCTTTTGTTGTTGGTTTTCTTTAAAATGATCTTGAGGTTCGGTTTCCAGTAGAATTATAACATGTTTGCCCTTTTGCATCAGGTGGGCTTGTCGTTTTAAATACATGTTTTGTTTCTTTTGTGGGCTCTCACACATAATCCTTGAGCCTGTTCACTACTGGTGTAAGAAAACAACAAACTATCCAGGTTAGATTCACACACACACGTATATCTATATATATATATATATATATATATATATATATATATATATATATATATATATATATATATATATATATATATATATGATGTATGAGCCTGTTCACTATTGGTGTATGTACTAAAATAAATCCAGTCTGGATTTCATATAATTAACCTTGTATAAAAGTGCAGACAATATTTGTGGGGACTCAAACATATTTGCCTGACCCTAGTTGATATATATAGGGCTTGCTGTCAATAGAAACATATACGAGAGAGAGAGAGAGAGAGAGAGAGAGAGAGAGAGAGAGAGAGAGAGAGAGAGAGAGAGAGAGAGAGAGAGAGAGAGAGAATAGAGGAACATGTTTTGTTTGGAAATATTTGCCTGTCCAGTCATGATATCCAAAAAAGCAATAAATATATATAATTATGTGATTTTCTTTACTTTATTGATTTTCAAATATGTTCCATTTCTTGAATGGTATCATTGGGTATATACTTTACAGAAAGAAATATGTAAAGAACCGTAGACATGCTGAAATATTATATCTGCGGGACGATATTATATCTGCGGGACGATATTATATCTGCAGACGTACAGAATTATTGTTGCTTTTTGTTGTAGAACTGTAACTGTGCACTTTACATATTTTAATGTAAACAAGCACGAAGATCATAAACAGAGGAGAGCGCAGTGACATCGACTTAACATAAGCTTTTAGTTTGGCCATATCTATCTTTCTCTTGTACCTTCATAATTGTAGCAGATTGTTTTGTGGTTATTAGTAATAAGTGGAGAAAGTGGGATTCTCCCAGCTGTATTCCCCGTTGTTAAGGCCAGTTTATTTATGGCCCCTATCTACTTTCCCTTGCAGCTTAGCAGATGGAAAAGTGCATGGGTTCCCTTTTGCAGACTGACGGCACAGTGTTCTTCACACGATGTCTGAGAGCTAGGATATTGGAATGTGGCCATGCTGCCGCGACCTCTGACAAAATTTTTATCCCGAGTGTGAGCCTTTCCTGTCAAACACTGGTACATAATGAAGGAGTCTTGTCTTATATTCCTGAACGAAAAATGAAAAATGAGGGTTGAAGTCAATATGGCGTATTGTGAATACTGAGGCTGCTTAAAACAGCAAAACACCAATTGGAAATTTCCTTACCTTAAGACAGAGCGTAAAAAGTTGGGTTTGCACTGAACAATTCAGTGTAAACTTTAAATGACGTTGAAACACGTACCAGTGTTCGAAGAACAGTGGTCGTGACCATCGAGGTAATGCAAATACTAAGCGCCCGAAATGTATACAGCAGATAGCTAAGATTAAACGAGACAGATAAACATAAAGACATAGTCTCCGATTCAGCTTGATCTAGAATCAATTTTTTTTCATAAAAAAATGATAAGGTGAAGGTTCAGGAATAACAATTACAACAACGGCTTTTTCGATTCCAAATCGGACTACAGAATCTGTATCTGTAGCTAGATCGATGTATGAAAAACGACACATTTGCGCGACACTGTGTCGCACGATATAGAACGTAAATATGTTGCAATTAATGTTCATGTTGATTATTGTGAATGAATGCTCAAGTGATGATGAAATCAGAGATTTTACCAGTTTATGTGCACTATATGATCGTAGTAGAAGGTCATATGATAAAAGACAGAATTCCCGTAATGAAATAGAGAGATATTCTCTATCGCTGCTCTACACTGGAAAACACGATGAATCACACGTAGGAATGTGAGAAATTAAAGTAAGCGCTATATGATGGTATAGTATTCATGTACATATAAAAGGTTATTTAGACGGAAAAGTACATTTAATTTATTTTATTTCAAATATTTATATCATACGCACGATGGATACATATTCCTGCTGTTTTAAATTCATTTAACGTAGATAAGAACTGTATTATATACTTTATGGATCTAATGTACACACATATACTGTTTCACTGCAACTCCGACCATGCTCCCGTCATCATTTGATCACTCATCACTCAGGACAAGACCGCCCTTTTCTCCTCACATTTGTCTAAAGCTTTCCACAATTTTGTTTGTCTACAGTCCCAGGCACAGTAAGTAACATTCCGTCATGCTCACTTACCAGTCTATAATAATAATAATAATAATAATAATAATAGCCGCGATAGCGTGGCCTGCATTTTTAAAAATATTACGGCGACGCTTTCCACTTGTTGCTAGCTGTGCGAAAAGTCAAACGAAATTACTTTAGGAAAGAATTGTTCCATAACCTCCCGTCTTTATGTATAATGTTTAACTTTGGCCTATAGTAACAGTCATATCAGCTCAACCAAAATTCCCAATCAAGGTTTTAATTGACGTTTTGCGGTTCATAAAAAATATAGTAAAATTCATTGCCATTTAAAACTTCAATTCTTCGTCCCTCGAACACAAGGTTTCTAGATGTATGCAAGATATCCAATATATACTCAATGCTGACTTAGAAACTCTACATGACTGGTCAAAACAATGGTTAGTAAGTTTCAACCAAGCAAAAACCGAAGTCATGTTTTTCAACTAAAATACTAATCAACTATTTCCCAAATTTAAGCTTAAAAACTAATCACTTGCATTTGTTAACAATCATAAACACTTGGGCCTTACACTTAGTAATACATGCACTTGGAGTCTACATATTGAAAATATACTTAAAAAAGCATCTAAGTTGCTAAATATTTTAAGATCACTCTAATACAAGCTGAGTAGAAAAAGTCCTTAGATATAATTTACTTATCATACATTAGGTCTATATTAGAATATACAGATGTCGTTTGGGATGGATGTTCAAATGCAGACTCAGATAGATTAGAGAGATTACATTTAGAGGCTGTTGGGATAGTCACAGGCCTAACTAGAAGTGCCCACGCACACAGTATTTGTGAGGAATGCAGCTGTCCCCTGGTCTCAGAAAGAAGAAAATCTCACAAACTCTGCACTTTTCATAAAATAATTTATAATGATTCACCAAATTATTTTAATGAACTACTTCCTCCTTTGGTGGGAGAAACAGCAAGATACAATTTACGTAATCGACAAAACTTCTCTATATTAAATGCCAGACTTGAAATAACAAAAAAATCTTTCCTATACTCTTCTATTCTCATATGGAAAACCCTACCTGAAAATGTAAAATGGGAAAGTGATTTCTTAAAATTTAAAAAGTATATTACCCCGCTAAACAATAGCGTTCCTTGTTATTATATTTCTGGTGATCGCAAATATTCTATTATTCATGCTAGGATCAGAAACCAATGTAGCGACCTCAAAAAAAGATCAGTATGACAATCATCTGATAGACAATCCCTTATGCAACTGTGGGGTAGAAGCAGAAAATGCATATCATTATATTTTCATTTGCACTCAATACACATTTCAAAGGCAAAATGTAATACTTAGTCTTAACGAAATGCTCCTCCCAGTCTCTACAAGCACTGTTCTATTTGGCACACCTGAACTTGCAAATGAGCAAAATTTGAATATCTTTAAGTTGTTTCAAAAGTACATTAAGGATACGAGGCATTTTAACTGATGTTTTTTCCTTAGATTCGATATATAATGGGATTTTTGTTTTTGGTAATATTACTTTGTGTCAGACTATATAATGACCAAGTGATAGTGATGTAGGTGCATTACATAATAAATGCTATTCCTTCTGAAGTTTGGTAACATCATTGTTTACTTGCCTTGGATATCTCTCTTCATTTTCCTTTTTCCGAAGTTTTATCCTTTAATTATCAGCACACCTAATTTGTTGTTGTTGTTGTTGTTTTTTGTAAAAAAAAGTTTGTGTGTATTTTTCTTTTGGTCTCTTTGTCTTTTCTTCCACCGCTTGTCATGCTAGATTAATTTGTACCACTATATTTGTATGGGGAAGGGCGTATCTAATGTTATGAGAACTTGTAGCCCAACCCCTTTTGTATAATTTAGCAAATAAAATATGTTTAAATTAAGCAAGACTTTTCACTGTAAACAGACACAAAATGGCCCTATGCATTTAATTCACATCCACCTCAAGCCGACAAAACTTTGGGAGGGTTTCAATCCACAATTAGCTAAATTCTTGATGACGTCGCATTCGGCTTTATATTTAAATTGTCAATAAACGTGATGGGTAATACTACTACTACTACTACTACTACTACTAATAATAATAATAATAATAATCATCAGTGATATCCGCAGAAATTTTTGAAATCATCGGGGTAAGCGCGCGGTAGTGTCATAAAATGTTTAAAAACACACGTTATCATCATAAAGTGAAAAGATTGATATCAACGAAATATTGAAGAAGTTCATATATTTACACACTATTCTTCATTTCCCTCAGTTATAATATGATGTAATGCAGTGTTGCTCCTAGTATCTCAAGGGCAGGGGACACTGTGTTCCCCACCCTCCAAATTTGGGGGACACAATATTTTAAAGGGACAAAGGAAAATTGTGGCACAGAATGCGCTAGTAGCGCTATATAAATAAGATAATATTATTTGCTTCGACAGTTTTGCCACCTTAATTTTGTCGTCTGTCCTGTGCTATCATATTTTCCTTGGACACCTACATTACGGCAATAAATGTTTAATCATGTGTTTTATCATTTACTCAAGTAACTCATGTAAACATTGACATGTTTGAATATCTGCATGTAATTTTCCGTTCCGGATCTTGCACTTACAATAACTTTAGTGTTCACTCATTATATACCAGCATTTATGATAATAAATACAAATGTTTTCCTATTTACTTTTCTTTTCAAATTAATAAATCATTCAATAATTGACAAATTGTGTATTTGCATATAGTTAGTCTCTTTTGTCATTAATTCAACCTCAAAATAAATTAAATCTTCCTTGCCGTAGGTGTGACTTTAACCTGAACCATACGTTACACTAGCGGCCGTTAAAGACTTTAGGTTTCGCTGTATAGCTTCGTATTTTGCCCCTCCCCCCCCTTACTAATATTTAAGGTAGATTGCATGAGCCTTGTGTTTATAAATTCACACAGAAACTAAATCTGGAATTTGGTTTACATTTACTTTAAGTTAGGCTAGAAAATGGATTGATTTGTTTGGTGACTACCTTTGACAGTTAGACTAGCACAGGAGATCAAATGCTTAACTTGGGTTTCCAATAAATGGCCAGTTTGGTTTACGTGTTTATGTATGTCTGCTACAGATGTAAATATCTCAAAATCGAGATGATTGAGGGGTAATGAAAAGCATGCCAATTTATTATAACTACAGTGAATTGCAGTCAAGCACAGGGCCCATATTGTTTGTTTGAGCCACCTTGTCTCTGGAAAAATTCAAAATAGCCCTTGACTGTCGGAAATTAACACTATAAAAGATGGATTGGGAGTTGTGTTGGTTCAGTGTAAAAGCTATCATTTGTACAAGGTATCTATCTGAATACCTTAATTAAAATCTGACAAACATGCTTTCCAATCATTAGCTAGTTTTATTTGTATCTTTAATGTAGAATTATTCTCATTTTTCTGCAATCTGTCTTAGTCCGATGAAAATTCAAGCCCAAAAAAACTGTCCAGTGAGACCTTTCATTGAAACTCTGCCGACTAGCACAAACATTGAATGTTTTCATTGCCAGATACATTGTTTTAAAATGGATATTCATTTCCATCTTAGTTTTTATCACCTTTAGTGACTTTGGCCATTGCTAGCGCCAACATAGACGTGGATGGACATCCACTAAAGACAAGTTGTAGGCGTATTTTTCGATTTGTTCCTGATGGAAAAGCGCGCCGACGGGGGCTCACTGGGTCAAGAAGTGGGGGACATAGGATAAAAAAATTGCGGGAAACCCGCAATCTCGCGCTCAAGGCGCAACACTGCGTAATGTCAAAAGTCCTTAATCTTTGAATTTTAAATAAACCATGAAACTATAAAAGTTTTATTTATTCCAAATGTCAACGACATTCTGTGGCTTTAAGTTCATCTGCGGTAATTATTAAGATTGTAGAAATATCTCACTTATTGAGGTTTGTATGCTTTTTTCTGCACTTCTGGCAAATAAAAAGATGACGCGTATAATTGAAACATTATACTGATTATAAAATATCACCATTTAATAATAAATTCCAATTGCAAACTAGCAAGCTAGCTGTTTATTTTTGGAGAAATATTTCAAATATAAAAGAAATAATGATGCAAACGTTTTTATTTACATGCTTTCAAAACAGGTAAAATTGGAAGATACAAATTTCTCCTTCTGCTTACTTTGATATACAGAAAAGAGAAATTCATGGGGCAGCACCCTCTTAAGTTAAACTTTATTGATGAAGCTATTTTTATTTATTGCAGAGAGTATACTATGTAAGTATAAGAGCAACTCATGGGTAAGATGCAATTTTAATTTAAGAAAGTATCCTCGTTTTGGAAACTAATAAGAACAACAGCAATCAAAACAACAACGAAAACAACAACAACTACTACTACTGCTACTACGATGAAATTGAAAACTAATAGATTGTAATAGTGTACTAGAATTGCACACCATGCAACCCCCCCCCCCCCCCCCATCACACATGTTGGTAAATAAGTATATCTAGCGCAAAATTTAGCAATATGGAAGATTTACCATTTAATCCACAGATTTTGGGGAATACCGCCATCTGAATCGGAATCACCAATATCTCATCTTTGTAGCCAGGCCAACTTAGGGCTGGGTAATTTACTTTTTTTTTTTTGAAGATAGTGTGTCCTTTTTTCAGAATCATCGTTAAGAATTTGCTTAACTTAAAAAGTAATTTGTGTCGCACATTTTGAGCTGGGTAGTGGAATTAATTGAAACATATAGACTCTGCCAGTAGACTCCATCATCGCTGGCTGATCACGTAACTACGTGAGTGCAGCATCAAAGGTCGCGCACCGCAAGTCGGGCCAAGGGAGGTACAAAAAATAACGGCTATGTTGGTGAGTAATTATACTGGATTATCTTAATTCAATACCCAAGAAGAAGTAAGAACAAGTGTCATTTGGGTAATAGGGCGTTGAAATAGGTGGGAGGATGTTTATTTAACAGATTTATTTTCAAAGGATTCGGAAACAGAAAATATTAAAGCTTATTATATACTTTATAAACAGTCCCATTAGTTTAATGTTGTTGCTACCGGTCAATATCCAACGGTATCGACCATAATTAAGTAAAAATATTCACTGCTTCCTTATATGGTAAATACGTGCCTGCATTCGATGAACTACTTCAAGCTCGGGCATTGTGTGCCACATGACCTAGGGCCCAGTATTTTTCAATACTCAGTTAATAACCTATAGGTATCGGAATTAGTGTATAGCGTAGCGTCGGGTTCTAAAGCGTCACGGGTTGAAACGATAGCGTATCGATACCACTGTGGTAAAAGGCCCTGGGAAGAACAAAGAATAATAATAATAATAATAATAATAATAATAATAATAGCTATTTAACAAGAAGCTTTTATTACAAAATTCATTTCGAGACAGAGCGAAAACACATCGTTTCTTCTTTCACTTATGCAAATTTAACGTTTTCCACTTGCTTCCAGATTGGCACAAATCATTAGACGCAGCAGACTAAGCAACATTAACGTATTCCGTGGTCTTTTGCTAACTACCTATGACGAGAAAAAGTCGAAAGGCGTAGAAGCCTCCCGGGTCGTGGAAATAAATTCTGAAACTATTGATATTAGCGGTGATGATGATGATGACAAACGACAAGTTGTTGCAACTGGAACCGTTTTAACCAAAGATGTCCGATCTGAAAACAGCAGTGTGGAAGGTGATGTCGACATGCAGCACATGACCATACTAACTATCGTTGATGCTGCAGAAAAGGATCCCGAAAAAATGTTGTCGAAAGAACCTGCGGTACCTATAAATAAACCGCCAGAGAATTCAGACGGTGACCCAGGCCGCCGCGCATCGAATATCATTTAGGAGTACACGGGGTGTTCCAAGGACGATTGTAGTGATGATCACATATCAAAATCAAACAAAACCCAAAACTCAGGTAAATCAAGTTTCTCAGATATAGATATTAAATGAGCAAACGTAAACTTTTTTACCCCGATTTTTGTGAATTCGTCCAAAAATATGATATTTTTTTAATTTGTGAAACAGAGCTAGACAATTTTGATATAGTTGAATTAAGTGCATATACATATTGGTCTAAAAAATCAAAAACAAAGATATTACCGCAAGAGCGGGCGGGCTGGGCGTTTTTGTAGAGAATTGTATTTCTCCTTTTATAAGTATCATTCACTCTGATTCAGAATCCATACTTTGGTTTAAAGCCGAGGAAATTAGTTTTCAAACTGACGACAACGTTTAGTTGGGGTCGTTTATGTTCCTCCATCCGATTCAAGGTTTTATACTAACGATGAAATTGACATCTTCGCATCCGAAATTACTAACAGGTGTACTTCGAATAAATATGTTTTTAATGGGATACTTTAATGCCAGAACTCATAACATAAATGATTCTTTGGAAACAGATGAGTTTCTCCTCAAACACTTCGATTTTGGTGATGATTACGCTCAGGTTTTCAATGATACAACGAAAGTTCTCGATAAATATCAATTGCCTAAAAAACGAGTAACACTGGACAGGGAAATTAATAACTCTCGGAAAATACTGATAGACATATGTAGAAATAATAATCTTATTATAATAAACGGAACATGTGCTTACAATATGATTGTTGGTTCGACAACTTTCTGAAATACTTCTGTTATTGACTATTCTATCGTCTCTATTAAAGCTCTGAATTATGTTAATAATTTCTGCATACATGAACTTGACACACTTTTTACTGACGGTCACTTATAGTTAATTACTAGCTTTAGTTTTTACCACAATACCAAGCAAATTCTACTTGATGATAGTAAAACATCATCACAAAAACCAAGATGGTAAGAATATAGAAAGGGTGATTTTATTAAAAACGTTGATACCGGTAAACTTGAAGAGACATTATAGAAGACTCAGGATGCACATAATAGAATAGAATACATAGATAAAAATGACATCAACAGGCTTTATTCATCGATCTCATCATTATTTAACGATTCTGCTACAAAATGTGTTGTTATAAATAATAGCAATCAATGGTTTGGAACTAAATGCCAAAAAGGCCCGCAGAAAATATTACTTAGCAAGAAAAATACACAACAATAACCAAACACTTACAAATAGGACAAATCTTGTGAACGCAAGTAAAATATTAATAAAAAAAAAAAAAAAAAAAAAAAGCTTTTACATAAACATGGAAAACAGTTTAACACAACAACAAAAATTGCGGAAAATGAAAAGTCAAAAACCAAGAGGTTATTGGAAAATACTAAATAACCCTGGAAAGGGGGTGAATGATAAAAATGTTAAACTCGAAGAACTCTATGATTTTTAAAAAAAATAAGAATATTGACAACAAAAATGAAAACATTGATTCTGAAGATGATATAAATATTAAAATAGATGACAATGATGAAATTTTTAATTCTGCAATTACTGAGTCAGAATCTATTAATTGATTAAAAGTCTTAAGAATAACAAAACACCGTCGTATGATAATGTATTAAACGAACATATAAAATGTACCTCTGATATGCTGATACCCTTATATGTCTCTTTTTTCAATATAATATTTGACACTGGTCTGATTCCGAACGCTTAGCTTGAAGGAATAATCAGGCCAATATATAAGGGGAAATGGGACCCATGCTCACCTGATAATTATAGACCTATCACGATTTTGAGCAAAGTTAGTTAACTTTTTACATCTGTACTTGAAAAAATACTTCAGAAGTTTTTAGATTTTCACGATGTTCTTAAAGAAAACCAAGCCTGATTCAGGCCAGGCTATTCAACTACAGATTGTATATTTTGTCTTCACGCTCTTACTGAAATTTTAAAAAGTTGCAAGATGAAATTATTTTGTGCTTTTATTGATTTTAGTAGTGCTTTTGACAATATTTGGAGGATAGGACTGTAGGACTGTGGATGAAATTATTAGATAACAATGTCAATTGGAAAATATTTAGAATAATATATAATATGTATCATAAAATCAGATCTTGTGTCAGTTATGCGGGGGAGCAATCCGCTTTATTTTAGTGTAGTAAGGGTGTGAGGCTAGGTGAAATCTTTCGTCAATTTTATTTATCATGTATTTCAATGACTTTGAAAACAATCTGTTAGAAAATGAGTGCACTAATGTGCAGTTACAATTTTCTGATCACTCTATGTAATTTTTCTTTCGAATATTTATACTGCTTTACGCCGATGACACCGTAATTGTTGGTACTGACGAAAAATCTTTCCAACATAATTTAAATGTGTTTTACGAATATTGAGAGCTATGGAAATTGAGTATCAATTTCACAAAGCAAAGATTTTGATTTTTGGTACAGGAAAAGATGATAAATACAGATTTACAATTGGTGAGCATCTAATAGACATTTGTGCTGAATTTAAATATTTAGGTGGGGATTTTGTTTCTAAAAATCGAACTTTTGTTAAGTCAATTAAATACAAATTTGATCAAGCTAGAAAGGCTCTGCGTCTGTTGCAACTCAACATCGGTACCTGGAACGTACACACACTAATGGACATTACATCAACAGATAGACCAGAGAGACGAACAGCTCTAGTTGGTAGAGAACCGGCCAGATTCAACATCCAGATAGCAACCCTGAGTGAAACTTGCCTAGCTGAGGAAGGACAACTCACCGCAGTAGGAGCCGGCTACACCTTTTTCTGGAATGGCCGAAGTAAAGAAAAGCGACGTGAAGCTGGCGTTGGGTTTGCCATCAAATCACAGCTTGTTAGCAAGCTCACAAATCTCCTAAAGGGCGTGAATGACAGACTAATGCAAATGAGACTCCCACTGTATAGAAAAAGACATGAAACTATCATCATCGCCTATGCATCCACCATGACCAACCCAGATGAGATCAAGGACAAATTTTATGAAGACATGGAGTCTCCTATTGCAGAAATATCAAAGGCAGACAAGCTCATCATCCTTGGTGACTTCAATGCTAGAGTTGTCACAGATCACCAGACATGGCCTGGTGTCATCGGCAAAAATAGATTTGGCAAATTCAACAACTATGGACTCCTCCTACTAAGAAAATGCGTTGAACAAGACCTCCTAATCACCAACACAGTCTTCCGCCTGCCAAACCGCAACAAAACTTCTTGGATGCACCAACGCTCTAAGCACTGGCATCTTATTGACTACGTCATCGTCAGGAGAAGAGACAGGCAGGATGCTCGAGTGACGAAGGCCATGAGAAGTGCAGAATGCTGGACTTCTCACAGAATCATAGTCTCCAAGCTCAATATCCGGATTCAGTCTAGCAGACGACCACAAGGCAAAAAGTACCCAAAAAGCTTAATGTCACCAAATCGAAACAGGAGAATGTGAAACATGCATTCGTCGAAGAACTGTACAGCCAACTGGATACAATCGATACAAACTCCGAGAATATCGAGGAAAACTGGGAATCCTTCAGAGACTCTGTGTACTCAGCTGCATCAAAAACCTTGGTCCCACCACACGTAAGTTAGTTATTCATTTGTCCCAAATTTCACAAAGAAAGAGGTAAGTTTCTAAAACCGTTCTATTACCACAAACCCTCTATTGCAAAATTAAAAACCTTATTTGCCATCAATAATCGCAAAATTTTAAAAAAGAAATCTTGCCAAAAGTGATACCATAATAATGAATACAATATCATAAACTTTGTGCTATTTGTGGAATTGGAAATTTTTTATACTTTATAATGATATACTATTTTTTCTCGTTTACAACTTGTGTATACTCCAGGATAGTCATTGTATTCTGCCCTAACAATGTTATATTTATGTACCCATATGTTCTCATATTACCTCTGAATGTTTAATATTCTTGCTCTGATTGTAAATGTTCACCAGTGATGTGATCTCTATCTCCATAGGTTAGTGACGTCACCTTATAAAACTGTAGCAGTTGTGATATTCTCATATGGCACCTATGTGTGGCCTGAGATTTACTTTCATTAATAAAAGTTTTGTTCTGTTCTGTTCTGCTTGCTAAAATAAGTCATTTATTAACTCTCCTAATCCGTGACACGATCAGTCCATGACATTTGTCCCTACTCTTTACTCAAACTTGTTCAAGAATGTAGAGAAATAAGTTATAACTTGGTTCACACATATGAAGTAAATTTTATTTTCTTAAAAAAAAAAAAATAAAAGGTTCAAAATTTTAAATACGAGTCTCTCTGTTTCTCATTAAACGTTACTCGGTCTGTCTGGTTTATATCTCACCCAGCTCCTTTTATCAAGAGTGCGGATCACGTCATACATTTTGTTTCATACATAGCAAAGAACAATGATCATTGTGTGCATATAGTATTAGTTAAATTCGATCCTATTATCGTCCTTTATTTTGTTTATAATAGGTAGAGTGTAAAATTGTGGCTCTTGGAATATCCGATTATACATTAAGTCCGGTCTTCAGTTATTTTCCTAGTCCTAATTTTCAAGTTGGCGACTATATACTTTTAATTGTGGTGAGGAGTATAGTTATGTCTGCTTTGCAAGATCATTGCAAGAAAGGAAAACTTTATATTCTGCTTGCAATTCAGTTAGAATTCATATCGTATTTGCAATTTTTCCCAGGCTAAATTATATTGAATGGAAGATGCAAGACAAATATATGATGTACTCAACTTATTCAGTGTTCTGTTTATTTTCAATCATTAGGCTTGTGAGTGCCCTCTCGCAAAGTGATATTTCATGGTAGATGACAGATGATTGACTGATTCACCAAGCCAATAAAGAATTTTACTTACTTTTCAGAAATATTTACAATGGATTGTATGATCTAACAAATATAGTGGTCTTTTCTTGCATTTTTTTCTCTACTTTTACATTTATTGATACTTGTAATTCTGCGTGCATATTTATGCAGTAAGATCAGAACTTGTATTTTACTTTCTTTTCTGAGTTTGTGTGTTGTTCATATATATATATATATATATATATATATATATATATATATATATATATATATATATATATATATATATATTCCTTATTTTATGGTTGGTCTCTATGTATTGCAGTTTGAGTTGGTAATATGCATGCACGTGTCTCCGGATTGCTGTAAAAGAAAATAACTGTCCACGTTTGTTCGCATTATGCGTTTAAAAAAAAAAAATCGTCCAACCTATTTCGATCTGCTTTTTAATCATTAGTACTTTCGTTGTTTTTTTTATCTTTTCTGTTGCATGTTTAGTTACATTATGTTTACAAAGAGACAAATTGTGTCTCACTGTTGAATCGCAATGCTGACATTCCTTTTAGCATCCCGCATTTAACCAGAAGAAAAATAACACCTTGTAGGATGTTGTAGTAGTAACTTGTTCTCATCCGTCCGTCTGCTTAATACGATGGAAATGCGGTAGCCATTGGTAATAACTTGTAAGTTTGTGCTGCATTTCCTCTGGTGGCTAAAAAGTCCTATCCTGGACACAACGGTGTTCTGCAATAGCTAGAGCCTGGCTGGCGAACTGCTTCCGGCGTTGGACTCAGGTCACAATTATTACTTCCGGGTCTTAACATGGTTACATGTCCCACATGAACAAATGTCCATCCTTGTTTAAAATTTCTGGGATCAGAATTTCATATTCAGTGGATGATATATGATCTAATTGTACCTATAGTTGATCTGTCAGGCACATAAATGGGCTGTATGCACTTGAAATATCATAAAAATATCATGAATTAGCTCACTTATGATAATATATTTTAATTTAGTACTTTGACACAGTGCGGCATTGTAGCATAAGCTGGTATCACATTCTAATGAACCATTCTACTTAATAATTGTTAACTATCACTCTTAAAAATACACTAGAAATGTTTAAACAGATCATTTGAACTAACTTTGTACAATTGATCTTAATAATTACATGGTTACCTGTACCATGTGTGCAAACGTCTATCCTTGTCTAGAATTGTAGGGGATCAGAATTTCACATTTAGTTGATGATATAGAATCTATTTGTACCTATAGTTGATATGTCAGGCACATAATGGCTATATGCACTTGAAATATTCCAAAATGTTATTTCCATCATGAATTAGCTTACTTATGGTAATATCTTTTAATTTAGTACTTTGCCACTTAACTTCACTGTATACACTTATGTCCTAATAGTTACTGTACCTTATTAGTTATTTAGCCTGTAAATGTCTGAAGATACTCTGATAAACATACTTCATATGTTTTGGGGATGAATAGTCACTTTAGTATATGTCCATTGCTTCACATGTCTGACTGTCACTATGTCAAGTGTAATGCTTTTTCCTTTGCTTGGACACTTAATGCCATTTGGACATCTCATTAGCTAGCATATTGTTGCTTCATTTACCTACATCTTACTGATCTATGAGATTAAAAATACATATGTATCTATTTTCAGGTCAGACCTGGTATTTGTAACAAGGTGGAAGAGTTAGGTTAGCTTGGTAGCTCTCCAATAGTCAGGCGTTGATGGAAAAGTCTCATTAGGCCATGTCCAATGTACCCGCCAAAAGTCACCAGGATTAGTTCATACTACCACACTGATATATCGTATCTCAAAGACATGGCTTAAGTCTTCATGAGAGAGATCAGCACCACTGCTCAGTAAGGTAGAGTCTCCATGGAACTGTATTTTCCTATTACATTGTCACTTTTTGTGACTATTGACATTGAAACGCATTGTAGTTTTGTTATAAAACATGGGACTGGTCCCATCAAAATGGGAAATTTAAGTGTGCTATTATCTGTATTAACAACTGACTGAGTACCTGACACAATAAATCCGAAACATAGCACTTGTCATTGTTTCTTTAGAGTGTACATCTATATACATTTGAACAGGGATATTGCAATTTGCCTCAAAAATCAACGTGAACTATCTTGCTTCACTACCCCTAGACAAAATGTTATATGTTGCACATGCACAGGCAACCACTTGTCTTAAATATCATTCATTGGCCAGTTTTATGTTTAACATTTTTACCTTTAAATTTAGTTTTCTAAATTTACACGAATGTTTAAAATTCTATTAAAATTCAATTTATCAATGCTTTTCTATAGTTTCAGATAGACATTATCTTGTGTTATAATTAAGGTTTTGCTGCATTGAAAAATTCCTATAATTAAGGAAATTATAGCAAATTTAGTTTTGCGGTCTCAATAGCATTTGGTTTAAAAATTGCACCCTATTGAACACCAACACTCCACACCTTCTGACAGTTGTCACACACATATTTTGCCATGAAAATCAATAAGACTTTGTGAGTACAGTTAAAATAGGCGTGGCGTTCAAATATAAGAGTTTGCTTAAAATTGGTCATACATAAGTTGGCCTGATAGTGTAGTCCCAGTCATTTTTAGAGCATTGTTTTCTCTCTCTCGTTTTGGTGGTAATACTTGATTTAGATTTAAACATGCCTGGTATTGATTTAAAGGAAATTGTTTATTCGTTAGAATATGAGCATTATGGTGTGGTCGTGTGAGTGTGTGTGTGTGTATTTTGGCGATAGTACACAGTGAGTAATGAGGCACTGATGCGTGCTGGAGTGTGAAATGTGACCCATTGCACGTTGCTTTTTTTATAGTTCAGCCTCTCAAAACGAAACTGCCTTATAACTTATGACAAGAACTTCAACGTGAGTTTATCTTTGAAGATACTTTAGATTAACATGATTTATTAGGATTTGGACACACTGAAAACAAATGTAGGGACTATATAGGGAACACTAATTGTGTTCTGAGTCCAGTTCGTCCAGCCAGTGTTTGTCATGATGTTGTACTCCAACCCAGAGCTTGCGGCGCCAGTTATCAATGCTGCTTGCTTGTGATCCATTCGTCGATGCTGATGTTGAGATCTTTCATAGCACGATTGCAGACATCTTTAAAGCGGAGTTCTGGGCGTCCTGCCGGTCTCTTGGCATTGGCAACTTCGCTGTAAAGCATGTCCTGTGCACGTGTCGGAGCATGCGCAGCCGTGTCTGTTTAAGGAGTGCCAGAATGTTTGGTAGATTGTCCTGGGCAAGGACGTCAGCGTTGGTGACCTTGTTCTTCCATGTAGTAAATATTAGATAGGTAAGTCCCTAGGTATATAGTTCAGCTCATTAAACATTAACATAACCAATTTAACAAGAGTTACTTTATACATGTTTCTTTATATATTTTTCTTGTTTATTTTTATGTTGTTTTTTTTTGTTTTTGTTTTTGTTAACTTGTTGTGTATGTAATTTTATCTTTTTTTGTGCATTTTTGCTATGATTTTTTTTCGCTTAATGGTTGTATTTATCTTTAGTGTTCGTACTTTTTTTTTGTTTGTGTGATTTTGTTCTTTTCATTTGTTTTGGGGGTTTGTGCTTAGAGTTATTTTGTATTTTTATTAATTGTTATCTTATTTTTCTTCGTTGCTTGTTGTTGTTTTTTGTTGTCGTTATTTTGCTTCTTTAAATTGCTGTCGATTGATGTTTTGAACTATGGATGTTTTGCAGTTTTATTTTTAATTTTTATTTAATTTCTGAAATTCTTCTTTTCTTAATTTTAATTCCTAATAAATATCAAGAAAGAAGTGGTCAAGAGGTCTCCATTTCAGTTGTGGAGTTTTGTTTTTATTATATACATTTAAATGTGTTCTTCTTTTCTGCGTTTTTAAGATGTGTAGTTCCTTTGTGTTATTTTTGCAGTGCATTTATATTGCGTATTTTATAAATGTGTTTTACAAAATTAGTGTTTAAATGTTTGTCTTTTTTAATATATATTTTAAAACGGTGTGCTATTTAATGTGATCTTAAATTAGATGTTTCTTGTTATATGTTATCTAATGTGTTTCTGTCTGTGTTTTTGAAATGTGTGTTTTTTGTGTTTTAAGAATTTGTTTTAACCGTGCGTTTGTGTTGTGTTTAGATGGGTCTTTTAAATTAAGTTTTAATGAAAATTGTTTTCAAATGTGTTATTTGAATGGGGGTCTTTTAGCATAATGGTGCTTTTTTTGTCTGGTTTTTGTTGTGTATTTTGTTTTTTGTGTTTGTAGAATTTGTATTGCTTAAGCTGTGTCGTATAAAGATGCATTTTATTGTGTGTTCTTAATGCGCTTTTAAAATTGTTTTAAATATGGTTTTACATATGTGTTCTTTAAATTTGTTGTCTTATTGTTTTCTTTCTAATTATATATTTTATTTGCAAACCGAGTCACTTGAAAATTGTATACATAAATACAATAGTTTAAAAAGTGTTATACTATTTCTTTAAATTTTTCTTTAAAAATTCAGTTGGGGAAAATGTGGTCTACAAATGCAAATGTGTTAAGAAGTAGTCCAGTATTTATGTAGCTTTTTGATAAAATGCAGTTGTGGAAATAAATGGTCTAGAAATACTATTGTTGAAACATGAAGCACGGCTGGTGCAGAAATAGAACAGTGAAAATGTGAACCATGAGTTGTTAAGAAATACAATAGTGAAAATGTAATTAAAGGGTAGCTCAAAAATACAATAGTAATAAACTGAACACGTGTGGTCCAGAAATACAGAATTAAACAAAACAGTGCAAGGATAGCCCATAAATATAGTAGTAACAAAAGGTGAACAAATTGGGAAGTATAAATCTCAATACCTACCATTTGGATTATGTTTCTGGTTATCATCAGTTGAGGATTTATCGAAATTCTGAGCTCGTATACGTCATCATTAGAGAAAGTCGACGTTACTTGTAGAGTCAGAAAAAGCATACTGGAAGATGAGTTCCTGTCACAGGACTTTGGGTGAGCGCTCTCTCCGGAAACACTGGCGTATGCTGGTATGGTTCATTCTTGCTTTGTTTTTTGGAATGGCCAGAAGCAATTTTAAATTAAACTTTATAATGGAGAATACCCTCGGTGTTTATAACCTGCGAAATCATCCCTTCGTTTTCTTCCTCTTTCCCATTTTAAAGTTTGAGTGTATGCTTAAGCTTACATTCGAAATATTATCAAGAAAGGCTCTAGTCACACACAAAAGTGTCAATTTGAGGTGTCAGTTTGCTACTAATATTTTCTTACTTGGGCGTCCTGTGCGCCCGATGATTTGATGCAGACTGTTTTAAAAATGTTACGTTCCAGACGTTTAATGCGAAGAGGCAGGGCATCGCCATCTATTTACCCGTTAACATAAGGTATAATTGTTGTTTAACATGTGTTGTATGTATTTAAAATTCGCTCTGACAAGTTTTGGTCTGTTGTATTATCAGCCGCATACAGCGTTTGAACATTCACTTTTATGTACTTGGAGTTTAATCCCGATTTAGGCTATAAATAATTTTTACCAACAGGGCACTAAAATGCTATGGGGAAGTTTCCTGTGTGGGTCTGAAGCCTACCCTCCTTTTTGAATTACATTGTGCGCGTGTTACACAGGAATTTACTAAGATTCATTTTAGGCGTTCATGTAGGGAATGACAAGTTTTGGGGACTCTTTTGCAAATGTCACATGCTAAGTTAGTTCCCTATCTACAGAAGACGTCCTTACTGTTTGCACTTGACATTTTCTTCTGCGTCTTGACTCCCTTTTGGACCTGCTTGGTGCGACTTCAGGAATGGATTAATCGAAGTAAATCTCATATATTGGTTCATCTTGGAACATAGACATGGTAGGGTCAAGATTGGTTGATAGTGACTGGTGGTCTGGTCAATTGTATTCAGTATTTTACTATTTTATTCTACATCCACTGACCCCATACTCCGTCAGAAAACGTATTAATACTTGGACTAACCACCACCATTATTTTAGAGTGAGTCTGTGTTGAAATTCTTCACTTTTGTGGGGTTCATAACTTGTGTATAATCACACGCGCGAATAGGACTAGACAGAACGCATTGATTGCATGCAAGACTATGTGTACACGCACTCAACAAGCCTACGCCGTTTATTGTAAAATCTACTGGAGCTCAAGAGGGACATAATTACCTGTTTTACTACTTACTGAAATCTTGCAAGAATAGCAAGTCTACATTATTGAATGCACACAAATATTACCAACGCATATATTGATGTTTCTATTCATAATGGACACAGTTGGTACAAACATTACCCTGTCTGAATTAGACGAAACGAAAGATATATGACTATTGTGAGAAACTTGAGTAATGAAGAAATTAAACATTTTAAAAGGGACAAGTAGAAGCAAAAAGTCATCAGTAACATGTTAGAGGTTATTCCATACCAAACAACCAGCCAAGTTGAGCGAGCAGCACACAATGCAAGTAATACTCTTAGCAATAAAGTGGTTCGCCTTCGTGGAGCAAATAAATAAATAAATAATAAAATAATGCTGTCACCAAGTGCACAAAAATGAACAGATATGATTGGTCGGAATCACTACCAAGTGTCATGCCAACAGCTGATGATCTTGCAACGGGTAGTGTATCTCAAGAAAACAGCACTGAACAAATCTGCGTTGAAATAACGGATGGAAACCAGTGTGATGACATAACAGAACTTAAAAACAAGTGTAGCCGTCTCAAAAAGTGACGATTTGGTAAATCAAAATACTGATGAAACAACTGTATTAATACACTTGAATGAATGAATGAAAGAAAGTTCACTTGTAAATCAAAAGCAAAGCTGAAAATGATACGCTATGACCTCTGCACATTTTGGTACCACGATATGTAGGGATTAAGAAAATGACGCAGTAGGTTTCTCTAATTGCTAATTGTCAAGAATGTACATGTCTTTCTAAAACAGTAAGCTCCATTCTAACTAGTATCAAATGTAAAAATTCTGATAGATCAAGTATTGCAGCAAATTGATCAAATGCAGCCATTGTATGAAACCAAAATCCAAGCAGTTTCAATACATATTAAATGTAATGACTCCTTTGTAACAGCACATTTGAATGACATGGCCCAGAAAGATATAGAACAGAACACATAATTGAAATAATTGAGAAACGCATTGCTACCCCCTCTTTTGGTATCTCAATAAATAAATAATCTACTACATCGATTTCAATCGGCATTCAGACAAAATCACTCCTGTCTAACTACCATGACTACATTAATAGATGAATAGCTGTCTGCTATTAAAGTAGGTAGAATCACCGGGGTTGCATTTATATATTTTGCTGATCACAAATAATTTTTCGAAGAAATTAGCAGCCTATACATTTTCATTTTAGGACATGCTCTTTTTCTAATCTTTATTACTGATCTATCTCTATGTCTAAACTATTTTAATTCTGATATATTCGTAGAGGACACAACTATCCACCATTCTGGAAACTCTACATCCTTTGTCGATAATTATCTTCAGACCAATATTGAATCTCTAAAACACTGGTGTACATAAAATAAAATGCACATAAATCCATCAAAAAGTACTTGTATGACAATTTGCTCGACTCAGAACTGTCGACAAATCCGGTATTCAAATTATGCTTGGTGATTTTGAACTCGCCTCTGTATACTCAAAAATGTCTAGGTAATTTCATTGATAACAATCTTCAATGGACACCCAGGTTAATAACAATTTTTGTCTCTTACTGAGGAAACGGATTGCACTTCTGAAAATCCTTTCTCATTGCATGTCTAAATTTATTCTTATATTATATTGCAATGGCTTTATTTTATCAATCTTAGATTGTGGCTGCACCATTCGTGGCGACTGCAGTTGTCCCCTAAATTCCAACCTCACTTCCACGCCGTAGGGGGACGGACAACGACTGAGTAAGGGATTGCTGCGTAGGGCGAAGAACGGTGGGGCCTGCCACCCTCCACCCCCAGCCGCTACGGTAGCCGTGAAGGCCTGCCACGAATCCAGAAACGGTTGGCTAACGAGGCTCTATTGAAGTCCATAACGGCTTGGGTGGCGGTAGAACTTATAACCCGATGGAAGTCAACGTCGCTCAAGGGGGAGGATGGCTAGACAAGGCAGTGCGTCGAGAGGGCGAGAGGTGACATTTTCACCAAAGCGGCCATCTTCCTACTCTACGTTTGCCTGGAGAGCAACCAAGGGAACCGGTACAGTCAAAGGAACAGATATGAGTTTCGCCAAAGATAAAATCATCCCGCCTCGCTCGTATCGCGGTCAAACAAGGAGCGCGCCGTTCGTCTCGTCACCGGCCGGCGGCGATAAGTGGGCTACGGTGACAATAGTGAAAACTGTGAAAATGTCAGAACAATGCTATAATGTGGCGTTGCCAGTCTGCTGGCAAAGGAACTTGAACGCATGAACATTTCTATAAAAGGTCTGCTGGAGGTGAGATGGCCGGATTCGGGCAAGATGATCCAAGAAACTTACAAGTTTCAGTGGTCAGGAAGAGACCACGGCCAACCGAGACATGGCGGAGTTGCAATGGCCCTCTCGCAAAGCGCAGCTAAGGTTCTGTGCGCATGGCAGCCAGTCAACGACTGCATAATGGGGGAACACTTGTAAGCATATATATGGCAACTTGACGGCGATCGTGGTGTATGCCCCAACTAATGAAGCCCCTGACGTCGAGAAAGACAGTTTATATCCGACACTGGAGGTCACGATGCGTATGGTGAAACAAAACAGCCTTGTCGTATGCCTCCGGGACTTTAATGCAGTCTCCGTTACTACACAAACGACATTACCAAATCGCAGCACTGAAAGATTGCTTGAATTATGTGGGAACAGCCTGAGAATTTGTGACTCCTGGTTCAGACGACCAGACACCCATCGTAATTCATGGATTTCAAACGACGATCGGACTCGCAAGGAAATTGATCACATCCTTGTAAACGGCAAGTGGAAAGCAGTCTCAAATTGCCGGGTCTCCCGCTCGTTTAAATTTGGCTCTGACCACCGACCAGTCGTTATGGACATGTCGACCAAACTGAAGTACTGCCAAAAGAAATCCGTAAAATCCGTGACACTACCAACTGAAAGATCCGTACGTGGCGCATGGCTACGCAGTTGAAATTCGAAACCGCTTTGCTGCGCTTTCCGAGGACGAGGGACAATCCATGGAGTGTTTCCGCGATGCAATGAAAAACACCGCCAAGCTACATCTGGGTCAAGCAAAAAGTGTAAAAAAAGACTGGATTTAAAACAAAACACTGGAAGTCATTGAGTCTAGAAGAGCTGCCAGACTCCGACTCGATTTAACAGCCTATCGCAATCTCGGCAAAATCCGGAAGAAACAGTCAGGAGTGGATAAGCAAACTTTGGCTGATAGCAAAGCTACAGAAGCAGAGGGGGCCTTAGTTAGAGGCTGTAGCAGGGACGCATTTGCTAATTTCAGGAACTTATGCAGACCGTTTTCTGGATCATCATACAGCCCTATTGAAGATTCGGCTGGTAAGATTCTAGGTGACAGCAAGCAGAAGATAGAACTATGGAGAGAATACTACTCCCGGCTGCTAAATAGGCCTCCCACCACCCCTCCCAGGAGCTTGAAGACGCCACACCAGCCCAGAGCATATATGTTGATCCACCAACGCAGGTCGAGGTAGCTGCAGCACTCAAGAAATTGAAAAATGGGAAAGCAGCCGGGACCTGTGGCTTCACGAGCGAAATGCTGAAAACTGGAGGTGAGGGCTGCATAGCGTGGCCTACCAAGTTTTTTTTGTTATGTGTGCGAGACGGGCGACATATCTGATTATTGGAAAAAAGGATATTATCTTGCCCTTCTACAAAGGCAGGGGTAGTAACCGGGACTGCAGTAATTACTGCAGCATTACCCTGCTATATGTGCCGGGAAAGACCTTCGCCTCCATTCTCTTAACCCGAGTGAAAGACTGTTTACTGGAACTGCGCAGGAAAGAACAGGGGTGGCTTTACACCAAGAAAGTCAACCATGGACCGCATCTATACGCTTAACACATTGATACAAATTCGCACGGAATTCAACCAACCACTGTGGAAAGCCTACGTTAACATAAAAGCTGCTTTTGACTCAGTGGACAGAGTCGCCCTTTGGCTTTTACTCAAGAGTATAAGATTCCTTGACAAGGTCGTCAACCTAGTGAAAGTCTACTATACCGACACCAACAGCTGCATTAGAGTCGATGGTGAATGTTCGCAATCGTGTCATATCAACAGCGGCTTTTGACAGGGATGTACTATCGCCCCGAACGTTTTCTTGTCACCAATGGACTGGACGCTAGTACGAACGGCACGGAATGGACAGCTGGGCACAACCATAGACGACCAAATCTGTACCGGCCTTGATTATGCCGACGACGTCGCTCTACTGTCTGAGTTGCTACAGATCTTACTGTTCAGCCTGGACATCATGCAGGAGGAAGCAAACATTTTTGGCCTCGTGATCAACTGGAGTAAGACCAAAATCCAAACGACCAGTGAACTAGCCAACACGTCATCAAAAGCACCACAGGGGCATGAGTTTGAAATACTGGACTCGTTTGCGTACCTTGGCTGCACACTCCACAGCTCAGGCATCAGTGAACCGGAGAGCAGGCGCCGCATCGATATCGCTCATGGCTGTATGAAAACCATAGATAGATACGTCTGGAGCTCAAATATAAACCTTATTACAAAGATCCGACTGTATAACGCATACATTCTACCAGTCTTGTTGTATGGTGCGGACACGTGGACGCTTACAGTGGCGATGACTAAAAAGATTATTAATTTTGACCAATGGTGCCTTCGCAGCATCCTCCGTGTCGCACGCACCCAAAACATCACTTATGCAGAGATCAGAGATAGACCGAAGCAACCGCCAGTCATATATACCATTAGGTCTAGACGCTTGCAGCTCTTTGGCCACGTTGCTACCTTTGGCCACGTTGCTACAGCACTTCCTGATATGGATCTCAATCGGGCACTTAAAGCTGCAATTGGAAAACCAGTGCAGGGGTGGAAGCGAGTAGTGGGAAGACCGACAAACACCTGACTCCGAATGGTTAAGCAGGACCTCAATGAGTTCAACCTAGGACTGCACAAATGATGGCAAAAGGCACAAGATCACATCTACTGGCGCAGACTTGCATCTACAGCAACGCTGCCTCGGGTGGCACGCTAATGATGATGATAATGAGTATCACTCAAACTCATACGATTGCCAAGTTGGAAAAACGAGCTGCTCGATTAATTGTAAAAATTGTTATTTTCACAGTATATTCTGAAATGTTTTCCAGATTAAATTGATTACCATTTTATGAATGTGTTACATTGCAAAAGGGTTGCATGATGTACAAAGCGGTCAGTGGCCCCATACCAGAAAATTTATCATATCTCTCCAAACCGCTATTACATGACCTTGACCTTCGTTCCTTTTCAAACCAGTATCGTTTAATTCCAGGATAACGCTCTTGCTCCATTGATAAATCTCTTGCTGTATCTGGTCCAAACTCACGTCATTTTAATCAGTCTTAAGCAGGTTTGAAAGATGTTACTGATTTATATACGAATGTAGCATGGATACATCCGTTTGAGGACCATATGGAAAATTAGTTTTTAAAGCTAAATAGGTTATCTCATTTAAATAAAGACTATTATTATTATTATTACAGGGATGAAAACGTAAGGTGATTACTTTCGTCCATATTAATAATTTGACATTTATAATATCATAACAACTTTCCTGCTGAATATTGACCTATGACAAAAATGACTGTGAAGGTTATAATTAAAATACTTTGAAGAAGAAAAATTAAATAATCCCTGAGATTAATTCTTACATCGATGTGTACAGAAGAGATTATGCTGACAGATAGTCTATTGATTTGCACAGAGCCAAGCGCCGTGTTGTGGGAAAAAAAAGAAGAAAAAAAAAGAAAAAAAAAGAAAAAAAATAAAAAGAGCGACGAAAAGGTGAAATTTGTGTGGTGAGATCAGTTCTGAAATGCATGTTTACGTCATACTCCTGTTTAAATGCTCAAGTTTGATGACGGAAGGAAATAATTCTGAAAGGTGGCTGATTGGTTAAAATATTATGCAACCAAAGTATATGATGATGTGTTGTCATATCAGAGTTAATCTAAAATAATAATCACCACATATTCCACGTGTTTTGAATAGACGCGTTTGAGTTTGACCGTATTAGACGCACACTTACTGAGATTATAATCTGCCGATGTACTGTATGCTATGTCAAAAGAGGGACTCACAACTTCATGACTGCATTTCTTTTCAGGAAGGATTATTCTGATTTAGTCAGGAACCATAATCATGACTTAGTGTTTAATAATACCTTGAAGATTCACAATTATTTATTAACATCAGCGAAGAGTCGACATCTTTGATTAACTTTGAATTGCGATTTAGGTATGATTCACGTGATTCGCTATCGTATATTTTTATTGGCGATAATTAAACGGCGGAGCAGAATCAGGATTCCGAATGGCGATTCGGATTTTGATTTAAAAACACGCGGCCAAGACGATCACTCGGCCTCGGCGCACTGTGATGTATAGCGCTTCATATATATATATATATATATATATATATATATATATATATATATATATATATATATATATATATATATATATATATATATATAGAGAGAGAGAGAGAGAGAGAGAGAGAGAGAGAGCAGGATTACTACATCCCACAACTGATTACAACAAATTACACCATGTTTGAGTCTACCTGCATTTCTATTGGCAGTTCCAGCTCAGCGAGTATGACTATAATGTCTGCTTCAAAGTGCGATTTGAACTGAAATGATCGAGGGCAATGCACAGGCAGATCCTATGATTGGAGGTCCCTGTCTACGCCGTTTTTTTATCAGCCTAATAAGTTTCACATACAGACTAGTCTGTATCAACACATTGTCGCTGTTGCAGAAAGGTGCTGTTTCGCCTTAGCGTGGAAGAAACAAACGCTACAGTCAATCTGCGCAGCTAGTTTTAAAATAGCAAAAATTTCTAGGATATATCTAGATTTATAATATTAAAATCTCGTATGATTTGACCTTCGCCGCAGTGTTTACACAGTTGAAAATAACCTAATTTGATCATCATACAAAGGTGAATTCATTGATAAATGTATTACACAGGAAACTATAAAATAAGTAGAACTCTTGAGGATTGCATCTAAACTTAAATTTCCAAATGTTGTTAATAACAGTAGTGCTCGATTTAATGGACAACGTACACTTTGTTCTTTCTTTTCATTAGTATATTGCACTACTCGTTTGTCTTTGGATGGAGTACGTCTGTTGACCCCCTGTTAATAATTCCCAGACACCTTACCTTGAGCTCCTTATTATGCAAGTATGTCTTTAGTAGGTTGCGTTGAGATTGTTCATCCTTGCATTCTGCGAAACTGCCGAGCTGATTTAGAATTAACGTGGAAACGTCCTCAAATGACATGTTGTCTACTCTTGAAGACAGAGGTAGAGGCTGGTAATAAATAAAAAAAACAACATTATAAGAAATCGTTGCGAGCATTGAAATAATTGTGTCTTAAAGATAAACTTCACAGAGTATAAGGCAGGACCGAATGGCCTGAAAACAAATGTCTTCGATCTACGAAGAAAATGAATGTATTATTCTTCGGTACACAGTGTGTTTGGTTCCGTAGGAATTTATTGTTTACAACTCTCACTTATCTAGAGAAATGATAAATTACTTTGCTTTGGAAATTTTCGAAAAAGTTGTATGTCAGTAGTTGTATGTGGGTGTTGGGGGTCGAAAATGGCACTTGGGGGTCTTACGGGAATTTAGCATTGTGGGGCACTTGGGGGTCTTATGGGAATTTAACATGGAGATGGCACTTGGGGGTCTTACAGGAAATTAACATGGAGATGGCACTTGGGGGTCAAACGGGAAAGGAACGGGAAAAGGAAACAAAGGGAGAGATAGAAGTAGAGCAATCATGGAAAAATTAATCTTTTCTTGAAAAATGGGTGGCCCTGAAAAGGGCCGTTGGAGGAGGATTACTTTTTCCTCCAACATTGAGTAAAGAAGCCTAGGAAGGTGGTGTGAGATTTTTTCTTCTTCTGGAGTGGGGGTGGATTGGGTAGCCAGTCGGGATGTTCCATACGTCTGAACTTATCCTGGATTTTCATCCAGTTTAAATTCAGGCGTTGAAATTCCTTTTCTTTCCTGGCCTGTTCCTTCTGACTTCTTTCGAGAGCCCACAAGATCTTAATGTGGGCTACTTCTTGCTCCAAAACTTTTCTTAATAATAATTTTGTCGTGTGAAGATTTATCTCTTCACGCCTGACGCTACTGGCGGGTGGATAGATCCAACAATCTTCCTTCACTTGGTGTAGGAAGTATTCCACCCCATCCAGTAAGTCGAGTGCCGACTTGATAAAGCCCACACGACAAGGAGCCGAAGAAGTCTTTAAGGATTCTTCCACCAAGACATCCTTCACCAGCCTCCTCACTGAAGTGAGAGCCGCTAGTTGGCTGGTGACATATGGCCTGGTGGCAGGATATCTCCACCAACACTCCATCCTTTTCACCAAAGATTCCACACCCACCATGACATCCCACGCTTCCTGCAATAATTCAATGCTATTCATTCTTCAGTTGAAGTGTGAATGGGGCAACTATGGAAGACGCCGCTTTATATGCTCGAAGCGCGGACGTGAAGGAAAACATCCTTTTTACCAAAACATAATTTTTTTTTATCAAATATACAAACAAAACACACACCACACCATCCTTTTTTCTTTTTTTCTTTTTTAATCAAACACACTCTATACAAACACACTCTACAAACACATACCAGGGAATGTGACTAATTTTGTTTTGGAGTGGGGAAAAAACAAACACACTCTATACAAACACACCAACATACAAACACCTATGGCAATTATGAAAATTAATCTTTTCTTGTGAAATGGGTGGCCCTGAAAAGGGCCGTTTGGTTTTTTAGTACATCTAGAGGTGCGGGCACCTCCCTGGTTTTGCCCGACAAGCGGAACAGCTTCCCCTCCATGTTTCTGCACTCATGCAGCGCTTGTTGTTTTTCAAAGCAAACGGAGGATGGGTCGCTTCAGACTCCCACTCCTCCTTCTCCTCCATTATCGGGTGGGGTCTGATGGGGATAATCTTCTCCCTCTCCTCCATTTCCCTCTTTTCCAGGTCGTGTAGAAGGTGCCACGCCACCTCTAGATGCACTCGGACCTGTCTCACTGTTTCAGTTTTGTTCATTCTGTTGAATAAGTGTGGTAGCTCTATCGGGGAAGGTATTGTTTTAATATACTAGAAGCGCTGACGTGAAGGAAAACATCCCTTTCCAAACAAAAAAAAACATTACTCACACTACCCGCGTCTGACGTCATTCATATGAAGTCATTCTAGGCTTAGCGGATTTTGCACTCCATCACCCCTTACCCCAAAAACCACAGACCCAGTGCGCGGACCTAAAAGAAACTACTTTTGATAAAAAAAAAAAAACCACATACAAACACACCACCCTTTTTTTTTTGATTTTATTTTTATCAAACACAAACACCACAATCCTTTTTTTATTTTTAATTTTTTTTTTATCAAGCACACACCACACTCTCTATACAAACATTATTTTTTTGGGAAAGGGATTTTTTTTTTGGAGTGGGTAAAAACACAAACATACACACAAACATACAAACACAAATATATGGCAATGATATGAAAATTAATCTTTTCTTGATTAATGGGTGGCCCTGAAAAGGACCGTTGGGGTTAAGAAGTTATGTTGTTTAACTTCTAGTAGCAGTAGCGGCAGCCGCAGCAGGGCGGCCACGTTTAGCCACGGGTCTCACGGCTTTAAGACAAGCTCTCTTTCTGGTAAAAGAGAAGGCAAACTCATCGCTGTCTATCTTACAGCTGACTTCTCCGTCGGGTAGTTTCATGGACTGCAAGAGTTGTTGTTGTTGTTGTTGTTGTCTTTGCTGTTGCTGCTGCTGCAGTCTTTGTCTCTCCTCCCATTCCGTTCTGTCCCTGATGATTTTTTCCCTCATGACTTCTTCCACCAGATCATGAGCCATTTGTAGGAAGATCATTGTCTTTCTCTCAGGGTTGGTCTCCATCAAATGATGCTTCACCCTCTGCATGTTCACCATAGCGTCGTTCAGTTTGCTTATCTTGGCTGCTGCCATCTTCTTGAAGTGTTGTTGAGATCTTGACGAGTCAACGAGAGTGACTACACTGGCCAACGCACCGCTTTATATGCTTGAAGCGCGGACGCGATGGAAAACATGGGGTTCAGATCGAGAGTGAGAAAATGGATAGAGGGGGTGACTTCAGATCGATAGAAAGAGATAGATATAGCATATACATTTTGTTTTTTCAAATTCAATAAAAAACCACACAACACGACTTTTTTTTCAAAAAATCAACATTTTTTAATGAACAAGAAGAAGCTTCTCTAACATAAAAATGCAAACTAACAATCAACAAGATATTAAACAGGAACGTATTTACAGGGTTGACAACGTTGGGAAGGCAAACTAAACTTCCACTTTTCTACATCTACATCATTCTGATGCACACTACGTTTCTGAACTAAAGACAAGAGATAACCATAACGTTCACAAAACCATCGTTCTACTTTAGCATCGTTTCGAGCATAGTTTCTATCAAAACAAGTCACTAAATGTTCTAAGGAATATCCGAGACTGCGTTGATGAAGAAAATGTACACAATATTGTCCACACACCATAGAATCCGATCCTTGTAATCGGGCATTATTGAATCGAGTAGAGATGGCATTTCTTCCCATAAACTCAATGATGTCGTCTTCCAAAGGAGGTAATCCATAAGAATCAAAATATTCCACACCACCACTGTGATCGTTGGGAAAGTACACGGCTACCCAATGGGTTCCTGGTCGATGACTGTCGTCGGTATTGATGACATAGGCATGAACGTCTTTAGGTTTGCGATAAGGTAGTTCATCTTTAGCACACACCACAGGATTCCAAGAAGAAGTGTAGAAACTGCGAGTCAACAGGTAATGAAGTTCCCTGGTATCCATTTTTTTTACAGGAAATGATAAGTCATCAATTCACACTTGACTTTAAATTTGAATGGATTTGTCAAGTAATTCCACGAATTCTCACGGCGGATAGTTTCTGTACTCTGTTGAATGAGAGCTTCGATGCGATGGATCCCCAGAGGAGTGTGTGGAGGTGAAAAAGAATCCTGCAAGTCTTTATACCATTGTCTCAACACCTTTTCTTCCGAGATCTGAGACCAGGCCTCTTCCAAATATTCGTCCAATTTTTCTTCGCCTGTCATCATCAAACATTTATCGTGTTGTTTCTGACTGGGATGATCGATTTGACATCCATGACAATGTTCTCGGGTCAGGCTGTTAATTCTTTCAGTCAATTCCTTAGCATAACAGGAGACTAAATGTTTTTCTTCTTCAGGCCATCGAGAAATAAATCAAACAAACTCGGGAACAGTATTATTCACTTCTTCTTTTGGAAGTTCTGGATGAATCAACCCGTCATCATCCGTGATAGTTTATGACTGTTGTGCTTCACAAAATCCCTCATCATTATCTATCTCCATAGGTTCTTCTTCTACATGTTGCATCTTTTTTCTTTTCTTCTTCTAATAGTCTATAATCACTTCTCTCAAACTGTTGATCTCTGAGTATTATCAAATTCTGCATACAAGACGACGTTCACCGTATCGGGTAGAAGATCTTTAAACTGAAGTTCCACACGAAGTGGGCCTGATTTTATAGGGTGGAAATGTCCTTCGTCGCTGCCTTGGTCAGGAGTGAAATCAAATCACCACAACGCATACCCTCCTGCATAATCGTCGTACGAAATGCCGTGGATGGTGTTGGTGCCTAACTGTCCTGTGGCTTCAAACAGGCTCAGGTAAGATCGCAAGTAATTTTTCTGGGCGTCGCCAAAGTTAGGTTCAAAAGGTCTGGTACACAACGTTTTGCCATCTCGACTGACTTCTATCTTGGAGACGTTGTAGTGTTTAAACTCGAAAGGATTCTGATTGTGGACTCCGTTGAGGGCTGCATTACTGACGATGCCAATCATCTAACGTTTGGGAAGCTGTCCTTGGAAGACGTGATCTTCGACTTTGGATCGGAGTCCAGCGGCAATGGTAAATGTTTTCACTTCCACTCGTCGCACAGGATACTTGGCAGTGGTTCTGCTCAACGTTTGACTGATGTCGTTGGCTACTTTTGGTAAGACTTCCACACGTCGCACGTAAAGTCTGTCTTCTTGAATGATGGTTTTCCACTCGTTGTTTTCGGCCATCAAATGGAAAGCGGCACTACTGCGATTCAGTCTCAGGAGTACATCTACTCCGTTCAACAAATACTTGTCTTGCAACCACATGTCCAAATGCAAACGATCCATCAATTCTAAACTTCGTCTGATTTTCTTTTGACGCTCGTTAAATCCCACATTGTGCGGCTCTGCTGGAATTATAGTTTTATCAACGGCTTGCGTCGCCGGCACTGACACCGCTGTGTCGTTGAACTTTTCCGAGGTGTCAGGTTTCCAGACCACCGAAGCATCCAGAAAAGTGTCCTTGGGTTCTTTTCCGTACGTCAAGAGATTTTCCAAGTAAGCACGGTAAGGGTAAGTATCCAAACTGCTGCTGACCAGTTTGTTATTCAAGTACAAATCTACTTCGCTGAACAAAGAATGCATGAAATTATTGACGGGTGCCACTTGGGCATCGGCCCCAGGAAGGCTACTGTCCGCCGTTTTGATCACTTTGAGTTTCAGGTACAAGTAGCTGTTATTCAGATCGATGTAATCTTCGGTTTGTCCTTTGATTTCAAATTCGATAGGAGCTGAATCCGTCAAAGACGATACAGGATGAAATTCCACCCATTGGGATTCTTGCATCGTCATCATGGTGGGAGGCATGGTAAACATATCCAGTTCTGACTTGGTACATTCGCAAGAATCTCGGTGCATCATTTTCAATGGCTTTTAGTAATCAAACACGTCTAATTCTCTGACGGTTCTTCTTTTCTTATTCTTTTTTGGAACGCCACCGTGTGTTTTATGAACTCTGAAGGAATTTCGACGTCGTCTCTTTCTACCTTGTCCTTGCTGTGAAGTGGAGGAAGAAGTAATGCCAGGGCCTGAAGCGTGAAGTGAATTTATAGGACTCTCTCGAAGACCCAAAAGATATTTGCCAGTGTGCATCAACACATTTTTGCCTGCTCTCATAAAGGCTTCTTTAGGATTTTGTTTGTCGATGAGGACATTTTGCAAAAATTCTTTTCCTTGCGTCAAAGCGGCATCTTTTAAAGCATGAAATCCTCGAGTCACCATGGGTTTCAAAATAGGGGCTACCGTCCGAAAAGCCGATTTTAACATATCTCCTAAACCATGTCCTCGTTGTCGAGCCACTCCTCGGTACACTGGATACATTTGTTTTACAATGCGTTGGAGAACCTTTTTCGAAAATGTAGTTTCACCGTGACTTTTCCTTTGTCAATGAATGGCACACTTTGTCCCAAATCTCCTTTTATACTAATGTTGACACTGTCAAAATACGATTTACTGACTGGAAGATAATGAGGGTGTACAAATTCACGGTGAACGTGAAAAGATAGGTTTCCACCTTCTTCGTACGCACCAGCAGCAGTATCCACTTTGAAAGGAATGACTCTCAGTAAGGGAGCAGCTGTGTGTCCCACCACGTTGTACTCTACCACATCGGAGTACACAAACATTAAATTCAGTCCAACGTTCAATTCGATAGGGGTGCGAAAAGCATGTTCGAATTCTACGTTGCTTGCGACTTTTTTATTAGTATACTTTTTATTTCCACCCAAAATAGCATACAACCCAGGAGAAAATTCAATGGTCATTTTTTTTCTGTCCTGCTCGGGTAAGTTTTTGTCTTTTTTGTCGTCAATGAGTTCCCCCTTCTCTTTGAAAAATTGCAAGATGAAACGGCGTGCCACATCATGGTAAGCGATTCGTATCCATTTTTGGGCACTGTTTAAGGCTTTGCCAAATTGGGATACGAAGATGGTGTCAATGGTGTCCACCAAATGTTTAGCACTAAAATAATACCCCTTAGGAATTCTCATGGTATGGCTCGCAAAGGGAGGAATGGTCGTCATGAATACCTTTCTGGAATGCTCAAGGCCAGGTTTAATTTTCTTCAACTCATCATGCACTCCCTTGTTCAAGATTTCCACGATGAAAGTGTTTTGACCTTCGTCGATGTTCATGATTTGCGTAGGATGAATGATTTCTACCAAAGCCACTTCCCAATGAGCATCGTGATCTAATTAGATGGACTGAGGTAATTTGGCCGTGAAACAACATAAGGTGTTGTTGGGAAACACATCCATGGAACTGTCACTGGGTAAAGTTAAATAAAATTGGTCATTCATAGTAGGTCCAAAGTGGTTTTGGCGTCCGAGGAGTCACTCGAGTTCAAATGATGTTCAAAGGGTTCCAAAAGAGAAGTGGTATTGTGGTGACTGGAAGAAGGTGGACTGACGTTGGTCGTACTACCGTGGTGTTGGCTGCAGCTGTTGTTGTGGTGACTGTTGTCCGTCGTCGTAAATTTCAAAGAGGGACTGGTTAAAAGATAACCGATGCAACTGCTGAGTAAAATGGTCCACAATTGTTTGTCCCCTTGTTGCAAACTCAAATTGGCAATAGCTGCTCCGATGACACAATACACTACAAAGATTTGGCAGAAAAAGACGATTTGATTTTTAGGCACACGTTCTCCGCACCACACCCAGAGCGGTTGTTTTTGTAATTCTTGAAGAGAAGAACTCTGCGAAGGAGTCGAAGTCGTGGTTGTGTTGAATGGCATGTTAGGTTACTTCTTCTTCTACTTTTTATAGTCGACGACTTGGGAAGCGGCAATCCAAGAATCAAAACTAGGAGGATATCCTTTCCAACGTACTTTGACTTCTTCTACTCGACGTTTGCCTACTTTGCGTGTTCTTTGTTCGAGAATGCTTTCGATGTCGTACAAGGCGTCTTCTTTTTTGGTCACTCGTTGTAACTCTGGCAAGTAAAATGTTCCTTTGAGCACTTCACCGTGCATGTCTTCCAAGTTATAGACGGGAGGATCGCGTTCACGCACGGGTGTAGTGACACGAAACAATTCGGTAGTCCAGTTGGGTAAATAACCTTTGTCAAAAGTGCGTTTGGTTTTTCCGATGCGAACCCAATCTCCCGTCTTCAACTCCAGCAAGGTTTTTTTCTGGGGTGGTCTGCTCCTCTGGGGTTAACCAAACAATCGACCAAACACGGTCACTTCGTTTTCAGGGCTGACCTCTTCGGGGGCACATCCGATGCTTCGATGGTACGATTGATTGTGCGCTTTGACCAAACGGGGTAACACGTCGATGTACTTGAGAGTGTGTTGATGTGTAAAATATTTCCACATGCGTTCTTTCAAAGTTCTTTGAAAACGTTCCACGATACTGGCTTTGGTTTCAGGATTTTCGGTGGTAAAAAAATGAATCTGTCTTTGTTTCAATTCTTTTTGAAAAGCTTGGTTTAGAAATTCGGTGCCTTTGTCAGTTTTCCATCGTAAAGGGTGACGACCACTTTGTTTCAAGACCAATTTTAAGGCACGAACCAATTCAGTACTGCTTTTAGATGTCAAAGGCACGACCCAAGCAAATTTGGAAAACACGTCGATGATACAAAACAAATATTTGTGACCACAATTGTAGGCTGTCAAATGAGATACGTAGTCTAAATCGGCTTGCCATTGATGATCAATGCCCTCCACTTGGGTTGGACTTCTAGAAAATTTTGCCCTCCACTTGGGTTGGACTTCTAGAAAATTTTCGTCGAATGGGTTTGTGTAACGTGTACGTCGATTGTTCTTGTAACCATCGTCGTACTTCTGGCAAACGTACACTTTTCAATTTACTTTTGGCAGCTCGATACAATTTTTGAACTCCTCCGTAATCAGCAGCATGGCCAGGATTGTAGTAAATGGTAGCTAAAAGTTTCTCCATTATTCCTCAATAAGTCAACCACTGTTCGATGCTACTACTTTGAGTGTCGTGAGGTTTGGATGAAGCGCCTTGACGCGTTCGACGAGCCACAGGAGTGGGTAGTGAAGAAGGGTAATGATGGTAGGTTTCTTCTTGGTGGTGTCTTTTTTCACTTAAGTCTTGCTGTCTTTCTTTTTTTTCTTCTGCTGAAGAAGGAGTGGACATCTTCTTTTTAACCCAAGCTTTCATGGCTTCTCGATGAGGGGTAGGAGAGGGTGTCAACAAGGGAGCTGCAATTGCCATCAGACGGAGTTTGAAACACTTGACGGGGCTCGTCTTCTTCTGTTGTCCCCGTGGCGGTGTCTGTTTTAGTGGTGGTGGTGACTTTAGGTTCACTTTTCATCAGGGTTTTGAAATCTCTCAGAGTGGGTGGAGCTGTTTCGTCGACAGCTTTTTGGTGAAAGAGTTGCAGACGTTGTAAGAGTTGGACGTACCGTTGGGATTTTTCTGTTTCTGACAAATCGCTTCGTTCCATCAGCGTTTGTAATTCTTGTTGTAACTGTGACATCTCGTTGAGATTAGGATTGGGTGGTAAATGCGGTATCCGTTGTTCGTTCCAACGATGGAATTCCATCCATCGTTTGTAAGGCACTAAAGTCAGTTTTCGTCCTTCCATTTCATCCAAAGGTACAAAAAGGTGTGGTATTTCCAGAGAAGGGTGTCCTTTTTATCATCTTTTTTTTTATCGCATGACACCTCCTAAAAGTGGTCCAGCAATCGTTCCTAACAAAGGAGCCGCTATTTTTAACAACGGTCCTATCAGCATGGGTACAAATCCTCCTCGTTGCACCAACATTTTTTTCTTTTGCTGGAGAGGTATTTTATTTTTCCCCATTTGGCGAAGAACGTTCCGATGTTTACCTAATTTTTGTTTCTGTATCTTGGACAAAGGTACCGTTCCTTTCAAGACGTTCAAACAACATTCGCACACGGTATCGATGATTTCTTTGGGGGCAGTTTGAATGTTTTGTTTTCGCATGGGAGGATTGGATTTGGTCAGGACAGACAAGACGTCCTAATGTTTCGCCAGACGAGGTGGAAGTCCTTTTTTGCTTTTCTTCTTTTTTTGGTGGTGGTGGTGTGCACGTTTGGGAGCCATCTTAGAGGTTAGGAGTAAGTCTGAAGTCTCTGGCAGGTCACCCTTCTATTTTATACTGGAACACGTCTCCACTGATTGTCTGCACGACGTACCATCTTCATGACAGGCCTCACTCGACGTTGAGGTGTTTTCAATGGACTAAATCGTCTCAATTCTTCTTTGGATAAATCCACTAAACTTTGTAACACGCCGGTTCTCTCTTGGACTTTGGTTTTAGGGGACGGTACTTTGTTCGCGGCCGCTGCCATGGCCAGATCAGCCGAAGTCGAGGGTCCCGGAGTAGTGACTTTCGAAATAGCTTTCCATTTTTGTATCAAATTAGGAAACACTTGTCTTAAGTCCGGTTTGGCAGGCATCATCATGAAGGGAGGTGAAGAAGATGAAGAAGTGGACGCAAGAGGAGACCTCGTCACTGCTGGCTGTTGTGGTGGTGTCTTGCGGATGTACGTTTGCGTCCTGGCAGCAGAACCTCTCTATGCGGGTGCCAGTGGTGGTGGGTGTTTTTTTCTTCTTGGCAGAACTTTTCTTTTTCATGAGGGCTTTCTTTTTTGTGGCTTTCTTTTTAGGGCTTTTCTTCTTTTTTGGTGTTTTGGGTTTTTTGGCTTGGCCATTAGGATCCCATTTCAAAAGTAAACGAATCATGACCCCTCCTAAAGAACCGCTCCCTCCAGGGGTTAAAATGATTTGTTTTTTAGTCCGTGGATCGATTCTAGGATCAGCTAGTTGTGACAACGCCCCTTTATGTTTTTGAAAAAAACGTTGAGTTTGATGAGGGATGTGAATGATGCCTTGCAGTAATTGACGTGCCGTCAAAGTAAACCATCGTAACACTTCTTTAAGACTAGCTTCTAACAAATAAGCACGGACTTGTGCATTTTTTTCGCGACTGATGCCATACAAGGCACGAATCAATTTAGCAGGACGATGAGATTGAAAGGAAGTCATCTCGAAGACTGCGAGACAGAAATGACGCGGTAGATGTTTTTAAAGTTTTTTTTCTTCAGACTGTGGCTGAAGGGGACGTGTAAATGACAGAACCTCCTTCTTGGCACCAATGGTGAAACAATTGGGCACGAAATCTCAAATAGTCGGGAGTGGTCGGTTTTAAGTCAATGAGTAAATACGCATGAGGTGTTTGAGTGGCATCGTCGTACGCATAATTCAGCCAAGGAGTGCCTAACTGTTTGGCTAACACTTTCACTTGAGATTTGTCTCTGGGGCTTTTAAATAACACCACGTAATGAGCGTTGAGACTGATGGTACAATGGCCTTTACTTTGTTGAAATAAATTTTGAGTAATGTAAATGATGCTGGCATTTCGATGGTGTCCTTTTCTTGTAAACCAAAGTTTAATTTCTTCTTCGTCTTCTCCTAACATGTCGTCGAAGATGACCAGATGTGTTTGACTCACGTCAGACACGATCCCATCGTCTTCGCGAGGGATGCCTTCTACAAACGAAATGGCTTCTCCTTGACTTTCTTTTAATAAAGTGTAAGACGGTTGCCACTCTTTGTAACACCACACGATGCGTTGAGGTGGACGATCGAACAGATGAGATTTGTGTTCGTCAAACGTTTGACAAATTCAGTTTTGCCTGAACCACTGGGTCCAGCAATCAACATGTTAAAGGGATGGCGCAGATACAAAGCTTCACAACTGGGACGATCTAACTTTTTGTCAATCACTTTGACCACAGAGGAAGTAGAAGAGGTAGACGAGACAGAAGAAGTTGTAGCCATGACTGAGGTAGGAAGATTTTTGAGAAGAAGACAAAAGACCCAAGACATTTTATACGTTTCATACACGTTTATTTTTTTTTTCAAAAACAAACAAACAAAAACATATTTTACAAGTCATGAAGGACAAAAACGCAAACGGCAAAAATGGTCAGGTGCGAGATTAAGGCTACCACTAAAAGAATCAAAGTTCTGTACAAACAAGTCAATGTACAACAAGAACAAAACAATGTCTTAGGAATGGAAGGCACAGGCACTGGTGGTAGTATTCTTCTGCTCGTCTTTGTTCTGGTGGTGGTGGTGGTAGAAGAATGAAATGTCTCTGACGGAAAGGAGGGGGTGTGTTCTTGTGGTGTTTCCATGTGGACGACGACGACGGTGTGGTCGTCTTTCTCTGAGTCAGCAGGTTCTTCCAGGATGGTTTCTAAGGTCATTTTTTTGACTTAGGTTCCCATTTCACTTCTTTGGGTCTTGGAAACTTAGTGACGTGCCAGATCTTTGGCAAACTGGGGTACTTCTTGTAGCCAAACATCGAAACCAATTTTTCTCCAGTCACGTACATCTTTCCAACCGGTAAGTTGTTGGTGCAACCAACTAACAAGGCACACTTCTTGAAAGGTGTCAAAGGTAGATAAAGTTTGACTAATGTCTTCTTCACACGGAGGTACCCCACTTGACTTCATCACCGCTCTCAACACTTTGAGTACAATTTGTCTTTCGTGTACCGATAAAGCATGAATGGTCATATTTTTTTTTTGCTGGTTCATCAAAATAGTCCAAAACAACCACGGGTCCTCCAAAATAATCCAAGACAAACACTGATCCTCAAAAATACTCCACAACGAATGTCCTGGAAAACGAAATCCAAGAAAGGTTGTCACTAAGACACATACTGCATAGCGTCCAAAATTCAATGGAAACAGTTCTTGTATTCAGTCTTTATAATCCTCTAAGGTCTGAACACGATCGTTGACTTCCTTCCACGGAATACGTTTCATAAATGTGGACACCACAGATCAGGCATGGTGGGTTTTTATATCCAGGTTCTTTTGTGATAGACTATTCCCGGGATTCTACAATGAAAGGTTTTATCCAGAATCTTTCTTCTGACAGTTTGGAAGTAAGCATACCTTAAAAATCGAGAAATGACTTTGAGTTTGCGTTTCACTTGTATCTTGACAAACTCTCGTTAAATGCGTTCTCGCACCTCCAAAGGCAAACCACGAATGTACTATGGTAAAGTTTCCGACTTGGAAAGAAGTAACTCTCTTTTGTGTTCTTCACGATAGCGGTGATAGTTTCTCTCCAGAATCAGGCTTCTGATACGGTGGAAGTAGCAATAGTTTAAAAATCGAGGAATGACTTTGAGTTTGCGTTTCACTTGGATCTGGACCAACTCTTTGTAAATGCGTACTCGCAGCTTCGAAGGCAAGTCACGAATGCACTCTTCTAAACTAGTCTTCTTGGTGACAAAACAGTCACACTTTAGCCAAATGGAATCGGTGGGTAAAGGATGTCCAAGATGTTCAGTGAGGATCGTACTACACAACCTCACTTGACGTAAAGGCGTTTCGTCTTGAGGTGACACTTCTCGTAAACGTTTTTGGTATTCCTGTAAGTTGGTTGTTTCCTTCACTTCGTTCCATCGAATTCTATGAATCACTCCCACACGGTAGGTGGTGCCATCCAATTCCTTACAAGCCCAATTTCCATTTCTATCAATGTCTGACCATTTGAACAACTTACCACTAATCAGTGTTCTTACAGCATTCAGATACCAATGGCTAAATTGTCTGTGTCGTAAAGGATGTAACTGTTCTTTACGTTTCACTTGTATCTGAACCCATTCTCTGTAAATTTGTACTCGCAACTCCAAAGGTAAACCACGAATGCGGTCTTCTAAACTAGGGACAAAATACTGGTAAATGTGTTCTCGCAGCTCCAAAGGTAAACCACGAATGTATTCTTGTAAAGTATCATCCGACATGTTACTTCTTCTTTGTAGGTATGACATCTGGCTCATCGTACCCGTACTCTTCTAAGGCCACTAAAGGTAAGAACTGACAGTGCGGAGACCATCTGGCATGTACAATGTAAGCTGAGTCGGTAGGCTCCCATTGGTGAAGTCTCACACCGCAACTGAAACACTGAACTTTATCTCCTTCTCCCAAGTGGATAAATCCAGATCTGGCTAAAGAATTGGCAGTAGTTGCTTGTAGTAGATATTTAGGACACTTGTCTTGGAACGTCTTTAGTAGCCTTTCAAACTTGGAATAACTAGGCAAAGCCACAGGTATCGTCAATTCTTTACTACTGTAGGTATGACAATTATGTGTACGATTAATAAAGAGTAAAGGTGTTCCTGCATCGTAAAAGGGACGGTGAGGTGCTGCATCGACGATGTCCAAGCGTACGGCATCCGTCTCATCGTGTGAATCGCTGCTGTCAACGCGTACGGAATCCGTCTCGTCGCATGGTACCGCATCGCACTCCAAGTCGTGATGGCACTTGGAGTTCACACTAGATTTCTCCCTTGGTGGGTGGGTGGCATGAGTATTCTTATTCATCTTTGGTGGGAGGATGACAAAATCACTCATCTTTTTTTTCTTCTTGCTCGGTCAACGTTGAAAGTCAGAATGAATGGTTAGGCTTGGAAGGGGTTCCTTTTTTATACCTGTTGACTGTACCATCCGCAAAGTACTGTAATGTAATCGGTGGAAACGCCAAAGAAAGGTAAGCACAGTTTTGAGACCATCGGATATGTTCCAGGATAGCTGAACTTTTAGGGTTCATGTAAATGGTTACACCACAACTGAAACATTGCACTTTATTTCCCTGTCCAAAGTAGACAAATTCTGCTCTGGCTAAAGAATTTTAAGTAGGTAATCCATGCCATTTAGGCCATTTTTTGAATGTGTTCAATCGACTGGCACAATCACAATAGTCAGGCAAGACCACGGGAAATTTGTATTCTTTCAACTTGAGGTCTGCAGTGGGTTCATCACACGGTGTTGAAGTCATCGTCAATCTTGGTGTTGGCTTTTCTGTTCAAGGGGTCCCTTTTTTATACTGCAGATCGGCGTGTCCGTAAGGCAAAGTGGTGTGTTCTGGAAGTCTCACTCGTTTCTGGTACACGATTTGGTACACTTTTTGTAAAGGACGAGTGACAATTTGGTGATTAGGTAACCGTACGATCTTGTGAGGTTCTAACGTGTGCACTCGAAAGTCTTCCACTTGTCCAGACAGCAAAGCATTTTTAAAAACCTCAAAATTGACCACTCGGAAGGTTCGATAGTTGAGGGTCAATCCTTTGACTTTGCATTGGGTGTGAAGTTGTCCTTGCGGGTCTCGGTATTGGTAGCCGTAATTTTTAGGGCCACCGCTGGCAAAACTCAGAATGGTGTCTTGAGGGTGCTCGTCCGTCCAGGCTCCTAAACGACCTCCTTGGATGGTAGGGTGTGGGCAACCGGGTCGATGGATGTACATGCAACTGTCGGTGTCAAAGTACAGGACACGATCTCCCAAGACTTCTAAAACTTCGTCGTACAACTTCAAACGAGCATGGGCTGTCACGTAGGCGGCAATGACCACGTTGCTAAACTTGTCAGGTTTTACAAACTTGGATTCTTCTTCGAAATTGACTAAGATCAAATCATCACGGACGATTTCGACGTGTTTGAGTAGTACACTTTTGTCATCCACCAGTTGAAAGTAGCGATAAGGATCGGTCACGTATTCCGTCTTGGTTAAGATGGGTCGTTGGGCCATTTTTGCCCACAAACAATTGAGCATGACTTTGGCAAACGATCTTTTTCCTTCGTTCTTTTCGACGTCTTCCAAAGTGATCCCTTCGATGTCACGGTACTCTTCTTTGAATCGGACTTGGTCTTCGGGAGTCTTGCACCACGAAGGATAGCCGCTGGCTTCTTGTTTCAGTTTTAAAAACTGATTGACGTACCCCGAGAAAATGCCTGGATAATTCGTGGCGTCGTCCTTTTGGTATTGTGATGTGGTTGGAAAGTGCCAGATTTCGTATACTTTCAACAAACGGTATTCACGATCCAGAGCCCGAAACAATTCGGCACTGACCCACGTTCCTGTCAAAGACCGTTCTTCCTTCGTGTGGTGACAGGGATGATCTTGGTTGCATGTTTCGGAACACGTACGGCATAAAGGAAACATCAGTTTTCCTTGGCAATGGTGAGGTAAGATGGGGTGGTACAAGTCGGTCAGGGGTAAGACTTTACATTTGATCAATCCTTCGTATTGACGAATGTGTTGCACGTCGATGTGTTCTGTCAAAATTTCTGGGTGTCCGGTTGGAAATCGTTTGTATTTACACACCCAAGGATACAAAGAACACACGTCGATGTATTTGATTTCTTCTCCCTTGGATTCGTCTACGTTGTACAGCAAGCGAGTGGCATTGGTTCGTCCTCCAAATAAACTGTGGCGCGGATCCAAAGGTTCGATGTCGGCCACGTCGTAACTTTCGGTGATGCTCTTAAATTCAGGATCGGTTTTCAAACGTCGATCGTAGTCGTGCTCCCACATTTCAACCACTTGGTATCCTTGACTTTCTAACTTGAGTCGTCTTTGGTAAGTGCGTTCGTACAACTGTTCCATAGTAGATTCTGAATAAGGACTTTTCAGGTCTCGGTCAGGAAAACAGGTAGGGCATCCGTGAAACAAGCAACCCTGAAATTCGTACACCGTGTGCAGGTTTTCTAAATCCCAACCATCCATGGAATAAGATCCAATCTTCTTTTCTCCTCCTCCGTTTCTGGCATGTTGTATCCATTTGTCTTCTTTTTCACACAAGTAATGGAGCCAACGCAAAGCTTTGGTCGAATATTGACGACTGGCAAAGAGAGACGTGTTGGAGTCGATGATGGCTAGTTCGTTCTCGGGCATGAAATTTTGGGTGTACACTAAGGAACAGGCTTTGGGTAGGGTGCACGCATCTTTCAAAGGATCGACGTCTCCGTGATCTAGAAATAACTCTCGAAACTTTCCACAGCAACGCCGTAAAATGTCCACATCGGATCGACAGTACTTCAACATTTCCTCTTGGAAGTCAAACGGTTCTGACTGGTGAGCGCGGTGCCAAGCGTGAAAGGCTTCTCGCTGTTCGGGTCGCATTCCGTCGGGGTCGTAGTCATGGAAGTCAGGCAAATGAGGTAGGACGGCATGTTGATTGGCTTCCGTATTGAAGAAGTGAGGAAAATAACCTTTGGTCATTTCTGTCATGCCAAATGTTTTTGGCATTCGACTCAAAGGCATGGTCAAATAACTCATGGAATCTTTGAATTTGACTTGGCCCACTTTCATGTAGATGAGCTTGTTTCCGTTCATGGTGACTTCAGGGCGTTCGGTACCTTGTTGCGAATAATATCTTAACAAAAACTGTCCATCGTATCCCGAGAAATTGTGAGCTATGACGGTCGCATAGCGATGACAGTCTCTCTAACGTTGAATGTCCTCTTCGCTCCAAGTATCGGATGTGGGGTCTAAAATCCATTCAGCCAACTCGGACAGAGTGTTAGGACCCCGAAAGATTTTTTCACATCCTCCAGGAATCCGACTACAATGAGGACAGTGAAAATGGATCGTTTCTTGAATGCACTTCTCACAAGCCCGATGAGCCACCCACAAATTGGGAATGTGAATGCCTGTTTCTTGCATGCATTCAAAATCAAAAAAGATGAAATCCACTTTGTTCTTGTTCTTCTTTAATTCTTTTTTCTCTGTCTTGTCGTACTTTTGAATAAAACATTGATGATCAAAATCCACGATCTGGTAACAAATAGGACATCTTTTCTTTCCAGCACAAATGTGTGCCTTGGGGTTGTTGGTTCGAATCTGCTGTCCACACGTGGAGCACAATTTCAATAAGTCGCAAGCACATTTTTGTTGGTGTCCTTGTGTTTTGCGATGCTGTTGGTTACAAGAGGGACTGACAAAAGTGCGTCGACACGTCTCACAATGGACGTGGTGTTGTTCAGGAAGGCATGGTTTGTCCGCTAAACAACCCCGACATCTCTCGCAATGAATGTGTTGCTCCCGATTGTTAAATCCTTTGTCACATTTCTCGCAGTAGTAAGAGTGTCCCAGAAATCCTGTGATACTGGTGATGGCATCGAAATGTTCTTGGTGGTAATACGCGTGAATGTATTTTCCTTCGGGGAAATCGGGGCCTCGAAACAGCAGAGCTCCGCGCACTTCTTGAGGGTGTACTTTCAAAGTGTAGCCAGGAGGTAAGAAGTCTTGAAGTTGTTGCATTTGAGAAATACCACACACGGTCTCTTTGGGGATGCCTGCTTGTCGTAACAGGAGTTCTGCTTCTTTACGTTGTTTGGGTTTCTTTGACTTTCGAATTTTATTCCAGGCTCTTTTCCATTCTTGCTCTCGTTCTTGTTGGCATACGTTCGCCCCGCCACGATAGCCCGAGCCAAACACATCTGGTCTTGTAAATTGTCAATTTGGACGACTGGACGACACTGCGTTTGGTACTTCGAAGGTCGTCCACCGGTAACACTTTCCTACTTCGTCCGCTCCCTCGAGGAGGAGCAACGTGAGTCATGTAAAGTGTAGCCTTTCCATCCGTGATGGTAAACTTGTCGTTGGATTGTTGAAGGTGTTCGATTTTGGTCATGACTTTGTCTGGTGTTAATTCTGCCGGGGTGCTGAACTCGATCCAGACAGGCGACTTCAAATTGTCGTGATGGATGGCCAGTCTCAATCGATCGCCTTCTTTGGCTCCGCATTGTTGTTTCAAGTTCTGTAACACAGATCCCCACAAATCGCTAATGAACCCCGCCGCTTTCTCGGGAGGTACTTCGGACTTGAAGTCTTTGAAGTGAACCGTGTGAGTGTAGGCTGTTGTTTTAAATTTTCGAGAGGTTATTTTCTGCGTCTCTCGAATCCGATAGTAATTTTCGGCAGCTACGGTAGGACTTTCTTGGTCAGAGGTGTTGGTGATGGTGGTGGTTTTTTGGGGTTGTTTTTTTTGGGTTTCAGGCTCACTCATCTCTTCTTCGCAGTCGCTAGCATGGACTTGAGCTAGCAGTTCAGCCAGCGGTGTTTCAGGCGGCACGGAAAATCTTTGTCGTCGTGGCCTCTTTGTTTCTTCTTCTGTTTTCTCATAGATTGGGCGTGATCTTTTCATCTTGAAGTCTGATTTGAATCTGATTCAGTTTCACACAGGAGACTATATATAGAGAGACCTTCTTACCTTCAGAATCAGTCTTTGTGATTGAACTTTTAAACAGAAAAGATGGAAGAGTCAAGAAGACAGATTGCTTTTTTGGTGAGAGATTTGCAGACGGTCCTTAGAAAGTATACTACCAGTAAGAGTAAGGACTACTCCTCCTCCTCTACCTCTCGAGATAAAAGTCAAGATACTTGTTATATCTGCCAAGAGAAAGGACATTGGGCTCCAGAATGTCCACAACGTCAAAACCAAAACAGAGATAAAGGAAAAGATACTTGTTATCATTGTAAAGGAAAAGGACATAGGTCTTCGGAGTGTCCTCAAAAACAAGAAGAAAATCTACCATAGAGGGAGGAAGCCGAAGGATCTTCAAACCTAGAAGAAGAAGAAGAAGAAGAACCTATCTTCAAGAAAAGCAAGAAAGTTAGACGACTGGAAGACAGTGAAGAAGAAAAAGAACCCTTGATTCCTGTGAAGAAATTCAAGAACAAGAGAGACAGACAGTGAACAATGAACTTTTTTGGAGTGTTATGTGATGTTCATGGTGAATTATTTTGTAAAAAAAAAAAAAGAGAATAGACCAGAATGGAAAAAAAAGTAAGTGTTTTTGTGTTATTTTGTTTTAGAGTATGGATACACGCACGCACGCACTCACTCTTACACAAATGGGGATTTTTAAAGTTTTACTTGATTTTTTTGGCAATTTGATTTCTTTTCTAGAGATCTGGGTGGCATTGAAAAGGACCGTTTGGGGTCTTTGTTTGTTTGTTTTGTTAAAACAAACTTATGGAGTTGACATGATCAACTTCAATTGTCGTAATCCTTTTCCACGACCCAGTCCAATTCCTCCTGCTGCTGCTGCTTTGGTGGTAGTAGTAGTGACTGGTGGTGGTGGTGGTGGTAACATCTCACTAGTAGTGATGGGTTTCGTATGTTTAGTCCGTGATGGTCTTTTTCTCTTAGGCTGAGTTAAAGAATATTGATACAGGTTTCTCAAATGCTTTAACTCGGATAAAATGTCTTGGAGAAGACTCACCGTTTTATCTTCCTGACTCTCTTCTTGCGGTTCTTCACTCTTCTAACTTTCTTAGGTCTTCTTCTTGTTTTCTTCTTCTTTCCTCTTCTTGTTGAAGAAACACTTCTTCCGCTTCTCTCTGTCGATGTAAAAAAATTTCCAATTCTTCTTGTTGCCTCTTTTTGAAATCGTCCATGACAGGCAGCAAAGAGGCTGGTGCAGCAGCAGTCGTAGTGATTTCAGGCTCAAATTCTTGAGACAGAAAATCTAAATTAAACTCTTCCGGTTGGAAGTTTTACAAAGCAGCATTCGTTGCAGGCTCACCCCAATACATACTGGTCTTGGTAGTCTCCATTTAGGCTGTCCAAAAAGTAAAAACCCTACGAACGCTGTGATGCCTTTATACCCCAAATGACGTCACATCCCTACTCTCTTTCCATTGGAAGAAAAACCGACCCGCTTGTAACGCGTGTTTGGATTGGTAGTTGATTTCGATTCATTTCAATCCGATAGTAGGGTATATATACGACCGCTTGTCTCGTAGAGCTTCACCGGTTTTTTTCTACAAGATCACTCCAGAAGAAAAACAAAATGTGGACAAGTGTGGAATCATCGACTATCATCTCGGGGATGTTGTTTGACCCAGCATTCCCTATGTATGTAAAAGCCTCATGGGCCATTACTAAAATCACAGAGACCGCCATATGGAAACGTCGCATCTATATAGAAAGACAAGGCTGCATGAAGAGGGTCTTGATGTACGGTACAGAAGTCCGTAGAAGTTTAAGGAAAAGAAGACCCTCCAGGAGATGTCAATGTTAAACCAAAATAAAAGCCAACTGCCCTTTTCAGGGCCACCCATTTTTCAAGAAAAGATTAATTTTTCCATGATTGCTCTACTTCTATCTCTCCCTTTGTTTCCTTTTCCCGTTCCTTTCCCGTTTGACCCCCAAGTGCCATCTCCATGTTAATTTTCCGTATGACCCCCAAGTGCTATCTCCATGTTAATTTCCCATAAGACCCCCAAGTGCCATCTCCATGTTAAATTCCCATAAGACCCCCAAGTGCCCCACAATGCTAAATTCCCGTAAGACCCCCAAGTGCCATTTTCGACCCCCAACACCCACATACAACTACTTATGTCCCTAGTAATTCCTTACGCTTAATTTTTATTAATATTTTGCATACTTCTATAATATTCAGTATTAAAGAATAAACACTTGCGTGAAAGGACTATTTAGAAAGCAGATATAGTTATTGTCATTTTGTTTCATATGGCGTAATTGTATGCATTTGTCTACACATGCTGTCTTCAAGGACGATCAGATTGTAAAATAAAAAAGTTCTGCAGCATGACAAATTCGACATACAGGCTGATAGGCATGTACTACGGGTGCATACCACCCATCAGGGTTATACTTACCCTGAACCACAGGCGAGGGATATATAAACACCCAGGCGCGTGATATGCACCGATATAGGATAAACTCTCCCAATAAAGATATCGCAAACAAAGATATTTAATAGAGTAGGCAATATATACAAAAAAGATGAAACGGTATTTAAACTTAGAATAAAATGACTCACATATTCATTCAAATTACTGCTCTATCGTGCTTTCATATATTACCTACTTCTGCAGCAACATCAATATGCGCATGTTGTCACGAGAACATTGCTGGACCACTTTCCTAATACTGCATAAAAAAGAAACTAAAACAAATTCATAGCTGACACACTTTTATTACTGCTGGACTTACAGAGATGTGCTCCAGAACTCTCCGATACCTAGCTACTGAAACACTACTATACTATCGTGATATTTGAAACATGACAAATACCTTAAATGGAGTTGATAAAATGCTAAAATTGTGGTACTTTAAAATCACAATATAAAATAATTTGAAATTCTTGCACAAAATAAATGATGCAGCAAAGCTACATTGTGATCAACTCAACAGTTTTCAGATCGGTCATATAAATATTCAATGAGTTCAAAATAAAAGCAACAATCACAGTATCAAGAGATAACGTGTATTTGTTTACAAGTTTTGGATGGGATTAAAGTGTCCTCGATATTGGTTGTGATATAAAATAACATTCAAGACAATACAAATGTTGATTTGCCTATTTCAAACTTAAAAAATGATGTACTGTAAAGTTTCAGGAGAGATGCTGATTTACACATGGCATTCAACGATGAAAACAGTGAGATAAGCAGCATCAATCCAGATAGCTATATGACCAAAAGCGTGCAGTATTTGTATTTGTTGCGGAAAACTACACAGATTTGTATTTAGCTAATTCTATGACATAACTAGAAGATAGCATCAACTTTACAGGGTCAATATACAACAATTCGTCATAAACAGAGATAGGATTTGTGGAAAACAAAGTTAGATTCAAAACAGCACATGGCGACTCAGTGTATGAAATAGCTATTATTGAATCAATCGTTGGAATGGCAAAATTTGACATCGATCTGAAATCATTCTTACTTTTAAATGATTCGAACAATGTTTAATTGTTTCAATGGATGTTCTGTCGTCTTGTTGATCACGAAAAAATACAATTTGTCAAGCGTAAAATCCTCTCTTGATATATTTATACGGTTTAAATAACCAACAATGAACAATATTTTAGACGCCTTCACCACGATCCTGAAAGTAGTTTACACAAACATCAATCAATTGTGGGAAGAAATTAAGCGGGGCAAAATACAATAAAACATGCTGAATTGAAAGAATCATTAACCAACAAGCTGCACAACAATTTCCTCGCAGAAGTGTCCATGATACTCACACGGATGACCAGTGGCAAATATACATTATTGACATGCAAGCGTATCAAACATACAATGATGGATACAAATACATCTTGACAGTGATAAATGGCTATATTCTTGTTGTTTTGTTGTTACTTTACACAAGTAAAATCAAAAAGGGAGATGACATACACGACGCTTCCACATACATATTAAAATCACGAAAGTCTGAAAAGATACGGTTTGATGAGAGAAAAGATTTATACAACAAATGAGTGAATGCTGAACAAGATAAACATTTAATACTTTTCAACGTACTCGGTTAAAAAGGCATATGTAGTGTAAAGGTTTAATAGAACAATGAACATAACAATAGCAAATGGAACATACAACGACAAAAACGGTATAAGCGTGACTGAAATAGAATTTGAAAACATGGATGGAAAGGAGTCAAAATGGCGCATGAAATGTTTGTCAATGTAAGAACTGCTAAGATATCCAAATCATTTTCAGATGTTTAAATTTAAATTTGACATCATTAATCAGCACAACTTGGGCACTATACAAAATGAATTGAAACATAACTACATGACATCCAGTGGAATTACATATTTCACCATATTTTGCCATTTAAGCTAGACGTGCCTCTACTCACGTTAAGCAGTAGTTTGATAACGTTTATGCATGAATATTTCAACATGTAGATTTCAACAAGACTACTGAGGGCAATGTGGAAATAACAGATTTTGAAAATTGATTAACAATTAAAAGGTGTACTGGTTACTTTGCCGTTGAATCATTTGTGCCTTTAACTGCACTTGTTACAATGGTTGCCATTACTAGAGTAGCTCTGACTATGCACTTAAGTTGTACAGGAAAATATATTAGGCAATGCTGTCTAAAATCTCAACAACGATGAAATTTACCATCTTGAATGATTCGACCTTTTTGTTGTGCTCTTCAACCTATTTACTGGCTGGCATTTTATTATTCTTGGATATGTTTTCACTGGCCCTATTGTAATGAGTGTTAGACCGATGAAAACAGTTTCTATTTTCATCAGGATAATACAAAAAGCGGCGCATGGAATGACTTGATCAATATGAAGATCGTCATCACTCACACCTTCGGGTTTGTTAAACTTTAACCATCTCCATAGAATGATAATTCACGGCACATGTAACATTTGTGAAGTTGTGTCAGACTTAGTGTTGTCTCCTAATGCTGATAGAATCCTACGTCTAGCCAGATGTGATTTCCTCTGGTTTTCGTTATTGCTGTATATTTGTCCTTGATAATCGTTATAGTGCTCTCTGTTGTTTTCTTCCCTTTTCTGAAGAACTCTTTGTTTTCATGTCTTCATGTTTCATGCACTCTTTTCTACATGTTTTGTAATATTATCACCTCTGTTAAACTCAGTTATGTCCTTCTCTTCTCCAAATATGGGCTATATTTTGGAATCCAACTTTTTCATTTTTCCAACTAGATTTCAATATATTTTGTAATATTTTCTTTTGTAAATTCTTGTTGCAATTACCCTTGTTTTTATTTTGAACCAGTGTCTATGTAACTTAAGAAAATTCCTGTCAATGAAATGGAAAATAGCAAAGACAAAAAGCAGCATGAAAACAAGATAAGCAAAGAACCAGAGAAAGTAACTTTACCACGTCGAGCAGATTTTGATAGGCAACTTGGTAAAGGTTAACGTGCATGTAAACAAGCCAAAGCTGAACATTTGGAAAAGGAATAAGATGACGAAACAGCACCTAAAGCAAAACAACACGAAATAAATAAAACGAGCTTAAACAAAACAACCCATTATTTTGATAGATGGTGGACTAGCTCTTTGGGAATCTTGCTAATTTGGTCAAAGATATTGTTGCTTCTACACACAATGATAAAAGACGTTGAAAATAACATTAAGCAAGATAAAAACATCACTTTGTACAACTCAAAACCATACGTGCTTTACGTTTGTCTCCAGCTTACTAACTTTCTAGCTACATAAGTAACAACATGTCCACCGAAACAGAAAATATCATCAACAAATTTTACCATGAAATAGTTTGTTTAAAATATCAGAAGATCCACATCAACAATGGACATAGAGGAATTTACAAATCTGATCATTCAATTTTCACTAAGCCAGTTCACAAATGACTATTTTATAACACATGAACTTTGTACAATTTAGTGCAAAATCCAACCTACATTGCAATTAGAATTTTTAAAACTATTCTCCAGCAGTACAGTTTTTCACATAAATAACAACATGTGGAGCGACCATCCACCCCAAAAAAATTTACCCCCCCCCCACCAACCACCCCCCCCCCAAACAAAGTCAAAACCTTACTTCATTAACACAATTTACTACGCGACATTCAACTCTGCCCTTATTGTTGCATACAGCATACTTTCGAAAAAGCTATTGAAGTTTGCAATTGGTTCTTCATCAACAATCGATACCAGATAAGTTTTCAAGCTGATCAGTTCAGTGTTTTCCCCCAGTTCACAACAGACTACCTGACGAATGGACTTTTACATGACACAATTTACATACAATAGATAGAATAGCTATTGTTGTTAGTTATGAGATGCATACAACGGCAACACGCCGTCTTCGAGAGGTTAACGAGATAAAAACTAAATGCTTTGAACTATGAGATCAAACACTACAAAGGCATGAAGAAAAAAAAGCAGAACGATATAGCTTTGAACTGGTTACAGGCAAGTATGGAAACAGTTTCGGCTGGTGAAGATACTTCAACTAGACTATTATGCCATTGGGATCCAGAAATCAGGTTTATACACATTTTTGTCAACTTGAAACTGAATATATAGTATGGGACAGTGACTTTAAATTTTTCAATGCATTAGCGGTGAAGGACAAATATGATGATAACTCTTTAGACGTAAAATATGAGCATGTGCCTAATTTTTACAGCGCAAACGAAACAGATACAAACAATCTGGAAGAGAACAGTGTCAGCAGAATCAAAATGTATTACTCTTAAATACAGATCAATAAATAGCTACGAGCAGTTATTATTGGAAGAGCAATAGTTAAAAGTCTAGCATTTACGGGAAACAACAATCTGTTCAAGTTGTTTGATCCCAATAGAACCGTTGACGAACCAACTAGACACAATGATTACCAGAGAAAAATCGAAAACTTCATTGAAAACAGGGCCTAAATGCTTGACTAATTGAATAGAAGATCGAGAGGACAATGTTTGATCACTCAATGTTTGAACAACCTGGATGGTAGGCGTGGTTAAATAGTAATCCAAAACTTGAAAAACAGAGGCAAACTAAAAAAAAATGATTTCAACCTACCCTTAGATCTTTTTTTGTACGCGACAGTACTTCGTCCTACTTTAGGACTTTGTGTGTTGCTAGTTTCACGCGACATTCTATGCTAGTCATACACGAGAACAGGTCCTTCCCAGTGCCTTTCTGACTGACCTGGGCTGCTTCATTTGCACATGCTGGCCCATTTGGGCGTTTACTATTTGTACCATTATGTTACAGGACTTCCAAAGCATGTATTCTGCACAAGACAAGCCACTATCAAATGTAATTCTGACAATTAGGTTGCTTCTAAGCACTTACGTAGCAAAATGTTTTTTTAACCTATCACGTAATGTTTCTGATCTGATTTTTATGAGGACAGCTTGAGGTGCTATAGTGGTACTCAATATAATATGTAACATATTTTGACTAACACGAGTTTCCAGCTATCTACATTTGTTTAGAAATCCAGCGAAATGCCTCTGAGCTAATTCAGTCAGTTACTATTACTGTAATTTATAGTCTCTGTGAAGACTAGTTTTTGCTGTCTGTTTGTGTTTCATTATCATATGAATTAATTGTCGCATCTATCAATGTTTTGTCAGTCTGTCTGTTTGTGTTGCAGCATTAAACAGTGCTGCACATAATTATTAGGCTTGTTAGGTCAGACTGTTTGTGTTTGAGTATAAAACAGTGCTGAATTTTAAATTTACTCACCAGTCTCGCAATATTTTACCTGAAACGTATATATCGCTGAAGTACATTTTATAAAAGAGACTACAGTAGTGCATGTAATTCCTACCCACAGTCAAGACATATATTGATTTTATGCTGGGCAATGGCCTTGCAGGTTCAAGTCTTGTCTCAGAGTGGGAAAGCCATGTACATATAGAGAGCAAAGGTGTATACAGTAATCATTCGCTTAAGTGTATCAGATCATAAATTATTAAATATTTGCTCTCAGTAGACGGCTCCTCGTTTGTTTTGGCTGATTGACAAAAGCATTGTATTAATCTGTTTTGGGGCTCTTATTCCCTCTATCTTGTTTTGAATGCATTGTGTGTACTTTTGTTTTAGTATGCTGTTAGAAATATAATGTATTTATATGTATATGTATATGTATATGTATATGTATCTAATGGTCATACAACATATACACATTCATGAGTAATCATCATACTATTTTCAGGACGTCATTAAACGCTTTTTATCTACCCCAATTATCTGTTTCATAAATAAGCATTCATCTGTTCCATCTAGATTTGTAATTTTGAAGGACCACAATTGTAGCATTTTGTCAAATTAATTTAAGGTATTAGCCATGTTTCAAATATCTGAAAAAGCATGGTAGTATTTGAGTAATAAGGTATCACAGACGCCTGACGCACATTTCTTAAAATCCAGTAGTAAGAAAAGTGTGCCATTTATAAGTGTATTTGTTTTGTCTTTTTGTTTTTATGCAGTAGTAAGAAAAGTGGTCCAGAAAAGGTTATCGTGATCACATACACATATTAAGGGTGTTTTAGTACTAGGTAATATATAAGAGTACGATAGAGCAGTAATTTGAATTAATCAGTGATTCATTTTATTTTTTTTGCTGTGCGTGCGCAGTTGTAATTTATTTACGAATCCTAGGTCTGATACAACTACTTCAAAAATGTACGAAAATCTTGGGCCTCGGGTATTCAGATTTGACGAAAAAAACAACATTGGTCACTAATCAGAAACATTTTACTAAAAACTATGGGCCACTGGTCATCAAAATTTTATATATACAAAAAAATTGGGACATTAACTAAACCTTCAAAATTTTGCTAAAATCCTGACATGGGCTACTAGTCGCCAAATTTTTAATAAAAAAAGACATGGGTCAGTTGTTGCCAAAAGTTTATGAATAAAACCTAGCCAGTGGCCTTCAAAAGTTTACTTAAAAAGAAAGAAATAAACCGAGCCATTGGTTTTCACAAGGTTATGAAACAAAACCTCCGCCTCTGGTCGTGAAAATTGTATGAAAAACAAAATATCCACTGGTCCTCAAAATTGTATTAAAAAAACCCCCCAGGCCATTGATTTTTAAACTTTATGAAAAATCACAGTGCTACCCACACATTCTATGCACAAAAATATAGGATAAATATCCAACGCATATCCCCAATTTTATTAATTTCCAGTAACACTTATTAATAAATTACTGATTTTCTAGTCCAATCATTCTCGCGGAATTTTAAGATTTCTAAATTTCTTCAGTCTATTTTAAGATTTCCAAATATGCAAGTAATCGAACATTGCGCTGTAAAAACTAACCATGGGCTATTATTCTCAATAAAACCATGATTTCACAGTAAGATAATGAGTAAAGGTATATTTTTGTTTCAAGATCGATTTTTTTGGTAATGCAGATTTATAGTTTTTATGAAAACAGGGAATACTTGCACTAAACGGACGAGCCCCATCAATTATAGTAATTACGTTAATACAGTGACCATCCAAATGTTAAGCTTTTAATAAAATGCTTTTTTTCGTAGTTAGTTTTTAAATATTCATAAAATAACACATTACAGAGAATAACAATTTAAATGCTAAGTTTCTGGTTACAATTTGTATGTAGTTATGTTATAAATATGCATATATTTATAGATTTTAGATGATAACCTTACAGATGTGAACAAATATATATTGAATACATTTTGAGAAAATCAATACAAATGTGAACTTTAAAATAAAATGTTGGCAGTTATGTTGTAAATATTCATAAAATGATATATTCCAGAGGAAAGTATTTAAATACTAAGTCTTTAAGTAAAACATTTTAATAGCTCTGTAATAAATATACATATATTGAGACATTTGGATACAATGTATGCAATGTGAAGTTTATGCGGTGAATACTATAATATAGTGAATCCATGTTTAAAATACACTTGTATTTAGTGTATGAAATGTTTATAGACATATATTTATTAAAATATCGGCATAAGCTAATTAAGTTATCTAAAATTATTCCGAAAGTTTCTGTTATTGATAAAAAGGAAAGTTATTTTATATGAAATGTCAATTAGTAGCTTAATGTTAACGCTTTAGGAGCTTTTCCAAGTCCTTTCTGTGGCGGGGAGGAAAGAGCTGCGGAACTCATCCCACAACCTATAATAGTGAATGTTCGAGTCTCCGCCATAGCATACTTTTTCTATTAATTGAGCTTACCTACTCACTCTTGCCTACCCATGATGCAAGTATGAAATCATTTTGGCAATGGCATGAGTTGAGTTTGATTTAAATACAAGAAATTTACGAGTGTCCGGGGCACGTTTAACGTAAGTGTAGCTCGCAGATTGCTACAGCTTGACGAACTTATGGAGTTTAATCCTAGATTTTCCAACGGGGGTTGTAGTCGACCGGTCACTTCAGTCATTCGAAGCTTCATAACACCCAGTATGGTTGCAGAAAGAAAAATGAATCCTGTCACAAGGACGGCCAGTGCACCACAATATTTAAGCTGGTTGTCCTCAGGACTGACATGCAAAGTGTTTGTAGATGAGAACACAGGAACAGTATTTAAAATGTCTATACTATGACACCGAAAAGTCCATAAGTCAGTTAGACAGAATAAATAAGATACAAAAGAGAGAAGCTCGCCTAATTCTGGATGCTCCTTTTGACACACAATATAGTATTATATAGTATACAAATATCACAAACAACGATATGTATTAGTTTTAGAACGAACACGAGAGGAATGCCGTTCGATATAAGTCACTGGGATTACAGGAGTTATCCAGTTAAAATTTCCCAGTGTCAGTTTTAGTTCTGCATTAACGCTGAATGAGCCTCACACGCCGTCCTTAGATAGTATTCATGACAATACTTTTAGATCAGTTAATTGACATGGCCACGACTCGTCAACGTCACAGCAAGCCAAACTATGAATGTATAAACCAATGATTCCCCACGTAAATCAATTTAAGTAATTCGATTGGTCAGTGATAGTAATCACAACTGCAGTGTTATATCAGAAGAGGTCATTTTACGCTTTACGTTCTGAGGACGGTCTCAAAATTAAATGATTCTGTCTGTTTCAATGCACGTTTCCTTGTTAGGGAATATAAGCCAACTATATGATTATGAAGCGAAGATTACTTGTTGACTTAAGTTTTGGATGATATCGAGTCAGGAAAGATTATTCATCGAACAGATAACATAAAATGATAAGATTATGAGTTGTATGAAGTAAATTTGAACACAAAGTAAAAAATATCACCTTAATTATATATTTTTCCTGTGGTAAATAATATCACGCTTAACCTTTTGGTGCACCTCCACCCATGTTCAGTCACAATTCGAATGGGTGACTGTCATAAGAAATTGTTCAGAAGAAATTTGTTTGCAAGAAATGTTCTTTGTTCGTAACGTGTATTTTTTTTCAGATTTATTGTAAATGTTACGAAACAGAATGGTGAAGATACTAATATTAACCATTCCTCATCCACACATCTCTTTACTACATTGCATGTACCCTGCATTTGCTATTAAAATGATAAATATAATCTGAGAGGTTTTTTCTTCTTATTCTTTAAATTATGACATCTATCTCAAAACCTTAGGACTTGCCGTCATTTTTTATTTGTTTTCTTCTCTCTTTCTCAAGTTTCCCTGACGTAAGCCGTTCGATATTACAGTTACAGATCATGATATAGTACAGTCATGACACACTATACTGTGCTTATATCACATATACAGCACAGTTAACTGTACTAATACCAGGATTTAGCGATCATGACAGATTAAAGCAAAATGACTGTATTGAACCGAAACCATGCAATAAGTAGGTTATAAATAGAGAATCTCAAATGGGTAATGATTTAATATTGTACCTACGAAACAAGTTGAATAATCTCCAGCTTTTACGAGCCTTGGCGATTTTCGATGAGACTGTTTACATCGTTTCCTCCGAAAAGAGTGTCTATTCCACCATGGACATTCACCACAGATGAAGGATTGGATATGACAGAACAAATCTCATTCCAGTTGTGGATATTTTTCTGAAGGGAATTTACTGAATGCAGAAATAGTACTAAATCTAACGATGTTATGTCGCTGCCGGTTTGCATTCATATGGCTCTATAGTGATTCCCAGATTGAATGTTTTTGTGACCGGATATTTGCATTGTTTGATTTGGAAGAATGCTGTTGTGAAATAACTTTTTGTCAGTTGAGAGACCATTATTTGCCGACATTCTGTTCAAAAGAGAGATGAGTTTATTTACTCCTATAGGCTATATGTTGACATTTAAACCACGCCTATCCTTGGGGGGAGGTGCAAGATCCATACTGCGTGGTAGCCGGCGTTTATCTACATAGACTCGGCAAGTTCCGTGCTGGACAGCGTTATGAATATTCTCGGTTCTCCCACATTTTTGGTTTAACTAGGCGAAAGTCCAGCTGGTTTACTCAGGTTCTAGTTTTACTTTGGAATTCGGAGAATTCTACGTAGGGTAAATTGTCCATATTCCAACATACGTAACCACTACTGTGTGTGTTTGTGATTGTCGCCCTTTTATTCCCCAATGTCAATTCGACTACCGAATGGAAAGACGGTTGCCATATTGTTGATAGTAATAGTGAGAAGAAAAAAAAACAAAGTTTCCAAAAGGCTGGACAAGGACAATTATCAAGGTTGCATACAATGAATATTGAGAATACTGTGCAAGAATGTCATAGGCCAATTTGGATCAATCAGATTCACAGAAAGTGATATGTTAACGTGTTGTCATATCAAAAATAATAAACCGCAAACACTGTATGTAAAGTGTATCAACTATGTGATAATGGTTTATAATGCACAGTCCTTTTCAGCCTCTTTAAAATATAAATGATCTATTATTACAATATATAAATACAGAGGTGTAATTAGCGCTAACACTTCAAATGTAACATCTGTTTCAAATGAATACCTATTTAATACATACCATGGTTTTCTTGGGGCCAAAACTTATCCAGTCAGAGTAAGGAACATTTTAATTAATTGCTTTAGTATAAGCTAGAAAAAAGAAACATATTGCACGCAGTTTTAGACAATTCAATATATAGATAAAGTTAAGTATGTTGAATGTGTAGGTTGAGTATATTTGAATCTTTAGGTTTTAATAGCAAGTCAAGATAATCCTAGCTATATAATCCCGATTAAATATGAAGTTCTTAAAATGCAATGGTAAAAATTGCTAAATAAAGTTTAGGGAGATCAACCCCTCCTAATACAAGTAAACATTGTGTCCTTAAGATAAAGGATAAAATGTAAATCTATTAAAATTCTCTAATACATCATACAGATTAAAACATAAAAGTTGAAAAGGATAACATACTTAAAAACATATGGTCAACATTTTTAATAGAAATGCACTCTTTCAAAATAATCCAAGACTTTGTGTGGTGGTTATCAAAGAGCTTCTTAGTTGACTTCACATCAAACAACTTCTGTCTCACAGAGTGGATGTCGATACACTCGACAAGAATGTATTCTTCTGTCAGTGGGCCCTGGCAAGATATGCACTCTGGTTGAGGTTCACCTTTCAAGAAGTGCGTCATGTATGTGTGTCCAATTACGTGCGAGTCACAATACCAACTCATGTCTGCGATTTCCTCTATATGAAGGGTGCCACTCTTCAAAAATGGTTTGATATTCCGAAACTTGTTTGTAAACTTTTCATTCCACATAGTTTCCAAAGTGCATCGAACATGCCGATTATTATATTATTTGAAGTGACTATATGCAATTTCCATTGAAGCAAGGGTGACTGTAGGGCAGATTTTGTTTTTGTATGTACTCTTTCCTTACCCTAAAAATACAGCTGAATTTCCAAAATTGCCTTTTAAATATCAGGTTTATCACGTGATGGCTGGAATATATGGAATGTATTCCACCTTTTTTTGATGGTGCAATGGTAACATTTGAGACATTTAATTTCAATAGTATCAATCTCAATAAGCTTTGACCTTGAATACAGAGTTCAATTAAAAAAGAAGTATAGCTTTTATCTGAAGATGTACGTGTTTTTCATAAATGTATGCATTTGCCAATTTTTATCAGACATTTATCACCTATTGGATGATGGAATGGACATCACAGGTTAGAGCTGGTACCGCTAATATCAATGGATGGTAATTTGATAAGATTGTTCTGCATTTGTAAGATTTAATAAAAGAAATACATACTTCTATTGATGTACCCGCCTCCTGCTTTTGAAGGTACTTCTGTAGAAGGTTACGTCTTGAATATGCAGTATTACATCCTCCGAAACTTCCGATCAATATGTTAGTCCATGAGGAAACTTCACTGTCGCTCATAGTTTTCACATTTACAGAGCTAGGAACCTGTTAAATTAATGAAGAAACGTACATTTATTCTAAAGAATTATCTCGCTATTCAGTGAAAGAATGTTGAAATGAAACGATAATTATGGGATGCAATGGGTTTTCATAAATCACACATGTGATTCTCATATCGCTTCTATTTATATTTGAAAAATCATTTACTGGTGGTATTATATCATCAAAAGACGTAAGGAAGTGCGCGGCAAGGAACTAATCAGAGGAAAAGGATCAATGTGCCAGAAAGTCTCATTTCAGTCAGAAATTGCTGCAAGACGCTGAACTTCATGATGAAGTAAATAAAGTTCCATTACAGTGTGTATATATATATATATATATATATATATATATATATATATATATATATATATATATATATATATAAAAGAATTTATTCAGACATTCAGATAAAACCATCTATAAGAAAAAGCTTCCTAGTAGTTCATAAATGGTAGGAAATATTGCGATTTCATATATTTTTCGTAGGATTTGTCTGCGATGTCAATGCAGGATGGCAGGATGTCACTACCGCGGATAGCAAGTGACCTAATGTTAGAAAGCTACAAGAGTGCCTGAAAATTTGGAGTTACGTATTTGTGATGAATTACATGAGGCCAAAATGATCGACATAATGATTCTGAACAAGTGATACTAATGATGTCGATTCGCCATCAAATCTGCCCGCTGGTTCTAAAAGTATATAAAAATGTAAACTACTTCTTTAAAATAAAAAACAAAGCAAACGCTGAATAAAATTTGACCAAATATAACATAAAACATTCTGGTAAAAACTGTTGCTGATCAGCCATCAAATATGGCCGCCATTACTAAAAATAAAATAAAATTAAACAACCTCTTCTAAAAGCCGCTGAATCACGTGTAACAGAAGCATCATGGTATAAAGACATTTCTGATTTGTACAAATAATGCGGATCCGTCATAAAATATGGCCACCGAGACTAAGAAAAGAAAAGCCAAAGAACTTTAAGACGACGTCTTCCCCAAAACCGCAGAATAAAATTTGCCCAAACCAGACAAAATGCATCCTGGCATGAAGACTTTTTGGATTGTACAAATAATGCCGATTCATCAACAAATGGTACATTCCTTTGCCAAACAAATTTAAGCATTTAAACGCCATTGTCTCCAAAACAACTGAAGAGAATTTGACTGAACTTTACAGAAAGCATCCTGGCATAGAAACTCTCCCAATTTGAACAAATGATGCCGATCCGCCATCAAAGTTGGCCGCAATTACTTAAAATAGATACACATTTAAACAACCATTTAAACAAAAAAGAATTTGCCCAGCCTTGACAGAAACCATTCTAGCTTGAAGACCATTGAGACCATGCAATGATGCTGATCCGGCAAGAAATATGGTCTGGTCGTCAATATTAAAAACAAAAACAAGTAAACAGTCAGCCCAAAACTGCTTATTATAATTTGCCAGTCTTGACAAAAAGCATCATGACAAGAAGACCTTTCAATGTTTTAAGAAATGATGGTTACCCGGTATATATGTAGATCGCGTTACTAAAATGCAAAACAAAAAACTTCTGAATGTTATCATATTTAACAGAATGGCAGGAAGGGCTTGCAGATTTATACAAATGATGCCGATGCTTCATCAAATATGGTTGCCATTATTAATAGTAGAAATGTTTTAAAACGACTTCTCAAAAACGGCTCAACAGATTTTGACCCAATTTCCCAGAAAGCATCGTGGAATACAAAGCTCTAAAATATGTACAAATGATGCTGATCTGCTGTCAAATATGGCCGTCGTTACTGAAGATAAAACATTAAATAATGTCTTATATAAACCGTTCAGCATATTTTGATCAAATTTAACAGAAATCATCCTGACATAAAGTTCGTTCAGATTGATGTAAATAATGCCAATCCGCCATCAGATATGGGTGCAGTGACTTAAAATTAGAACAACATTTCAAGGATTTCTTCTGCAAAGCCACTGAACCGAATATTAGTATTTTTAACAGAAAGCATTCTGTCATGAAGTCCTTTGTAATCTGTACAAATGATGCCGATCCGCGATCAAATATGGTCTTACTAAAAATAACAAGAACATTTAAACGATTTCTTCTGAACAGACGCTAAATATAACTTGGCCAAATTGAACTTAAAGTATCCTGGTATTAAGACCTTTGAAGGTTGAGCAACTAATGCTAATCCCCACCATCAAATATGGGCGCCATTTGTAAAGATAGAAAATATTTAAACGACCTCTTTTAAACACCGCTGAAAGAAATCTGTTCAAATCGAACAAAAAACATCATGGTTTGAAGACCTTTCAGACTGTATATAGATTGCCTATCGTCAATAATCATGGCTGCTGGTACTAAAAATATAAAAATCATTTAAACGACTTCTTCTCCAAAATCGATGAATAGAATTTGAACACACTTGACAGAATGCATCCAGTCCTGAAGACCTTTCAGTTTTGTAAAACTTTTGGCAATCCGCTATCAAATTAGGCCGCCGTTACTTAAAAAAGGAAACAATTGAAACAACTTCTATTCAAAAACTGCTTTGCATAATTTAACCAAAAATTGACAGAAAGCAATCTAATATTGAACTCTATCAACTTTTCACAAACGATATTGATTCGCCATTAAATGTTCTCGCCTTTACTAAAATAGAGAAATATTTAAACAACCTTGACAAAAACATCATGGCATGAAAACCTTATCATTGTTCAAATAATGCCTATCCGTGAACACATATGACCACAATTAATACAAAATAAAGATATTGTAAAGCACTTTTCCAAAAACCCTGATTAGAATGTGACCAATCTTGACAGAAAGCATACTGATATGACCTTTCAATTTTATATTACTGATGCTGATCCTCTGTCAAATGTGGATGCCGTTACTAAACACAGAAAACCTTTCAAAATTTGTTCATGTTTAACAAAATGAGAGATTTTAACAAATGCGCCATCAAATATGCCCGTATTTATTAATAATAGAATAAACTTTAAAACTACTTCTTCCAAAAAAAGAAGGCTCAATAGATTTGACCAAATTTCCCACAAATCATCTTGGTGTGAAGATTTCTTAAATTTGTGCAACAGATGCTAATTCACTTTGAAATATGGCCGCCGTTATAAGAGATCAATAATAAAATGACTTTTAAAAAAAGCGTTAAATAGAATGTGATCAAAGTTGACAGAAAATATTTTGTATTGAAGACCTTTCACACGTACCGATTAGATTCGATCCGTCATCAAATATGGCCGCAGTTACTCAAAACAGAACAATTTTTAAACAACTTCTTCTGCAAAACCGCGGAACAGACTTTTACCATATTTAACAAAAAGTATTCGAGCACGAAGACCTTCAAATCTGTACAAATGGTGACGATCCGCGATCAAATATGGCCAATGTCACTGAAAAACAACAACAACAACAAAAAAAACAACAACAACAAAATAATAAGAAAAGAGAGGACAAAGAAAAACCACAAAAAACAACATTTTAGACGACTTCATCTTCAAAACCGCTAAACCGCATTTTGAACAAACTTAAGAAAAACGATCCTAGCATGAAGGCCTTTCAAGGCTGTATAAGTGATGCCGATAAGTAATCAATGATGGTCGTCGTTACTAAAAAAAAACAAAAAAAACCCATTTAAACGATTCCTTCTTCATAACAGATGAACTAAATTTAATTACATTAAGCAGAAAACATTCTGGTACGAAGGCCGTTCACGTTTGTGCACCTGCTGAAGATCCGCATTCAAATATAGCCACAGTTACTAAAAAATATTAAAATGTAAGCGACTTCTTCTCCAAAACTGCCGAAAAGAATTTGATCAAATTGAATAGAAAGCTATCTGGCATGAACACATTTTAGATTTTACAAATAATTATCATACATAACGTATACTTTATAAACTTAAAAGGAACATAATCAGGAGCAACGTATGGAAGCGTGATGACAAAACGATATGCCAATGTTTGTCTTAATAATGTCCCGTCCAGTATCAGGACAATCAGTTAAAAGGTTTGGTTAATAGTCTTGGTCAATAGTTGCTCACTCAAGAGCTATAAAATATATCACATACATGTGTGTGTGTGTTTATATATATATATATATATATATATATATATATATATATATATATATATATATATATATATATATAGCACATACATTAAAAATAACATGGCTTTTAAAGTGTTGGCATAAAGCAAATTGATATATCAGTACTGTTGGTATATCAAATTGTGATTCTCCCATGGGGTATGGATATGCATATAGTCATGGTTTCGACAGTAGACTATCGGTTCTATACCCTCTAGATCAGTGATGAATTTGCACTTATTCATCATTATTGAAACAAGAAAATAACCAGAAAAAATATTAACGATCCCTGTTTTCGAAATCAATTAAACATAGTACACATTTTCATCGAAATGCCCTCTGCACTCCCTTTAATTTCTCTCTCTCTCTCTCTCTCTCATGCCATAAGGAACAAATATACGTAGAAAAAATCTCTGAAGTGAGAGAGAAAAAGAATTTGACCTGGATGAAAACTTTGAACTTGAACTACACCAAGTAACCTAGAGGAACCCGGGTCGTTATAATGGTATGTGTACACTTTCCATGAGATTTTTCTACAGCATTACACGATACCAATGATACAAAGTTGCAATGTCCTGTCGAGACGAGAGGACCGTACTGTAAATTCTTTCTTTAGGCGGCACACACATCCTGTCATCACTTTAATGCTTTGTTTTGTTTTCGTTATTTAATCTATAATAAGGTTATAAAAACAGATTATTTTTAAATAATAAAATGTTCGAAGCCCCTCTTCCTCCCTCTTTATCTCACACTGTGATGGTTGGTTAGTCAACATGTCAGTACTACTTCAGTCGATCTAGATCACTCTCTTGTCTCTGTATCTCTTTATGGATCTATGATGCTAAAACTGACAGACTAATTGACCCACAGAGAAACAGTGAGATGTACAATGGAAATAATCTTAAGGTCAGTCCCTCACCCCCTTCTCTCTCTCTCTCTCTAAGCATGTCAGTTTTACCTAGTGAATCTCTCTCTGTATCTCTCTCCCTCCCTCTCTGTCTGTCTGTATGTCTGTCTCTTCCTCCTTCTCTGTCTCTCCCTCCCTCTCAGTATCTCTCTCTCTCTCTCTCTCTCTCTCTCTCTCTCTCTCTCTCTCTCTCTCTCTCTCTCTCTCTCTCTCTCTCTGTGGCATGCGACAATGTCTCTGGACCTATGATGGTAAAACTAAAAAACAAACCGACCAACGGACACAGAAAGAGAGAAAGAGAGAGAGAGAGATGGACGATATCAAACAATCTTATAGTCGGTAGCAATGGAACGTATTACATAATAATGACTTAGGTCAGCTATAAATAAATTTAATTGTTGGAATTATCTTTTGTTGATTCGCCATTTCGCTTAGTCTATATTCCCCATTTGTTTCAATATACTCGCCGGTTATTGAATGGTCCAGCGTTCACTTTTCAAGAAGCTAGCAATGCAATGTTTGTAGTGTTCTTCTTTCTTCATTTAAACCAACTTTCATGTTTAAATCATAAGTGTGTCTTTTATTTATTTCATCAATATGGATGAAAATAGAAACTCAAAGAAAGAAGGAAATTACCAATTTCCAAAGAGGATTGTGAATAGCTGCAATAGCTGCAGAACTATATTTTGTAGCGCACACACTGGGCAGGGATGTGAAGAGTTAACTCCCTCCGTCAATACAGTTTATTGTAGTCAATCTTAACTCCGTTGGAAACGCAATTATGTGTATTTGTGGTATAAATAAAATATATGTATAGTATGTACGCTGTATCTTTGACATACCACTCGTTGTATAAATATTTCTTTAAAGTCTCACTTCCTTTGAATGCAAAATGTGTACATCTCGTGGTATATCAAAGATACAGCGTACATAATATATATATATATATATATATATATATATATATATATATATATATATATATATACTCTAGAAAATGTCATCGGATGAGACGACAGAATGATATGCATATCTTTAATTTATATCAGCAATATCTGCCAAGTTTCTTGTCTTAAATGAGGGAGAACTTGCACACACAAGTGCCTTGGAACCTTAGTTTGCAGACAAACTACAGTTCGTGGGATATCGCCTCAGGTATGCTTCAAAGAGTATTCAAACGCCATTTCACTTTAACTCAAAGAGTCTGGAATATAGACCTATAGTGAAATGAAGACGACATATATGATGCTTTCAGAGAAATCTTTGATTAGCGATCAACAGAAAAGAAACAGTTAAATCAAGGGAAAGAATTTTATAACTGAAAGGTTCAGGTATAACTGCAGAAAAAAAATATCGAATACTTCTTTACTTATTCAGACAAAGAGGCCTCTGTTAAAGAAAGATTTAATAGAACTGTTACAATGAGAATGTGGAAATGTTTCACTGAAAATGGGTAGATGTATTGCCTAACATACATCGCATGTAAATAGATATGACACCATTTGAAGCCAGCAAGAACGAAAATAAATTTAAAGTATGGGTCAACTTATTAGGTTATCTGATATCTGATACCTATGGGATACCCCAATATAAGATAGGTGAGAAAGTTGGGATCTCAAAATATAAATCTAATTTGCGAAAGAACGTCTTCCTAATTTCATGGAAGAAATTTCTAAAATCAGACAAATACTTTTAGATGACCCTGCAATATATAAATTGGAAGACTTAAAGATAGAGAAATTTGAGGAAATATTATACTAGGACTTATCTATATACAAGAAACAAGATCACGCATTCAATTTTGAGAACATTTTGAAAATGAAAAAAAAATTACGGTAAAATATATATGCTAGTAAGATGGAAAGGATATGACGATTAATTTATAGGTGAGACCCTGATGAAAATATTATATCGTTCAAATAAATGGTGCATACAAAATCTTAAGCTTCGAAAATAAAATTGGTTACTCCAAATGTCAATGAAGCAAATCAAAATAGAACCAAACAAATTATTTTGAAGGACGATATTGTGGCATCGTGCATGATGAAAAATAGTCTCTTAATGCTCTTAATGCCTGCTGGTATTGCAAGAACATTTTCGACGATAATAAAATTTTAATTATCAGTACCAATATTATTAGATATTTCTTCCTAGAAATTTCCTAGCAAATACAGATAAGATTGGTAAAGAAAATTACAAATATTGCCGAGGAAATTCGGCTCAGTATTTTACCAGTTTATGTTCGAATGAGTATAAACATGCCTAAATAGATAAAATCACAGATGACATCAAATATTAAATGGTGTGTGATTTTAGAGCGCAATAAGAACGTCATATTCATATGTAAAAAATGTAGTATAAATTGAAGAGAATATTGCACGTTTTCGATGTGTTGAAAAAAAACCCACTTCAAAAAATATAAATTTGAAAAAGTACGATTAAACCAAAATAATGATTTGCGAATGTGGAAAAACGGTAGAAAAGGGACTCCTCATCCAGTCATATAAAGTCAATTTCATACCGAATCTTCAATTGAAAAAATAGTACTAAACTACAAATGCTAAAATTTGAATGAAAAGGACAGCAGCCTCCTCTAATGCGTATTCTGACTTGAAGAGAAATATACAGACTTATTGGGCAAATTAAAAATAAAATTATCGCAAGAAGACTCCAGTACTCATTGAATCAGTGCTTAAACGAATTTAGATTTGAAGTAGGAGATGATAGTTAACTTAACCAGGATTGTTTGCTTTGTTGACGGAGCTAAACCATACTTGTGGAAAATAATAAGTAAAAAATTTAAAGATCTGATTGCGTAAACATCCAGCAAGATTTATCGATTAGACTCGAAATGAGAAAATATAGCACATTAAGTTATATGTATATATAACACTGCTGTAAACATAATGATCACAGATTAAATAGGATGTCAAATTAAAGAATGATTGATATATTGGATACAAAATTTAGTCAGAAAGTAAGTCATGATACACACTGGTTTTTGTCAGAATAAATTAGTTAACGCTACATATGTACATATATCAGCCAATAAGAAGATTCATACATAGATTTACCAGAATGGATAATAGACAAAAAGCCTGTCTTAATGTACGAAATAAGCACACATTAATGTTGCTTTTTATTCTATAAAATCTATTATAAACCCACCAAGAGATCATCCGTAAAGTCCACAAAAATATAACCTTGATGGCTACAAATATTGGTTTAATAAATGTCCAATAAATATACAAGACATATAGAAAACTAATTTAATATATCTGCTAATGTCTACGAAATAGTAGACAAACTTATAAATTCAGTTATAAGGACAGAACGAGAAAGAAAAAGTCACCTAGATAACCTAATTGTATTTGATGGAGACAGTGATCATTATTGTGGAATAAAGGATCTGTTGAAATTGGTATCACCTCAAATAAGCAATAAACTACTTTGGAAGAAGTGTCTGAATTATTTTTATTTTAAACTAAAATTACAAGAACGCAAACAATTATACAATACAATAGATAACACGATGACATAATGCCAGAAAAGGGTTCTGCAATTAAATTGAAAAACCACCATCACCAACTAAATGCTCATTTTGTTTTTTATTGTGATGTTGAAAGTATTACGGAGCCTATAAGCAACTGTAGACAAAATTCAAATACACCATGGACAACAAAAACAGCAAAACACGTACCATCAGGATTTTGACTTTACGTTAAATCGATTCATACGGATTATAAGTCTATGGTTTAAAGAGGAGGAGACTGCATAAATAATCAATTGCAGAGCCTGTTTATGAAGAAGTAAGACCAAGAACAAAGAGATCATGATCACATAACTGGAAAACATACGGTAATGCACATAATAAGTGTAATTTAAATATAAATAACCTAAATATATTCCCTCTCTTCATTCATACTGGATACATGTAGCATAGTAGCAATACTACCAAATAATGATGAAAAACATATTTCTTTTTGTAAAGGTTTTTAAGTCCATAGATTAAAGAAAGAAGAATAAAAGTTGTCATAAAGGGGACAATTAGATTTCTAGATAGTTATCGGTTTAAAGAACTTGCTATAAATCTAAACGGTGATCAATTCCCAGAAAGAATTACAGATTTTAGTTAGATGGAACTAGAATACTTGAGAAAAGATATGTTTCCGTACGATAAAGACGGTAAAGACGTTGCCATAAAGAGGACAATTAGATTTCTAGATAGTTATCGACTATTGGGTCAATTCCTAGGACAACTTGATAAAAATTGAAATGATGCTAGAATTACACATTTTAGTTACATGGAATGAAAATATTTGAGAAAAGATATTTATCAGTACGAATATATGAATGCTTTGAAAGGTTTAATTAATGTAAATTACCACCTATATAAATTTTTTGTCAAACCCAAATGATCAGAGATTAGTTTAGAGGATTACCAGAATGTGAAAGATATGAAACATTTCAAATTGAATTTTCATGGCGACTTACATGACTACTACCTAAAGAAAGATACTTTAAATTATTTTGAAGAATTTGGCAAAGTCTTTCTGAATAATTACAAACTGGATCCAGTGCATTAATTTAGTGCACCTGGACTAGCTTATGATGCTAGTTTGATAATAAGTAAGGTAGAAATTAGAATTACTTACATATTATGATATGTTTCTGATGACTATCACGAATTAGAGGAGAAATGAGCATGAAACCAATTGGATATGTTAAAAAGTTATCATGAGTATTGTAATAAATCTGGAAAATAAGATAAGTCAAGGTCAATGTCATTCATTATGTACCTAAACACCAATAATTTATATGATTGGACTTTGTGCCACTTCATACTTTTCAACAATTGTAAATGGGCATCCAAGCAACAATTAAAAATCATCGAATACAATTTTAAGTCTTGGCAAGATAATGAAATTTTTATTTAATTTTAAAAGTAGATTTAAAAGCACCAGCACATTTGCACGATTATTTTAAAGACTAACCTTTAATACCAGAAAAAACTAACTCCGAATGAGTCTGATTTGTCTGCAGTTGAAATTGATAGAAGATAAAAAGGGTTGAATACCTACAGTACCTAATACATCATCGTGCACGTTAAAAATCAAAATATATATATGTTGGCCATTGTCGTAATTTGAAGTTTTATGTTCAGTTAGGATTAAAATTAGAAAAGATACATAGCGCAGTTTTATTTTATCAAGAACCATGGTGAAATCATAGATATAATAGAATATAGTTTTAAGACTTAAAGCAACCAATAACTGTGAAATTAATTTCTTTAAACTTGTGAATGATGCTGTCTTAGATAAACAGAAATATGTACTGGTGAAAGAAATATTTTAAACTTCAAAAGGATTTTTCATTTGCTTGACGAACCTTCATAGAAAATGATATGGTATTACGTAGTTTAAAGAACAAGAAAAGAAAATTAAACAAGTCAGTGTATGGTGGCTAGAAGTATGAAACTGTTTGTGGATGGTTTCTACAACAACAAGGTAAAAAACGAATATGGTGATAAAATTAAACTTTTAATGACCTATACAGATTTTCTGTGGATAAGCGTTGAAACAGATAACTTTCCCAATTACATAAGAGAAAATATACAGTGTTACGACACAAGAGACAAAGGTAAAGATGATATATTTGGTGTTCCTTGCATGAATAAAAGGATCAAAGGCATTTTAAATATGAATGGTGTACCAATACAAGAAGTTTGTTGACTTTGACCTAAGCTATATGCTTTTAGAACTGACAAAGATGAGAAAAGTTTGCAAGAGTATAAAATACAGTAATTGAAAAGAATCTACAATTAGAAATGTACAAAGATTGTCTATTTAACCAAATTATAAATCACCAATAGATGAATTTAATTAGATTTTACCATCATGATATACACTATTATGTTAAAAATATTGCATTAAGTTCTGATAATAATAAGAGATATTTAGTGGATAACATAAATACTCTGCCATATGGTCATTATTCTACCGCCATGTAATCAAAGAGATACTCCAATCTCTTTCAAAGTTTATTTATTTTATCTTGAAACTTTCCAACTATCTTATCTTTCATTAACACGAGTACCACATTACTTTCCTCAACACATATTTCATAGACTTTCATCTTTGTAGTAAAAGACCACTATACAGCTAACATTTTCAAGAAGATCTTTTATGAAAGAAATTATACTTTTGCACTGTCACCTACAACAATATTCTGTAATGTCTACCACTGAATGCTAACATTTGTTAGGTTGGTTGCTATCTGTTTTGCACCGTCTAAATTTAATCAGTCGTCTATCAAATAGAACATATTATTTCCTGGTAACTACTAATGAGTATTTCTAACCATTTATCTACCATATCTCCAGGATCTACTACAATTATATTATCAACTCTAAAATGCCATTTTCTGTTGTAGGTCTTACTGTACACCAATCATGGACAAATAATGACAATAAATTCAAAAAAGTTGTTATATTCCGTTTCGATCAAGTCTGGTGGAGACTTTTTCTTTTCGCAATTTTGTAATATCATATATAATCATATTTTGAAATTCTTTTAAGTACCTTGTTTAATGCAGACGCTATTTAAATGTCATAGAAAAGCTCTATGTGGGTATCAAAAACTGTGTTGGTTTCTCCCGCTATGGTAAAGGAGGTATCAGGATTGTTGTTATTCTCTATGAAATAAATAAATAAATTCACCCTATATTAATTGGCTGTTGTTTAGTGTTCGATGCTTTTATAGATGTACGTAAATCATAAATCCCAAAGAATCTGAAGTTTATGTATTAAAGCTTCAAATATATGTTTTGTTCACCTTATTTGGTTGTCAAGAAAATAAGCAAATAACTTAAATACCTTAACAACCAGACTAACATTCTTTATTTTATTTCCTATTAACTTGTTCAGTGTCTCATACACCAATGTGTATTCCTTAATGTAACGTTATGTTTCAAAATTGTACAAGTATAGTCACAGTTCAATTCTGTTATATTATCTGCTTGATTGCATTTGCATTTTCCTTAATTATATGATCAGGACATTGATTGGCTTGTAGTCGTCTTATTACATTTGTCTGGTGAATTAATTTGTTTAGCCTTGTGAAGTTTTGTCTTTTGATTTTTTTCTTAATTCACTTTTTATAACTATTTCAAGGTCACATATAACACACGTTTTATACCGTATTGCTCAACTGCACCATTATTATTGCGTCTGTCGCAATCACTAAAATAAATACCTGAAACGCAATCATCAACTAATATTTTAAATTGATCCATTTATTAAAATTGTAATTTTTAAATTTGCAACAAAAAGTTGGCGACTAAAACAGAATATATAAAAATTATTGCTTGTTTTGACTGTTTTCCGGGGCATCAGACACACAATAAATACACATCCTATGTGCATCAACGTTTACCTTCCTGTTTATCTATATGCGTATTCCTTGATGAACATTAGCTAATTTATATCCTGTTCCATATAATCTGTTATCTTGTGTACTTATTAAATCAAACCATTTACAATGATGATCAGTGTAAAATAACCCTAATACTAATATTACTAAATTCCGTGTGTTTTTGCTGCTTGTCAAAGATATATTTCGTAACCTTTCTAAACTGTTGCTTCATTGTATATCCCTGTAAATAAAACAGATTGGGTAATCATTCTTCTCTAATCATGATTTTTTTCTGTTGCTGAATAGATATACTTTTCTATGATTTTTTTCTATTGCTGAATAGATATACTTTTCAGGATTAATGTATCTGTCTTACTTGTACAGTATCAAGGTTCCTTTTAAACGGACTTCTGGTCTTGCGCAATGGCAGAACGCAAGGAAACAAAAAATAAAGTCGTAGATTTTAAAAAGCCGTGACGAATACACAAAATGTATGTTCTGTAATAGAACTGCCTAAAATGCGAGCTGAGTTGTAGTGATATCAATGTAAGACAATGATGTGATATTTGTCTTTACAATAGTAGTATAAGTCTTGCGTTGTAGAGCCACCCCTACCCACCTTGTGATTCGCGTCGTAAAATGCACTTAGTCGTCACCGACCAATCTTTTGATAGTTTATAGGTTTTTAGACATAGAAAGTATGGCGTCATCTATAAATAAATCAGATTTTCTTCATAGAAGTAGAAGTGAAAGCAGTTTCGGTGCTGCAAAAACCAAAGGTGAGGTTGGAAATGCTTCTCACGTGATGCAGTTAGCGAAAAAGGATGGGATAAGATACGAAGTGATATTAAAAACATGTTCGAAAGGCTTGACAAAAAGTGTGTGAAAGCTTAGACAAATTAGAATGTAAATTATCCAACATTATAAAGGAATGCAGAGCAGAGCTGAAGGAAATGAGAGCTGAAGTGGAGATAGCAAGGTTTGATGTGAGGGATCCGTAAGAGAAGTGTGATGGGCTAGAAGCGAGTGTCAACTAAAACTCGGAATCTATCAAAGAGTTAGAAACAGAGGTACACGCGAAATAAGATAGTCAGGCAGAATGTATCAAATCAGGAAATGAAAATGTGCAGCAAAATTTAGACAGTTTTATAGAAGATGTAGAAAACAAATTGCTTCTAATAGAGACACATGACAGAAAGTAAAACTTATTGCTGTATCGCATCAGTGAAGAAAAGCATGCAAATGTGCATGATATTGTTGGAGAGGTATTCCTTCACAAGCTTCATATAAATAGATGTCTAGTCGATCAGATTTATTTTGTAAATATGCAGAGTTTCGACTCAACAAAATGGACCTAAAACGAGCATTGTGCGTTTTCCTTCATTGGATGATAGAGAGCTCGCGCTCTCTTTGCAGTTAATCATCCTGGTTCTAGGAAAAGAATTATTACTTACTTTCCGCTTCCGATGAAGAAAGAAAGGGGAAGCTTGTCTAAACTTGCATATGAATTTAGACAAAGTGCCAGGCAAACAAAGAGACAATATTCAGAAGGATCGTATACAAGAAATTAGAAGTGAGCTGGAAAGTAGGAAGGGAAATATGAACAGTGGCAAAAATATCATGAATAAACCTTCAATAATAATAGGCAGATGAGCATCATTATGTTGATGTGGTTGTTGAGGTCTCAAAATTATGTATATGAGAGTGAAGGTGTGAAAATATTGATGATGAGGAGGATAAAGATGATAGTGGAATTATGGCAATAGTGATGATATAAGTGTCATGATATTAGTGGGAAAAATTACAAGGGATAGAATAAAAGATATAAATGGATAGTACAGATATGGCAATCAGTTCTTAAAATATAAGTAGTGTTGTTGAGAAATCAGAGATTCAGTGTAATTGAAGCATTGGTATGATTGCTGAAACTGAAAGTGCTGTTGCATTTAGTGTAATACTAACGAGAAATTCAGTTACGTTGTATTACTCTATATTGAAAACAGATTCATATTAGATGTGATCTTGCATATGAAGTATTTGAGTTAAAATATGGTGCACTAAAGTAGTAGAAATTGAGTCAAATTCAAGACTGTTTTCAGTAATGTGTTTGCTAAAGCAAATAACTCGTTATGTTTTTCTTTAAAAATTAATTGTTGATTGAAAAGTTAACATACTATTCTGTCTAAAATAACCACAGTCAAAGTGAAGTAACTCTATAAAAAAACATCAAGTAGCTGTATGTGTATGAAAAGTGAACATAATATTCTGTCTACTACAACCATGGTTAAAGGGAAGTAACTCCTCAAGAAATATCTAACCCTATAAGGTTTGTATATGTGTTTGATCCATATTTATTGCTTCTAGATTTTGGTCGGCAGCTTGATGCCCAGTGTTGAAAACCTTTCCTTTTGCTTTGTTTTATTTAGCTGAACATATAGTCTTTCTTTAGATTATATATGCATAATTTGCATCTATTGGCTTACATTTTGCACTCAGTTTACATTGTGATTTTTTAAATTTTTTTAATTTTTTTAATTTTTATTTTTTTTGCGAACGAGAAATTCATTTACGTTTTATTACTCTATGCTGAAAAGAAGTTTCATATTAGATGTGATCTTGCCAATGAAGTACTTGAGATAAAGCATGCTGTTCTAAGTACTAGAAATTTAGTCAAAATTGAACCCTGCTTTCCGTAATGTGTTAGCTAAAGATAATGACTAGTTACGTTGTTTTCCTAAAAATTAATTTGTTAATTGAAAAGTTAATATACTATTCTGTCTACTATATCTACAAGGGAAGTAACTCTATAAGAAATATCAAAATCATTAAGGTTTGTATATGTGTGTATAAAACATATATATAATGTATATAAAATAAATTAGAAACAGTCAATACTAATAGATTTCTTACATACTGATCTTTAGAACCGGAATTCTAGAACAGGAATGAATTTGTTTACCAAAATCTGTATATAAATGCACATGCCAAGATGACATGTATCACGTCAGAATATGAGTAATTCTAATGGAAAGAATACTGGCCTACCTGACATATGTCACAAAAGTCTAATTGCGAAATCCCTATGAAAATACAGGCCTACCTGACACATGTCACAACTTACATGCACGGACAAAGTTAAGTATGTATTTTCAAACAACCATAAAACTTGCAATCATAAACAAAAGTTAAATATATAAACATCATGCATAACACAAGATATATGTGTGTATGTGTTGTACTATTCAACAGTTAAACAAGCACAAGTTTAAAAGTTCTTACGAGTAGCCCTCTGGTATCTGGCAACAGGAATATCAATCTGGTTTACTTTAATTATTTGTAGTTCTCTTATGGATTTTATGTGCGCTTTCCTACAACTCTTCTACACTTAACTCTTGAGAATGGAATGAGGTGCAGATCTTTGGGTGTTTACTAAATATTGCATCTGAAGATGGCTGATATAATCTTTATATATTATAAAAATTGCCAGTGCCTAAATAATGATCAAAACAAGATATGTGGTTCATTTTCCGAAAAAAAAGAAAGAAATATTATATTATTTATCTGCAGGATATCCATATTAATGAAACATTTGTGTCTTATTGGAATGGGGAAATGATGCCATTTGTATCCTTTTGCATAATACTCTAGAGGCGTGTGTGTTCTACTTAATTGAGTTGACGTTGACTTGCATATAGATTCCCAAGGTAACTATTTAATTCTAGATATTGGTATAGAAGAAACTTGTATTACGTTAGTCACACTATATGGCCCAAATAATGATAATCGTAATTTTTACAGATTGTTTAAACAGAACTGTGACGAATTTGAAACAATCAAATAATTATTGTTGGTGATAGGAATTTCATACTAGACCGTGCTCTAGATATTTAACAAAATTATGAGTGTCAACAACTGTGATGCCAGGAAAACTGTTTTGAATTTGATCATAAAAATGTGATATTTGGAGAAACTGTCATGAAACTGAAAGGTTCTATACAAACGATACTAAACAGGAAGCACGATGAGACTATTTTTGTAATCTGATAACTTTGAACATTAGTTCTGGGACACCTGCATTGTGCCAGTACATAAAAGTGATCAGTTGGGATTTGTTTCAAAACTTAAATTACATCAGCAAGATTACAGGTTATTGGAAATTTATTAAATCTCATTCAAAAAACAAAGAATACATCAGTCACGCCAAATCAACTTTAAAATTTGTGATTATTCGATACAGACAAAAGAGGATAATGAAAATGATATTGATATTGATGGACATCTATTTCCAAATCTAACTTTTAATATTGATGATCAACTATTTTTGGAAACTTTGCTTCTTATAATAAGAGGCAGCACAATACAATATGGAGCAAATCAGAAAGAAAAACAGCTTGAATGGAACTTAATAAACTAGAAAGTAAAATAAATAAATATTTTACTAATATCAATAATGACACAGTAAGACAGTTGGAAAATAAAAAGGCAGTTACATGAATTGCTTGATAAAGGAATTGAGAGATTGATGATGATGTCTTGAGGAAGGTACTATGATCTAGGAGACAAACCTAGAAAATATTTGTTGATTTGGAAGAGAGAAATTTAATAACTAAAATAATCAATAAACTAATAGATGAACATGGTAATTAAATTACTAATACTAAAGGTATTAATAATGAAAAAACTGTTTGCTGAGAAGCTTTATAGCGAAAACCAGGAATTAAATTATATTCAAATTGAAAGTATATAGAAAAAATCCAGATAAATTAAATGATAATATATTTAAACAGCTAGAAGGTGCAATATCCTATGACGAACTCTTTAAAGCGGTCAAAATTCCAAAGTACCAGTACTGACTTGTTTTATAGTTGAACTTTTTTAATTTTCTCTTGGAAATATTTAGGGCTGTTCATTGTTAGGTCAGTAAATAACGAATACAGTACGTGTCCATTTTCTATAACACAAAATATGAGGTTTTATCACTTGCATCCCGAAACTAGACAAAAAAAGGGTTATGTTGAACAACTGGACGCTAATCTTTATTTGAGCAATATATATAAATAATGGCATGGCTTTATATATTAAATAGATTTCAGAAAATAATGCATGACATTATACATGAAGATCAACAAAATTGTTTTTGCGAAAACATTAGGATTAATGTATTTTACAAAATGGATATTTATCTGGTTTTTTTTTTAATTGCATAAAGGTTCCAATCAAGGGGATCCATTTTTACCCTATTTGTTTCAATTATCTGCTGAAAGTTTAGGAAAAATGCTTCAAAAAAATGTAACTATAAAAGGAATACCGATTAATAAAAAGAATTTAAAATAAGTCAGTATCCTGATGACACACGTACATATTTAGATGGGTCAGAAGAATCACTAAAACACATTTTGAAAATACTGAATCAATGCTATAAAAGTTCTGGATTAAAAATGAATGTTGAAAAAACTAAGGCAATATTGATATGGTCATTATCAGCATCGAATTTGAAATTATGTGAAAATGTAAAATTGGACTGGGAGAACGGACCATTTAAAGTACTGGGAGTGTTTTTTTCTCACAAATGTTTATGATATATGGTAACTAAATTTTGAGGAAACTTGTAAAAAAATGGAAGATGTATTTAGTAACTGGGTTCAAAGAAAACTAACTTGGTAAAATAACAGTAATAAAATTGATCTCTCTCAATTTACTCATTTATTTGTTTCTTTACCTAGCCCTGTATTAGATTTGATTAAAAGAATGAACAAAGTTATATACACATTTGTATGGAATGTTGGACCAGACAGAACAAAACGTGGGACAATTATAAAAAGATATAAGAGCAGGAGGTTTACAAATGTTTGAACTGAACGATTTAATAAAATCACTGAAATTACTTGGCTGCGACGAGTGACTAAAAAAGAGCAGAAATGGATCCATATTTCAAATTTATTTGTTTCAAAAATATTTTCTTTAGGTACAAAATACATTTCACGTGTTAGCCATACAATAAAAATAGAATCAATTCTGGAAAAATGTTTTAAAAGCTTGGTCATCTTTTATAGATAAGGTTAAAATTCATTCCATAAGAGAGATTTTATTTTGTCCACTACGGCTACAAGCAAAATACGAACATAAGAATATTGTTTGTAAAAATTGGTACTTGAATGGGGTTGGCCATATTTTATATTTGTTAAATGTAGATAGTGAGTTCTTGTCTTTCAATAGCCTGAAGAAAAAAAAAAAAAACCAAAAAAAAAAAAACCAAAAAAAAAAAACCAACATATAATGTGAAAGGAACTTTATTCTCTTAAGGCAAATATAGAATGACTGGAAACAAATAATCGATTTTAACATTTAGTATTAAATATAAATATACTGTTGGCATCAATACATATGTGTCAACTCTAATTGTAATAAAAAGAAGTAAACTTTTCTATGAAGTTTTTATCAATACATATCAAATGTTAGAAGTTCAAATGTGGGATATCGATTTACTTAATGTAACTCAGGCAGCGTGGAGGTGTTCCTATTCATTCTTACAAAAAGACAGATATAAAACTTTAAAACTATCAGTTCAAAACTTTACAGTCAATGCTAATTACAAACAATTTCTTACAAAAAGTAGGTAAAACTGATTCAGATAAGCGTAGCTAATGTAAGCAAGCAAAGTAATCTATAATTCATCTAACATTTGAGAGTAATAGGTGAAAAATTTTTGGAATGAGTTATGTAGTTGGCTCCAGATCAATCTTAACTTGCAAGCTGAATTAAATGTAAAGAATATAATCATCGGAGCAGCAAGTAATACTTTTATTATTAAAAACCTGATAATTATTGCTAAAAATAAATTTAGCAATCAAAATTTAAGCTTCGAATCCTTTATCTGAAGCTTAAGAAAAGTATTTGAAAATATATATTAGCTAGCTAAAATCAATGGAACAATGGAATGGTACCCTCTTTACAATTGTTTTCATAATATCAGTTTGGAATACCAAGATTCAGATTAAAGTAATATTTATATGAACGTGTGAATGCAACGCAACAGCTTGTGGATTCCAAAGTTTCGCTCATATTGCCCTCCTCTTCTCTGTCTATCTGTCAGTCTCTTTGTCTGTCTGTCTGTCTCTCATCTTCGGATTAAAAGTCTATCTTCATCTTCCCCCTCTCTTTTTTTCTACACCTCAAACGATACTATTTATTTATCACTTAAGGCGTGTACATAATGGAAGACCCAGATACTAGCTATCATTGACTTGGATTTTCAAACTGCTATTCGTGTTCATTATACCATTATGCTATATATATCTGCAAAGAAATGATCCCGGGCAACGCTTGTCTTGTCTGGGGTAATAAACTTTAAGCTCATTCTTCGTGAATCAAGTATGATATTTGACAAAGTTTTATTAGCTTCGACATCAATACTTCCCTTTTTGGCATGTAATCATAAAAGAAAGCAATTACATTTCAGTACTTTTCGTTTACAGAAATAGACATTATATGAGAAGTAACTGTATTGTACTGTAGGCAAATATGTTCCAATTCATAATCCTGGTTTACACCTTCTATAACTTCAGATGCTTTCTCTAGTATAATTTTATATCTCAAATCCTGAGTAACAAGAAAATGATAAAATGGACAACTATCTGTTAGTATCTGTAAGTCAAGTGGTATTCTAATTTATTTCCCATATACAATAAACTGAATAGCTTCAGTAACACCACTTTAAACACTCCTGCTCTTAACTTTCTAAATTTGTCATTAATGGTACCTTGCCCAATTTTGTTTGTTCTTACTGACGCTGGTAGCCTCAAATCTTTGAACGTCATAGAAATGTTGTAGCATTCAACTTAAATATATCAATACTACCGTAAGGATTGGTTGTTATTAATCAGCATTGTTCCCAAATTGTTTACAACTAAATTATTAGCATCTCCTTTAACCTTGGCATAGATGGATATGAAAGAAACTACCAGCAACAATCATGATATTATGACCCAACCTTGGCATTACCATTTGAAGCATTTGTTAAGGTTTAATACTACTTGGAGTGTGTGTAATACAATTATGCGTTGGATTAAGATGTTTAACACTCTGTTATGTTTTCTCCTCTCTGTGAATTGTTATTATATTTTGAGTATAAAGGATATCCTTGAGTGCCCATGGCTATTTATTTAGATAAATTGTAAATGTATTTGTAAGCGACATAAACTTTTGCGCCCATTACAATTGCAATAAATACATACCCATAAGTTAATTCTATAATCACAAAGGTGGTAAAAAGCATTAAGGTTTTGTTTTTCTAAGCTTCTTTGAAACAACATCAGGATGAGTAGAAGAATAAAGAGATAAAGCATTATCAAAAGTATTTAAATACTGAGTAACCAGACCTTGTTTGTTTAATCTTACCTTTAAGTAATCGAGTGACTTTTCTCTGTTTTCATGGAACTCATTAGTTTTCTTTTGCAATTCTTCTATTATCGTATATTATCTTATGGTATCTAATTCCTTCTTCTTCAGATCCATTAGGATCATATAACTTCAACAATTAATTATTTCATGTGAGCTAAGCCGTTAGCCATTGCTCCTCCATTTATTACAGGTACAGATGCCATTTTCTGCTTACGCTATTTAACTTTAAAAAAAAATGAGAATTGTATATTTTCACTCTCATTAATTTTCCTTATGAATACAAATATAAACTTTTTTCTTCCAGATAATATGTTTGGGATTAATTTGTACTTAAATTTCCATGAACAAATTATTAATAGATTTTAATTAGTGAGCAGCACGTTGATTATTTACCTCTAAAACGATATAAAATTGAATATTGAACGAATTTATAATGCTTAAGTTTATATAAAAGAAATGTCTATAAACCTGGCTCCTTTATTTGAATTGCATAATGCTGTTCGGAACATATTGTGTGAAATGTTTTATCAAAACGTGATTGAGCAAAGTCAGATTCATAAATACTAGCTACTGTCTCTGGTGTAATCTCAGCACGAGAAATATTTAAAAGACTGTGTGCATATATATCATAGCCTTCTCCTGTAAGGCTAAATATAGTACATGAGTCACCCTAATCCTAATTATGCATCATACGTACATCGTTTACAATTCTAAATTTATAAAGCACTATAAATTCAGGCATTAGTTTATCATCCAATTTATTTTAATTTTCTCAATTGTAGTATTTATTGCAATACTTTTAATTCCCATTTCTGTGTTTAATTCAGTTTTGAATGTGTCTACCTTTCAATTAATTTAATGCAGGATTTTTCTGATCGTATCAGCTCTAAAAACATTTGTTTCGGTTGGAAACCTTTGCTCCATATGATTAAAATTCTTTATTTGTCATTTCACACTCGTTTCTCTAATTCGACAATATTTTGTTGTACCACACCGATATTATTAACCAGCTCTTGGTTTGTATATTCGTTGCTATCTGTTTTTGATTTTTCTATTACAGCAGTAACTTCATTTTTGAGAGGTGGTAATTCTTTTTTTAGTTTGTTACTCAAGTCAGTAATGTATATTTCGTAGAGAGTTCTCACAGATCTAACCATCCTTCGCTCACATTTATTTTGTTTTTATTTACATCTATATTTTTGGTTATTTATATTAAGTCATTCTTTTGTGAAACTGCCACAATTTATTAGTGTTAGCAGCTAACTTTTCTTCCAGTTTTATTACATGACGTTCACATTCATTAACTAAGTTGTAATCTCTTGTTTCTTTTCTTGTATTTTATTATTGAAGTCTTTCTGTCTTTGTTCTAACTGTGATTGTAAAGAGATTTGTTTATTGTATCCATTTTAGCCTCTAATGCAGCTATCGCTGAGCATAATTTTTGTTCAATATCAGCTATTAAAGCTCCAATAGATAATGTTTCCTCTCTTACAGTTTTCAAGGCTTTAAAAGCTTTATAGAGGGTATTAAATAAGTCATGTGCATCTAACACCTTTTTTTCTTTTTGTTGTGGACAATGTTTTTGTTGCTCTTAACATTTGTTTGTTTAAAATGTATCAAGCTATCACTTAATATTGAAATTAAATATATATATATATATATATATATATATATATATATATATATATATATATATATATATATATATATATATATATAAAATCCCAGCAAAGTAATAAAAATTCCTGAGGAAATAGAACTGCAAGAAATTAACACAAATGAACAAATTGTCGAGCAAGTAATATAAGCAGAAAGATTAATAGATGAATACCACGAACAAATTCAAAGTGGACAACCTATAGAGAAAACAGAATTTCAAAATGTTCAAAGTTTAAGAGCGCAATCGGTTGGACATTTAATAAAGTTAGAAAAGTATCAATAACATATATCTAAATGTTAAAGAAAAGATACCATTAGGCGAACGGTTAAAGCAATTGTTCAAAGAGAAAGGTGAAACAATAGTTACGGTTTTAAACCTATAGGTATGATAGAAGCAACTCTGGGTCTAACCATGGCACATTTGGTAAAGGTTTAACAGGTGGTGGTGGAGGAACAAGTGCTGGTGGTAGCAGTAGCGGGGGATCTAATTTATTCGTTCAAAACTTAAGCAAAAATGAAAAATATTGCCAACTATTTGTTTGACTTAGCTAAAAAAGCAGCAGCAGCATTGCCTGATATCATTAGAAATGTAATAATCTGGCTTTTAAAATCAGCTAGACAAATTATTATTTTTAGCTGATCATGCAATTTGTTTCTATTCTATCTATTCTATCAATAATTAGCTTCTTGGATGCAGTTTTGATCGAAGGTATATGTACGGCAACATAAATGCCACCATAGACATAATTATAAACATTTGTTTATTTGTTTTATGACCTATCTCTTTTAAATCTTGTGTGATTACAAGACTCTCACCATTTTCATCCTTCTTGTGTACATAATGTTTGCCAGTATTTTCTAGTTTTCGCTTACTTTCTGTTTTATGTCCAATTATTGCACACTGTTTATCAACCGCTTGTATTATATTATTTAACACGTCGGTATTTGTATTATTCTTTGATTAAAGGTATCTAATTACTTTTAAATTGTTGTTGTCCCCAATAAAGCTACCTTTTGTACCACCATATCACTCTGTAACAAAGTAAAATATAACCACCAATAACATAGTTTAGTCTAACTTTTGAAACTGAAATATATTCTGAAATCTTATTGTAATATTTTCACCTGAAAGCAGAGATTCACTAAAACTGTATCACATAATATATGAGGAAAGCCCGTATAGTGAACGATCATAAAATATATTTTAGTCCATCTGAGTCAACGTAAATTAAGTTTACAAAACAGAGAATGTAAATTGAAATAATGAGGATGTCATTAATTTTATATATAAAAATGTAAGCGATACATGGTTTAGTCATACAAATATTTGAATGATATATTTGAAAAAGCCACATCATTTAAAACCTAGACGTACCAGCGATTACATATTGAGAGAAATAAGTAGTAAACAAGTGTGTAGAGACGACATTTTGATGTACTTGGATTAAACAATAAGCGTATTTCTTTGCTACAATTATAAACAACTAGTAACGAGCAGGAATTATGACCTGCTGATATCATGTCTTCATGAAAGCTTATGAATAATGACAGCCAATAATATCATGAGATATTTTACCGTTGAATCCAACGGAAAACAATTAAGAGGAATAAGTATACCAACCTAAGGAATGCAGGTAAGAAAAATTGAATTTGCTGCACAGTTGAACAGATGTCAGGCCTGTTAATGATAGGAGGCAATTTCTAAATCCAGAAATCGCTGAAAAAAGCAAACATATACCTGTACATAACAGTTCCTTTGAATGTTTGCTGCATCATAATGTTGAGGAATCAAATAATAGTGAATTTATGAAACTGGTTGAATAATTTTCAGCTTTTGCGAGCCTTGGCGAGCAAAAGCTTGAAATTATTCAACCAGTTTCATAAATTTAATATTAAATCATTACCCATTTGAGATTATATTTATCACATTGCTTTTCTTTTAATGGAAATGGTTTAGAGAGAAAGAAGTATAAATAATTTCGTTTTTTTCTGGCTCAGACGCTGAACCTTTCAATTGTTTCGCGTATAGCAAATAGTCCCAGACACTAATGAAATTAATAATGCTTAGTTCTATAACCAGTAACATTTAAAAGTATAATTTGTTTACAAATTATAATTCAAAGAGCAAATGTCCTTCCAAAGTAATGTGGCTTGACAACAATAAAGTAAAAGATCATCAAATAGTTTCTTGGGAGCATATTTTGTTTACAAATTATAATTTATAATTCAAAGAGCAAATGTCCTTCCAAAGTAATGTGTGGCTTGACAAAAATAAAGTAAAAGATCATCAACTAGTTTCTTGTGAGTCTCGAGGGATAATAAACAGAGGTTTAATTTATATACATAGAAGAAGTAAATTTTGCCCTAGAATAAAGAATAGAAAGTAAATAATACAATTTAAAATAATGGAGTCACAAAATGTGATAATGTGATGCTCCAAAACCAAAAATAATAAGACGTATGCAACCTCTTTTGATACCTCTATAAATATAATGAACAGGCATTATTTAAAAATACTAGTTAATAAGACTTAGAGATTCCTTAAATCGGAATTGAAATGAATACAGATTTTTCTGTGTAATAATCAAGATATGTGGAAATTTTTCATCTGAAAAAGGTGATAGATATACAACTGTGATATTCTGGATCATAAAAGTTGAACCATATTTGATAATAAAACAACCAATTAAATAACGACAAATGCCAGAGTATATATCATTGAATGATAGAACTAAACCTTTAAGAATAATGATTAAATATGAAATGTCCACCGTCATGAAAAGCTTGATTGAAATATTACACATAAACTTTGGTTAATATGTAATGGAAATGACAAGTTAGATACAATGGTACATGTAACATTCCACGTAGATATATACCAACCGCTGAAAGGAAGTTCATACATATATTCATCATAATGGATTAAGACTACAAAGGCTCGTATAATTTTGAAAAATTAAAACAACAATTTTGTTTTCTATACCGTGCAATCTGTGTAAATATGCAAAATGATAATGCATACAGACCATGAATACAAAGCCTAAATACATGCACGGATTGATTTGATTTGTATCCAGTTAAAATAAAAGACATTGGAAAATTAAAAAACTATTTTAATATATCCGGTACTGTGTAGCAAATACTGGGAAAAGGAACCGAGATCAATGACGCTCAAGAATCTATATCAATCTGATAAGAGTAACTGAAATAGAAAGAAAACATCATGACAATATGCTCATGGTGTTTGAATCGAATGGTTTCAATCACTATACAGATACAAGATATCGCCATGTTGCGATGAAGAATTTTTGCAGATTGATATCGTCACAGTTAAGTAGATATCATGAACATTATACATCTGCAAAATAATCTGAGTTTATTTTAGTGTTCCAAAAATATAAACAAACACAAGAGAATATGCTATCAAGCAGACAATGCAATAGGCATCATGCCTGAAGAAAGTTCAGTTGTAAATTTAAAAGAAACAAACAAACATTAATTAACAGCTTCTTATATATTGTGATTTTAAAATTATATATGAGCCAATACATACTTCCAAACAAAAAACTGAAGAATCGTGCGTGACTTGAACAAGTAAACACATAGCATCAGGATTCTGTTTATACGTTAAATCCGTCCATAAAACACCAACGTGAAGTTTACAGAGGAATAGAGTGCATTCAAGTTTTACACGGAAAATTCAGCAAACCTCCAGCTAGGTGTACGAACACTAAAGACCAGATATTGCAAAATCCATAATTTGTACAAACGAAACTGAAAAACATTTCCACCAAACAAATGTCTGCCACATGTTTTAAAAATAAATCATCGAAGATAAGATAACGTGTGGCGAAGCTCACATACAATAGGTGAATGATCACGATCATTTAACTGGTAAGAAAACAGATCCAGCGCTTAATGATAATAATTTAAATTTTAAAATACGTACTATTTATTGATCATTGATAACTTCTCAGGTTATGACATTTTTTGTTTATAAAGGCACATAATAAAAATTATTGAGATTAAGAGGTCAAAATCATACCACACAATGACGAGAAATTCATCTCGTGTAGTAAAGATTTCAGTGTATAGGTTCAACAAGAACCAAGCAGAAGAAACAGTTAAAATAACAATTAGATATGAAGTCATGCTTCAGCTTCACGAGTCTATGTATATAATAGCTAGCTTGAAATTTAAGTGATGAAAAATGTACTGAGACAGAAAACTATTTTACTACCAATTAATGTAATTACTTAAGAAAATGAAGCTTACCCTTATAAATATATGCATTCTTTTAATATATTTAACAACAAAGTGTGACCTTCCGTAGACAAAATATATTTATCACTAAGAGAATCAGATATTGCAGCTGGAGACTATCAGTATGTTAAAGATGTAATTAAATAATTTTATATTAAAGCATTAGATGATGGTCATAATTAGTAGTTTAAGAGATGCAAATTGATGCTGTGTGATATCTGCAAAGAATTCACAAATATTTGTAAGCAAACCGATAAAACTAGACCCAGCAAACTAGTATTCGGTCCGTGTTTAGCTAACGATGCAAATTAAACAATTAGTAAGGTATAATTAAAATTACTGACAGACTGCGATATTGTTTGATGGCTGAATGTACTGATGCATTAGCATCATACACAACAGATACACTAGAGCAAATCACGAATACTACCAGAAATATATGGCAAAATAAGAAAGATCGAGAGTATGATGAGCAAAGGCCAAGGTCATTCATCGTGTCCCCTAGATGCCAATACTTTCAGCAAGGGGGTCATTGCGAATACATGACAGGCAGAAACTTAGATGGGCAACTGAAGAACAAAACAAAGTAATATGGAATATTTAATAAATTAGCCTAATGTGTACGAACACTGGTTTCATTCTCGTAATAGATTTAAAAGTACCATCACACTTAAATGACTGTTTGAAAACTTATTCCTTTTAAATGACTGTTTGAAAACTTATTCCTTTATCACCAGAGGAATGAACACTACAAGAAAGTGATTTGTCAGAGGTCCAAAAGAAAACAAATGCAAGAGACTGCAAGAGTTATAAATCGCTACAAAACCTTTATGCACATAAAATAAGAACAAAAATTATATCATTTACTACGTATATGTAACCATTTCCATACAGTTGGGTTCAAAACTAGCAAAGATATCCCGAGTAATTTTGTTTGAAGAGATACTTCGCTAACATCTTACTGAGAATTAAACACTAATTTGATTTGGAGAAAGACATCTTCAACTTAATGATTAACGCTGTCTTGGTTTGTTTCGATACAAATATATTTCACATGTATAAACAAGATATATCGTTTGAAAGAATAATAATAGTAGATGAAGACTTATAACGTCTTCAATGACTTGAAAGATAACATTCAGCGTTATGACACCACCGATCATTCATTTTTTCATTTCTCCCGTCGCCTGGCTGGTCGTAGGGGTGCCACTGATGACTTTGCGACAATCTCTCTCCATTTTGTCCTGTTCTCCACTGCTCTTTGGGACTTTGCAAAGTCCATGCCTGTCCACTCTTTGATATTATCTTCCCATCTCTTCTTCTGTCTGCCTCGTTTTCTCTTTCCTCTCATTGTGCCCTGTAAGATTGTCTTTGACAGGCCAGATGAGCGTGAGACGTGACCATACCATCTTAGTTTGCGTTTCTTTACGGTGGTGAGCAGATCTTCATATGGTACAATTGCACCTTGGATTCTAATGCGCACCTCCTCATTTGAGACGTGGTCTAAGTATGAGATTTTCAGGATCTTTAGATAACATCTGATCTCTAGGGCATGGATTCTTCTCTCTAGTTCTGCAGTCAGGGTCCATGTTTCACATGCATGCAGGAATATGGACATGACGAGGGAGCGCATAATCTTGATCTTGGACCCTATCGTGATGTTGCTGTCCTTCCAGATAGCCAGTGCAGTTGTTGTCTGCGCAATCCTGGAAAGAACCTCAGGATTTGAACCTTCATCAGAGGCGATAGCACCAAGATACTTGAAGCTTGTCACTGTGCCCAGCTTCTGTCCATTTACTCTTATTTCCTTTTTGATACCACTCGGGTTGTTTGTCATTAGCTTGGTCTTTTCAGCGCAGATTTTCATTAACTGACTTAGTGATGCTTGGTTGAGACGGTTCACTAAGTTTTCCAGTTCTTGTTCATCTCCTGCTAAGCCATCGATATCATCAGAGAAGCGCAGGCTGGTGATTGTTCTGTCTTCAACACTGACACTGCCCTCATGGTCTTCCACGGCATCGGACATGATCCTTTCCATGTAGATGTTGAAGAGAATTGGTGAAAGAAGGCATCCCTGTCTGACTCCGACTGTGGTTCTGGACCAATCTCCTATGTTGCCATTGACGGGAACTGCGTTAGTGGCCTTGTCAGTCAGGTTTTCGATGGTGCTGATTAGCTATGCGTTTATGTTGTTTATCCGCATGGTGGCCCACAAGGCTAAATGCAATTCCTTGTCGAAAGCCTTCTTGAAGTCAATGAAGACATTCTAGAGTTCCTGTTGATGCTGCAGATACTGTTCACAGATGATTCTAAGATTGAAGATCTGTTCTGTAGTGCTACGTCCTGCTCTGAAACCTGCCTGTTCTTCAGCAATGATGTGCTCTGCTTGGGGTTTCAGTCTGTTGAGGATGATCTTAAGCATAAACCTGCTTGAGTGACTGATGAGAGTGATTGTTTGGTAGTTCTGGCACTGCTGCAGATTCCCTTTCTTAGGAAGGGTGATGATCAGAGACTGGGTCCACGGTGTGGGCCATTCTCTTGTTTGCCAGATTTTGTTGCAGATTGTTGTGAGGACATCTATCATGGAGGTTCCTCCTGCTTGAACACGTTCTGCTGGTATATTGTCTACCCCAGCTGAGTTCCCTTTCGTTAGTGCCTTTACTGCAGCCTCTACTTCTTCCCTGAGGATTGGGTTGTCAACCTCTGTTGTGATCAATGGGAAGTTTAGTACAGCTTGGTCTCCAGATGTCTCCGATTGTAAAGCTCTGAAAAGTATTTCGTCCATTTGTTAAAAGTCTCTTGATCTTCTGTGAGACTCTTATCAGCCTTGTCCTGGATTGTTGTAGATCTCCTCTGTTTCTCTGTTGTCAGGTTTTTCACCAACTGGTATGCCTTTGTACTGTTATTCTGGTTCAGGCTTTTCTCGACTCCCTTACATTGGTCCTCTAACCAGCTTTCCTTCGCTCTCTTTAAGCTCTTCTTAATCCTGTTGTTAATCTCCCTGTATTTTTCTTCTCATTCAAGGTCTCCTCGCTTCCTCCTCAGTTTTCTCCTCACATCACAGAGGTCGAGGATATCTGCTGTGACCCAGGGCTTCCTTATCTTACGATGCTTGCACCACCGATAGCCGCAAAAAATAATATATTTGGTGTTCTTGAAATTAATAAAATGATAAAAGGGCTTTATAAATATAAGTTATGATGGAAACCTATACAAGAATTTTTACAATCCAAAAGACATTAATTTAAGATAGAGAAAGAAATATAGAAGATATGAAAAGAAATAAAGAAATGCAATATAAAAAGACTCTGACATTCAAGACGTCCAAAACTTGTCTTTTTAATCAAACGGAAACTATTACACTATGACTGTGATAAGATCATACAATCAAAAAAGTTACAACATGACGGTGAATAAGCTAGCATCTAGCCGTTTTGATGACAAACCTTTTCTTGTCCACAATATACATGCATCACCCTTTGATTATGTCGTACATTATAATCAAAAAGTATTCTAAACACACGAAAAAATGTGTTTCTTTGTTTCTTTTACTTACCTTACAGAGTGTCAATAACGCAAAATCGGTAAAAGCGCGAGGAAAAGCAAAACCATTAGCTCTCCTGGAAAACATAATCCAGCCAAAGTTATCCCAACAACACCAAAGACTTTAGCCATGCTAAATTGTACCCAATTCAAAAGACTGTGAGTTGCTTTATAGTTCGTTCTTGTTGTTTCTAGCACCTCTGTAGTATACAGTCTATCTAACCAACTTATTCTTCATCTCATTTATTTTCTGCAATCTAAAACTTGGACAGTTATCGGACTTTGTCCGTGCTTCACTGTCTGTCTGCAATCAAGGGTAGAAATGATGTGCACTTGGTGTCTTTTCTCCCAAAGACACGAAACGAAAGAAATAAACAGTTCGAATGGTTTGCAATTTTCTCAATTTTTTCATTGTTACATTGTTAGACTCTGTAAATTAAACGTTTGAAATATTTGCATAGTTCAATACTGGAAATCTGTGTTTTAGCTGTTACAGTACTCTGTTCAGTTTTTGCCTATTTAAGCATCATTTGTTACATTTTTAGGCTTAGTTTATAAATTGAAATGTAATTATTCTTTAGACCGTCAGTATGTTATATATTACATAACCTTTAAGTGATTAAACCCATCTTTTGAGGAAATATTAATAGTGAAACATTAACTGAAAGTTGATTGTACAAAATAAAATGGAAAATAAGGTGCATTCAAATTGCAAAGAAAAAAGACAAATCTGACATCGACTGAACTAGTGCCTATTGCATACCTTGTTAGAAGGATTATTGCAATCCCTAAAGTAAAACATGGTGAGAATTAATCAGAGGATATAAAAAAGAGATTGATAATATGGAGGGAAGGAAGCAGAAAGCAAGTCAGCGATTACACACGACAAAAATACCACGATGATAAAGGTTTTCACATTTCATCATGGCATCAAAAGCTGTATTTATAAACTTTGTAAAAATAAAAGGTTTTTCCCCAATCATAATATGCGATGTGCTCCTATTTTAATAACCATTATTTAAAAAACTGAAAAAGAATACAATCGACATTGCATGTTCCGATGCCTTGAAAAGATATTGACATATTATCATCTCATATTCTTTTCTGCAACAATCATTGAATGTCTAAAATGTTTTCCAATAGTGGTTTTCATTGTACAACAGATTAAATCACTATTGCAATATTTTCATAATAAAGGTTTATTACAATAGTGGTCTCAGATGTTGAAATTAGTTGACTAGGTGAAATATGCAACTGAGTGCGAATATACTTCGACAAGATTTGTTCCTTTCGTCATAGCATTACAATTGTTTGACGTCGGATACTCATTAATGTAACAAAAAATGGTTTCGTACAATAGATGTTATTGATCAGATCCTATTGTAATAAACAATAAAGTAATATTCTAATTGTAATATGGATGCAACGCTTAGAACATCAATTTTCTATACTTTATTACAATAGTTGTTCGATTGCAAAGCAGTTGGAATCACTATTGTAAAATTATAACAACAGTGCTTTCGCACAACAGTTGTCTCATGTGTGCTACTATTGCAAAAAGCATTATTATGGTAAGGTGTGCATGCGCAGCTGCTTTAACTGGATTCAAAATGAAATCATCGCATAACAATAATTAGGCTTCAAAAACTTCATTTCTAAATTTTACTACAATAATTGTTTCAACTGCACAACGGTTGGAACCGCTATTGTGATATTAACACAATAGCGGTTTGTAATGATAGTGGTCTCCGACGTTCTCTTATTGTATTAGTGATTATTGTAGAAAATCTGATCAAGTAAAAATATGGCCGTGTGCGCAGTTGCCATAACGAATTTTAATGTGTCATCATCACATCACAATCTTTTTGTGTCGAATTCTGCATGAATTAATTTTTGTAGCATTACAATACTTTCCTTTAACAGTGGTTGGCAACATGCACCTTTTTCAATAACAACTGTTGTAATTAACTGACCGAGAAAAAGAAAGAAAAAAAAAAATAAAAAAAATAAAAAAAAAACATAACACTGAATGTACAGCTTTCTTAAAGTATATTCACGTGACACAATGTCATCTTATTGCTTTTTTTAGAATATTGTATTGCTAAACTTTATTAAAATAGTTTTTCCATTACACACCATTTAGAACCATTATTTTTAATACAGTTACAATACTGAATATTTTACAATAGTGGTTGCTACAAGCCATCTTTATATCCAAGACAAGAATCATCTTTTATTCAACATCTGACCCATAAACAGCAGGTTTTATTACTATACTACAATTCATAGGGATAAAGAGAATATTTGTTCTAAAATTGTGCACCAAGAACAATTACAATGCTAACAATTTTTTTAAAATGTATTTCGAACGTATTTCAGAGGTAATGCGTCCAATTTACGTTGCACAATATCTTCAGATCAAAAAATAAAGCACAACTGTGTATTACCAAAAAAGGGTGGCAATGGCTTTTAGCACTCTTCCCAATAGAAAGTAAATCTGGAGTTTCTCTTTAAAAAAAAATAATCAAGAAATTAAAACTCAAAAGTAGAAGCCAACGTAGACAAAGAACAACACAAACACAACTACGAACTATACAAGCTCCTGAATAAATGGAAACAGTTGGAGAAGAATATAAAGAAGAATACGTGGAACAAACATATTCCCAAATAAGCCCTAAAACACCCTGCCAAAATGAAACAACCCAACCGGAAAGATGATGTGCACAGCTGAACGAAACCATTGAGGTTATGCGTAAACAAAATTATCATTACAAATTCAGTTGTCGACAGGATGAAAGTTGAGATGAAGATTTTGCCAGAGTTAGAAGAAGAATACTTCTCACTACAGATTGCAGATTGCTTAGGCTTCACGAAGAAAGATAATTGAAAGGATATGCTGACACTATATAATCGAGTAGATAACAAATATAAACTCTTACCGATGACATGAAACCGTGATAAAAGGAATAGAAGAAGATCTTGCAATACAAACTAAAGAACATGAAAAATATAAATTAAAAAGTCGACTAGAACGTAAAAAATGTATATGGGCACAGTTACACTGACATAAGAATTAGTTGGAAAATTTATTGCGAAAACACAGGAAGGATAAATAGTTCTTCAGGGAAATATTAACGTCAAGTGGAGGATTAATACTTGATTTCTAAAATGAAGGAGTTGTAAGTATTACCTGTCCCCCGCCTGGCGTTGTAAGATCACAAAAACTTTACAATTATACAGTCTATCTTTAATTTTTGTAACAGATCTGTAACGCTATTGGGGATATATTGGAGAGTAATAAAGTGTCAGGGTCTCTGTCTCAAAGGATAAATCAGACTATTAGATCAAAAAGGAACAAGTGAGTAATGTTGGTAAGTGACCTTGAAACTGACACGTGACACGCCGTATAGTATATAGAAAAAGGTGCCAAGGTTCCTCCATGTAGCCAATACAGTTTTTTTATTTATGAAACAAAAAATTAAAAACTGGAAATATTTATATGTAACGTTGACAGTGAATATAGGGCCCCATATGTGGTGACAAGGAAAAGAATCTGTGCCTCAAGAAATATCACTGTCGTGTCTTGTGTCACCAGGGCTTCTAGGCAAATTACATATTATCTCACAGTACCTGATTTATACACTGCATTATGTCTTTATTTTCTTTTTATTTATAAAGGTTATACAAGTATATTTACATTTATTAAAGATGTGAAAATGTACTGATGTGATATATGTTGTCTTTGTATTCTAGTTATAATGAAACATTGCTCTGAAAGTGAAACCTTAAGTTGACCGAAAACTTTGCTCATTAGTCAACGGTATGCATTTATAAACAACTTCCCTCCTTTCTTATTTGGACTAGAGGGATAACACTTATACTGATATATTCTACAGTCATTAAAAATTAAATGATCTTAATTTTATTTGAATACGCTTTATCTATTTTACTTCATTGATAAGAGGTAACAATTACGATTTGGAGACAGTAGTGATTCCATTTGATTATATGTTGCACATTCGTTTTCAAACACAAATTGTTAAAATATATACCAAAAATATACCAATATATGCTGACTTTCTATTGATGCAATTTAAAGTGACAATTGAAAGCGGAAAGCCTAAATGTTGACCTGCGACTGTGACCTTGAAGATAAGACACGACATATGAAACATGATACGTTTTCAAGTAACGATATACAATTACAAAATGTTTAACCATTTCAAACGGTTTTACAATTTGACAGCGAAAACAAAGTATGACATGCGAACGGACGGAGGAAAATGCGAATACCATATCCCCTGCTATTGTGAAAAGGCCGGTAGAAAATAAACTGACGAGAATGAGGTTTTAACTTTTCATCTTGACATTACAACGGTTTTGCTGTTAAAAACAATATGTATTGATTGATGAATTTTTATTACAAGAGTGGTGTCTTTTGAAGAATGGTTTTCTAAATTAAGAAGAACTTAAAAAGCAAAACGAGGAACATGAGAAAGTAAATTTACAACTCGACTAAAAATGTGAAAAAATGTAAAAGAGCATAGTTAAATGGACATGAGCTAGAAGATCAGATTAAAACGTTTGTCTAAAGGAACAAGAGAGACGAATCTTTCCATCGCTACTACTGTCTCGATGACGATTAGTTCAGTTGCAATGTTTATCGGTGAAACTCGAAAGTTTTGTTTTTGTTTATTTTATTCCTGCTTGTTGTGCTGGCAGTAGAATGGTCCCAATAAATTCTAAATAATGTATTAATAGTGATTAGGGTCTTACAAATATTGCTAATTGTTGACATGATACATCGAAATGGCTATCTTGTTGTTACAGGAATAGTTTGCTCTGTCATAGGTCGGTTGTTAAAAACAGTAGGTAGCATAGTATCTGCAATAGCTGATAAGGTAGCATTGTTTGTAAAAACCTTGATAAATTTGCTGCTTGCCACTTTAATTAAATGTGTGAACGACTGGAAAAAGTAAACAACAGCTACACCGTCAGCCAGCGATGACAAAATAAATGCCTTTTCCTTTATTTCGTTTTCGAATATTATTCTCGCTTCGCTCGGACTGATTTCTGTTTTATGTTTTCAATATGGTCGTACTTTAGACCATTGTCTTTCTTTTGGTTAGCTACGTTGTTATTCCTCACCTTATCGTCGTCTGTCTTTTGTCTCACAGATCGTTTGGCCGATTTTTTCAATAAATGTGTTAACTACCTCATAATGAGTCGCTGGATTGAGAGTGAGAATAAATGCATACCTTCATCTCTTGATGTTGTTATAATATCTCACAAAATATCCTCTTGTGAAATCTTGATGCTTGGTAAAAAAAAAAAAAAAAAATTCTCCGGCTACATGTAATTTTGTGTCTGATATGTAATTTGTGGAAACTTGTCATCAAATCTTTACGTCCATTATAAATGTTTCCATGAGCATTTTTATAGGTGTCCTGAACTGTAGTAACAGAGTGTACTAAGCTAGATCTGTTTCATATATGTGCACCTAAAATGCAGTTTACGTATCTTCTGATACTTTAATTAAGTCTAGCGATTCCAACTTCTGCTTGTTGTTATCTTGAAGACATAAATGAGTACACCTATTTCTTCTTCTTCCTTAGTAAGATTCGAAGATATGCCGCCTCGTGAAAGTAGTTGTTGGTTATCCACTGAATTATTTGACCTTCCTACCAGATAATTTATATAGAGTTCAACATTACCATACCATTTCAATACCCCATAATCACGTTTATGGTATCAGGAAATGAAATATTTTGTATTCGGCATATCTTACACCTATAATGGGATTGTCGGTCTTTGAGTCGTAAGATCAGTTATTAAAGGCAGACAACTCATGATTGCATGTCCGCCCATCAATGATTATATTTACTTACCATTGAAGTTGAATGGATTATAGGGGCCCTCTTGCAACCAGCTTCCAAAAGAGAAAAGACCCTTGGTATATTTGATCCCTTTTGTTTATTTGTAAAGTTTAAAACTTAATGGTTCAAAACTGAATTGGTTTGGAAATTAAACTTTCTTCAAACATTGTATATACTCGGATCATTAAATCTGATCTGATTTAATGCTTAAAAACTGAAATCTTCTTCAATCATTTTACATACTCTTCATATTCGCTTGCTTGTGATGTGGCAACTTGGTCGTTGACTTTAACGGATTAGTGATATTGGTCAAGATCAACATGCCAGACGACGTGGTCAATCGCCCAAACCATGTCACGACTCTGTTAACAACGGCAATATCAACAACAACAATAATCAATATTATTTAAGACAAATATAGTATTGGGTCTTAATATTCAGACCGTGTAATGATCTGCATTGCAAGAACAACCTGTCATTTACAACTGCTTCCTTTCCTGTTATCCTCCCGCAAGCCTATCATTTGTACTACTTTACAATAGGACCAACTGTCCAATCTAGTTATAAAAAGAAAACCATATCAGCTACTGTGATTCTTGTTAGCAATCCTAAGGCACATCAGCACTCACTAGATTAATGATACTACTTATAATACTAGTAATAATAATAATAATAATAATAATAATAATAATAATAATAATAATAAGATTAAGAAGAAGAAGAAGAAGAAGAAGACAAAGAAGAATTTTAAAATAAGCTTTATTTCTCTTGGATTCATGTGAGTAAATGTTAGCTGTGCCAGAACCAAATTATATTTGGCTTAATTTAAGTTATATAATAATGTTGATAATATTATGCACTTTTAAAATATAGAACACGGTCAATATTCCATAAAATTGAGAGGCTCGATATTTGGTTGAGAGTAATAGATTTAAAGAGTGAATATTTGTGTTTACGATAAATAGATATATGGATGAGGTTTAGGTCATACCCTTTGTACCTGCATCTCTACCAACAATGTATCTCAACCCTTCCTTCAGTGGACGTACCCACCAAAGTCCACTGGGTGCAAGGCGTTCCCCAATCAATACTAGTCAGTTAGAGTCGGCTCTTGAATGTTACCCAAATAAAGCTGTGGCTCATTGTGTTTAGGAATTATTTTGATATCCAATATACTGATTCTAAAATGACTTTTGAATCTTAAAAATTAAAGTCTGCTCAAGTTCACTCAGAGGGGAACACAAACAACGAAATATGGCTGGAATGAATTTGTAGACCATTTTTGGAACGTCAAATATCCAACCTTCATGTGACCCCAATTAGCCTTGTCCCTAAAAGCCAGGGGGTTGGCAGTTAATTACAGATTTGTCTAATACAGTTGAGTTTAGTGTCCATGATTTTATTGATCCCTATTTTTCATCACTTTCATACTCTTCTTTTGATCATAGTTTATACACATTAAAACACTGGTAGAGGCGCTCATTTAGGGAAAAAAGATACAAAGTCTGCCTCTTGCCTATTTACCCAGGTGATTCTGATTTTATGGGTTTCAGATTCTTCAATCAATACTACATTGATAAATGTCTCTCTCTGGGTTGCTCCATATCATGCAGCATCTTCGAAAGCTTTTCCTCCTTTATTAAATATTTGATAAAGGAAAAATATTATAAAGACATGACAGATCATTATTTAGGTGATGTTTTTGTTTGCAGGCCCAATATAAATGAATGTGCATATCTTATATGTGTGTTTGATGAAGTATATCAATGACTAAATATTCCTTTTGCAGGAGATAAAACTGATGGCCCTAATACAGTGATAACATTTTTAGGGCTAGAAAGTGATACTGTCAAAATGAAGTTCGAATCCATCAAACAAAGTCTAACTTCTTAATATCTCCTGAACCATACCTTATCAAAGAAGAAAGCTACTCTAAAAGAACTGCAGTCTGTTGCAGATTATCTAACCTTTCGCGCTTGGGTTATTCCATCATCTGCAGCCTTTAATAGGAGGTTTTAAAGGGTTATGCCAGGAGGAAAAATGTCCTTCCATCACATCCGGGTCTCAAACTGTATGCTAGAAGAAATACCTGCTTCGCTTTAGATACTAAAATAAATCGATGGTGTCTGCTGTATGTTTAGTATCGAATGGGTAAATGCTGAGGAGTTACAATTGTTCATTGACATGCTGGAAAAAAATCTCTTTTGTGGGGGCATACCTTTAAGGGCACTGGTAATATTTCGTATAGCCTAAACATTTTTCAGGACATCACTCATTTAGAGTTAGTAGTCCCATCAATCTTTATTTGTGGAAAGAACCTGCTTAACCACAAAGTTCTCCTTAACTTGGATAATAAAGCCTTGTTGATATTATAAATGATAAGACATCTAAGTTCGTTCGAAAGAGTCGTGACTTTACATCGCCTTTTGATCCTTAAAACATTGCAGAATTATATTCAGGTGAATTGAAAGTACAATCCTGGTAATAGTAATGAAATCGCTCATTAGACTTTAGGACTGCGATGGGACAGGTCAGAACCCTAGCATCATCATCAGACTAGTATTCATCAGTTATTGCATTGGAATATTACCGGATTGTGCAGCAGAATAAACAAATTGGTGATGGCTTTTGTAACAAGTAATACTCATAAAACGAATCCGAATGTTTGCCGTCATTTCTTGTTTCGGAGAAAGTTTTACTTACCAAGTGCATGGCCAGCCGCTTTAGATCAGATTATACAATACTTGGCTCATTTGTCAATATCATGTGTATCCTACTCAGTAGAAAAATGTTATTTGGCTGGTATCATTTTATTTTATGCAAAGCTGAACTTTTAGGTTAATAGTACACATTGCTTTATAAATGCGCAAAAGTTTGGAAGGTATACGACGCATGAAGAAACTTGTAGGTAGACATGCACCTGCTACACGCCACTGCCAATAAGACTTATAATTGTATTGTCTCAATATGAAACTTAATTGTTCTTTTCAGCACATAGCTTGGCATTCTTCCTTATCTTAATGTAGGCGAAGTTACAATGTCGCATACAAATGACAACAGAGTCATTACACTCGATGACCTTCAGTTTCATTCGTCAGATTTACTGATCAATGTGTGATTTTCAAAGGTGATCAATATGAGGGTGGGGGCACATTCTTGTGTATCCCTCTAAATCAAGGTAATACATTTAGTTTTACTTATGAACAGAAATTCCTATGTTTGCGACCCAAATTTTGGGGCCTCTTGTTTTGCCACTATGACAATTTTCCTCTTTCTTCCTATTAATTTACAGCAGTGCTAATGAATAGGCAAGAAGTCGTAGGGGTGGATACGAGATTATACGAATTTCACTCCTTCCGAATAGGAGCACCAACCGCTGCATTTACGTATGGCGTCATTGAGCATGACATTCAAAAGCGGTGTCGTTGGTCTTCACATGCTTGTAAGGGCTATAGCATATGGGCTTAAGTGCACAATGTGCTTGTTAATGTTCAAGGATTAACCCCATACTCAAGTTTGCAGGTCATGTCCGTCACAGTTGAATCTGTATAGTTGGATCGTCGATTACTAAAAGGGCATTTAAACAAGCGGCTACTAAACCAGATGGGATCTACTTTGGCCTGCAAAGATGTGGAACTTCTATTTGCTGTCATGGAGTTGAAGGATTGTTATAGTACCGAGTCGACCCAGAAATTCAAGTCCTGCTATATGTTGATTTTTCTCAAGATTTTCTTGTTCTTCATTGTGTTGCCAATAACATAGGAACAACTCCATTACACACACTATTATATGATATGAAAGGCACTCTTACTCACTTGATTCAATTATTATTGTCTAATACGCTTCTCATATAGTCGTAACTCCTACCACATAAACATTAGACATGGGTTGAGAATATACTAGTATATGTAGCTGAGCGTACTAGAGTTAGTCGATGGTTGTGTGCTACCATTTGGTTACAAAAAGGTGGGGATTATATTAAATATCCAGAGATACATCAGTCAATTGATGGCTGTTTTCTTCAGGACGGTGTTCAGCTAGCTCAATAAGGCAATGTTACATTTCTAAATGGGTGGGTTGTACTGCCTCCTTGCAACAATCCAAATGAATTTTCCATAGCTTAACACAATCAGTAGGAATTTCGTTACTGCTCTTTTGCGAAATTTTTCCCCACTTCCGTGGCGGAAGGACCCACAGGGGCAAACTAACTCTGTCCAAGTGGCAAAAGTTTCCAAAACAAATAAAATATACATAAAATATTTAAATTTATTGCATAATAAATATTGCTATGATCAACTGCAAACCAGGAGCCACGCATAAAGTTCGTGAATCAAAATTACAAAGAATGAAAAAAGTAAGAAATGATGCTTGATTACCAGGGTCTTTTATTCTGAATGGATAAGAAATATTTGCTAATATTCAAGTTTATACATTTTTCTCTCTATTTAGAGTTGTAACTAAATAGCTGCTAAAATGTTCAATATATTGAAAGTTACAAATAAATTGATATATTTGTTCAATCTGCTAGCAACTGTTGGTTGAGTTGAATGTTGAGCTCGTCATTACCCAATTCAGGTCGACAGCCAATGTTGTAAAAAAAAGAGCCGTGGTCAAATACTGTCAAAATTACGAAGTTCTCTATAGTCAGTCCCTGTCTTTGTTTTCTTTTATGCCCATCATTAATAAATCTTATCAAGGGAACAATCCCCTGTTAATCATTCCTCACCAATACTCCCATTATTATCAACAGACTTAATTTTCTTGCAAAGCAAAAACAAGCTTTCTTTGATTCAGTTTAAGTATATTAATTCATCAAATGAAATCATCTTACTAATTAAGATTTATTATTATGCTAAAATTACGTGGCTCTGAATTATTTTCAATATTCAGTCTGTTTTATTAATATTAGCCTGTCCTCGACTCAAATGATTTTATTTGAATAATTGTCCTTGCATTCAATGTTGAAAACCAGAAAGACTAGCGAAAAGATGTGACTCTTTCTTTCTAAAATTTTATTTTAAATTTCCTTGCTTTTGTAGCAAGTTTGGTTTTTACCAAGTTGAGCAGGCGACAATGTGAGAGTACTTTCTTAATTCAGGGGGAAGCCCTTACAAAGAATGTAACATAGTAATTCTTAACTATTTTTTTGTAAGCCAGAACGCTTACTCTTCCTCTACATATTGTCTACTCATTTCTAAGCAAATTTGGAATCTCGTCACAAACTGTCTGGCAAATAATAACCTACATGATATGATCTGGTCAATATAAAAAGCTATACAGAGCAAAAATGCATTATAACTATGGGGAATCAAGCAATAGATGTAAAAATGTCGATTTAACTATTGCAAAATTTTGACAACAGAAATTTAGCTCACCCAATCCTCCACCTCCCTTCCTTCCTTAAGGCTGGATGCCTGAAAAACGTTAATAAAACGTCGTGCAACAATCTTATTATACGGTTAACAGAACGAGAAAGCTATTTTATAAAAGCCGGGCTACAAATTTGACAAAAAGTATGTCGGAACTCTCTTGACTTAACGTATACTTCACTGTTTCTCCGGTTTATTCGGAATACAAAAGTGTAATATCTATATATATATATATATATATATATATATATATATATATATATATATATATATATATATATATATATATATATATATCCATTACAATTACCAGCAAACCAACATATGCATTATTTGCATTTCATTGACATTCATACTTTTGTAATTTCAATAGAAACATTTCAGTAGAGTTAGGGGGAGATGAAGGGAGAGATTTTCAAAATGAAAATGCCGGGCTACTAAGTCGACAAAAAGTATGATGGAACTTTCTTGATCTAACGTTTACTTCACCATTCCTCTTGTTTATTCGGAATAAAGCTTTTTAATACAATTGTAACATACAACATGAAACACTTTAAAGCTAATTGTATATATATATATATATATATATATATATATATATATATATATATATATATATATACAGAGAGAGAGAGAGAGAGAGAGAGAGAGAGAGAGAGAGAGAGATACAAATATACACCAAACAGAGCGGTAAGTACTCTCCATGAATCCTACAGGAGAATGTTTGATAACATCAACAAAAGTTTTAAATAAAAAAAAAATATTGCTACAATACTAACAAGCCATCATATAAATTATTTAATTTCGATGTGATTGGTAATTTTGTCATTTCAATGGAAATATTGCAATTGAACCCCGTTTATTTCAGACCTAAAAACTCATTGGGGTCTGATATTCGTTTTCAGATGTTTTTAAGCCACAACTCCCCTTATTTACCTATCTCCATTAAGGGAACTGAGTCTAGATTTCTGTTTTACATCTACTATGTCTGATTGGCAATTTTAACATCACAACATGTGACGAACATGCACTTAGTCACTTATAACCGATCAAATTTCATGTGTATGAAACATCTAGTATGACATCACCGAGAATAAACTAAAATGACAAGTTAAAAAGAATGATATTATTGAAAATATCAAAATGACAGTGCACAACACAGAGCACAAAAATGACCAGATATTCTCCATTCGCACTGAGAACTTATAAAAACTTATAAAAATCTCCCCCTCCCCCAAACACACACACTCAGCGCATGGGCTGGTTCAAAACGCTCTTTAGACAGCCGGTCGGCTAAACCTAGGAGATTTACAATGCAGCCCTGACACTTACTAACTATGAAATGACTTACCTCGCTTCAAGTAGCCTTTCGTCGCTTTGGTCGCGCTTTAGACTCTCTGTTCACCGTCGTGACAGAAGTACCGGTAAAGACGCGAACTAAACTTTCTTACCTTACAGAGAGTGTAAAGACCAAACACTATGATATACAACGCAGAATATTCTAAACCTATTGATTATACATTATTAGGATGTTTACTCACCTGGTCATTATAAGAATGTGGGGCATACCTACGCATGTATCAGTTCCACATGAAGTAGTAATAAAGTGAGAGTTTGGCTTAGCCCCCTAGAGCCCGGCGCTTACTGCGAAGAAACTAGATAATTAGTTGGTTTACAGTGACAATTTGGAGGTGCCGTTGTATGCCCTTTGGCTAAAATGTGCACCGACTGCTTTCGTATTGATGCCTTCGTGCCTTTGGCGACTTTGACTGTGGCAGACTATTAGTGGTTGGTTTAAGTATGTCCGCATCAAAGCAGGTCGGAACAAAATTGTTAACAGCAGTATTAGTAGTTATACAGACATGCAGGCTATATCAAAAAGGGCAATATCTACGGTTCTTTAAAACATGTGCTATAAAGGAAGGCGAAAACGCAAAAAATTGGCCACTTTGGCATCTCATTCTTTGCTCGTCCGTTATTAAAAGAGCATCGTATGGCGGATGTGCGTTGGGAGTAGACCTAGAGTCAAAAGGCTGTTGTTCCAAGTTTATTGCTTTCGTGATTCCTGTTGTTTCAACGGCCAAAACACAGTTTATTTTGAATTTCCAGCAAAAGTTTACATAATCTCATCGCGAGCTTGTTCTCTTCCGCAGGCTATTAATTCGTTTTTTGACACTTCGTCAATTATAACTGAAGTATATGTCTTGTGCGAGTTAGACTGTATTTCGTTTTCATGCTCGTATACCTGTCGACTCCAGCAAGGATAAGCTTGAACCATGGACAGGTGGTCTAGGATCGTGCTTTTTTAGCTTTCAGGGAGACTCGTCGGCTAATAAAATGGCCTGCAACGAACATCAGACCACAGCTTAAAGCTGTGATCTCAAGGGCAATCGCGATGGGAGCAGCAGTGGTTGTTCACAATATTACAATTCCCACCACACCTGTGCCCAGGGACACAGCCGTTAGTGTGGTGTCAATACCATCCACCGCGTTTACTGCGCGTTTTTTTGTGTGTTTTTTTTGTGTAGAGCGCGCCGCTATTCGGCCTCTGCTCGTAAGGAAGATTCAGCATCGCCGATTTTTTTCCGGCGAGAATCGGGTCTTGGATTTTTGGATATAGCAAGATTATATTTCCTTTATAAGCAGCGTGATATGAAAGTTTAAATAATCTGGAGGGGTAGGATGAGTAATCCCCCTGCTGACATGCGCCTCTAAACTGTCGTTGCGGTGTACTGGTAAGACGGAGATGATGTCAAAGAAGGCGTCAATTTACTTGATATTACTAGATTTTAAAATAAAACGGTTTTTTAAACAACACGCTCGCCAATATGCTCACCAACAGCTACAAATACCATGCCCTCTGTTCGCAGCTTCACCGACTGTTTGTTGTCTTGCCGATTATTATGATGCGGCAGATCGCGTCTTTTTGCAATATAACTCTGCTTTCTTTCCGCCGGTGAGATGAGTGATAGAGGGACCTACTGACCCAGAAGGAAAGTTTATCGCCGAGATCGTATCTCTAAATACCACGATGTCACTGTATTAACAATCTCGCCCGAAAGTCCCCAGCTGTTGTACTTTTCGCTATTGTTTCGACAGCGAAATCGCAATTATCCCTAGTTGACCGCGCATTGCCTTAAAATGCTCTGGGTGCTCCCAGTGCTCAATATTCATCAAGTTGGCGCAGATACGCTTGCATCAGTGGTTTGTATTCCTCGTCGACATCAAATTGTTTCGCGAGCTGCACCAATACTCCGTCGTCGATCTCAGGATTGGCAGGCGGCACCAATTATTCATGCTTGAGAATTCCGTCAATAATACTCCCAGTTGTGTCTATCTGATAGAGGTGGACATAGAACCGCGGGACGTTGAGGAACGCAGGTGGATTGGGTGCTACATTTGTGCCTTTTACAAAAACCTCGACGTCGTCGAACTCAAAGAGATCCTGGCTAGCGGCGGGTTAAGACACAGCTTATTGTCTTGGAAATTGGTCATGATCCTTACCCGCCCGGTTGCCTTGTTGTAGTCCGCAGTCAATCCAGGAATGGCAGCCCGAATTACTTTTTCGAGCACATGTATGTTATAATACCCATCCGGAATGGTGACGATTTCCATGTTCAAAGCAAGTGGGGACGGATGCACATCAAAGATATTGTTACCAAACCCAGCCGAAATATTGTACCATCCTGAGTCGATGCATATGACCTGTTCTAGAGCCATTGGTCCCACTAGAGGGTTGATGATTTAACATGCATTGTCAAAGCCAATACCGCGGCGATGGTATTGCCACAGGCATATCGATTTAATAGTGACGCGAACTACCGCACCGACGGATTTTTTAACTACGCCAGTGCGGAGAGAGCGCAGAACCACGACCTGTATGTTCGGGGATAGAGTTTCTTACCGGACACAATTTAGTGACATATCGGATAAATACGTGCTATCTTTCGTCAAGTGAATGAACGTCGTGGACAATTGATTCTCCGGAACCGCAGACAGCGAGATGAAGTTTTGGCAAAATCAAGTTAACTTTGCCGTTTTGTGCGCGACCACCGGTTGTGGCATCATCGTTTGCGAGCACCTGTTGCCTGCTGAAACAGCAAGACTACCCAAGAGCGCACGCAGTTTGCATCGGTTTCATGTATACTACCACATGAGAAGGATTATCACTCAGCTGGGCTTTTCCTTTCTGGGCCAAACAACATCGACATGGTTGCCTACGATCGGGTATACGTTTGATCATTCAAGAATACACAAAGTTGACTACTTCACACAGAGCAGCGAAGCTAACCAGGATTTTGTGTATTTTATGCTTGACAAGTCGCAAGGCTTTACCCAAGCCGGGGTAAAGCGTCTCAATGAAAGCGTTCTAGTGTACATTTGGGCAATCCTGGGCTCATAAACCGAAATGCTTACCTCGATAGTTAGGCCACGAAATGCCTTTAATAGTTTCGTGCAAACGTAGAAAAGACCAAGCAGAGAACGTCCCCACTCTGTTAAATAAGTACCATTCATTGTTTGGACACGCCAAAAGCAATCTAGATTACGCCCTTGGGGGCAGTCTTTACATGATTCAAACTGACATAGAGCTTAAAATGACACCAAGGGTTATAACAACCAACGTCTTATAGCGGACGACAACATGGCGATAGGTACCAATGTTGATATTAATTCGATAGGGCAGCCAGCTATTCGTAATTCAGACTTTACAAAAAGCACACAGCAGCCAAAGCCGGCAATATATGACAAAAATGGCTTTGACCCTCCGTCGCAAGACGTGTCATCAGCATAAACCAGCGCTATGCAAAAAGCACAGGCAGCAAAAGAGGCCAAAGACCACTATGCTAATAAAACGGCACTAGTCGTGGGTGGTATTGCAGCCTTTTGTCCGAGAGTTCTCGGCATCCAGGCCAGCTGCTCCATATGCATTTTACCCATTCGTTTGTGCCACACGGGCCAGACTTAGGCGTCGGGTCGACGGAAGACTGGTGGGTGGGTGGATTGGGGTGGCGTTGTACCGCCTCTGCCTGTGATTCCGAGCACAATTGTGCTTATGATAAACCCCAGTGCAGTGATAATTGAGACGGCCATAACGCCCTGTTCACAAAAGAGGGCTCGCAGCCACCTGACGATGGTTGTATCTTGGTGGATAATTTTGTTGATGGTTTCCTGAATAGCTATCAATTAGTTTCGAAGTGCTTCTCGTAAATCGCTGTAAATCTCTAGTTTATCCTCGCGTCTCATCTCCAGAGCTGCAATGCTGGCGTGTGACTGCTGTTGCTATGTTTTATCTTGCGCTTCAGCCAGCATTTTTCTTTCTGCGGTCAGCTGTCGGTAGAGCTTCACAATCTTGTTAAGAGTAATCGAAAGAGCACGGCGGTACGTCTAAAGTGCCTTGTTTATACCAAGGATTTATTTCATTAGGAGGCTGTCAGGTTCCTGTGCCGCCGCTTCCTTGAACGCTGTGTCGTCTGTACCCGATACAGCGAGTAGCTCAGCATCAGCCAGCCTGCTTGTTCGGTCGGGATCTGTTCTTGAAACGCGGCGAGCTTCCTTCGCGCTTCTAGAGATTGCGGCTCCTTTTTGATACCTTCGTTCGAAAAACTCAACGCGCTCCTCCTTGTCATAATGGAGCTAACAATTTACTCGAGTCGTTTTTCCACGTCAGCGGAATCCAGTTCTCCCTCACCCGACTCCACCCCCAAAAAACACACTTTAATGCGATGGTTCAGTACTGCTTTGCCATAAAGTGTAGATTCATGGTGCGATTTTCGGAAAATCCCGGACCTTTACGATAAGCATTAAACTCAACTAGACATTATTCTAGTCTCCTTGCGATACATCTGTTTGCTTCCATCCGGCTGGCACATCTCCGGCAGTGAAGGCATCACCATTTGAAGTTATTCTGTTTCAAAGGACCGATAGTCCTCACGAGGGCCAAAATCTTGAATTTCGAGTCAAATCCTCCTTCATCTAAGTTGCAGGTGATGTGGCTATGCTCGCTAATTAAAGAGAGGGCACTTGGATTCTAATATCACCACGAGCATGTCTCAATACGGAAACAAACTCGACCCATTCCGCTTCCTCCGCCACGCACTTGGTGCAAAGGAGCCCGAAGCACCGTCGTCCTGACTAATAACCCAAGCACCACAGACCAAAAAGCAGCTGCTGACTGTATTGACGATGCCGATGTCTGGGTTGTCTACAAGGATCTCTTTCTGACGGTAAAAGAGCGGACTACTGCCTACCAGGGTATACAAATGCCAACACTGCAAAACTACGAGTTGGACATGGCAATGCCGCTGATGCCATCCAGCTCGATGCGTCTATTGCCGACACGTTTGGGAACCGCTTCTTTCTGCCGCTAGCATTCGAACTGCTAAATGACCACATGCCATACTACCAGTCCCGCCTCTCAGCGCCTTACATTTGAGTTGACGTTTTACGACTACACTAGGGTGATCCAGAGCACTAACAAAGGGGAGAGCTACACCAGCTGAGGTATCTCTCTGGAGTTCGACGTTGTGACCCACGCAGATCTCACACGCATGATCCAGCAGCAGTACATGAGAAAAATGGCAATCTTGTACACCAGAGTGCTCCGCCATCGTATGATAGTGGTGAACAAGAGCGACAGTATGTGGAACATCAACCTAAACACGCCAGCGAAAAGCATGAAGGCAATAGTTATGCTCTTCGAGAATGTGCCACGCAAGCGATACTGATTATTTCTACAATCCCCTTGTCGACATGGTGTCGGTGACAATCAAGGGCGTTCCAAACCAGATCTATGCCCATGTGCAGGCTCGATACCACCAGTGGGAAGAAGCCCTAACATAAGGGCAAGGGAGTCTATCAAGAACGCGGAGCTGCCGGAGATCGATGTTGGTGCATTCTACTAAAACCGGTCCACGGGTCAGGAAGGCACGTCGAAAACGCAAGCAAAGGAGTAAAGCTGCAAATTGAAGAAAACAGCCTAGGCGGCAGGTGTGTTAAACATGTAATTATATATCATCATGGACGCGCAGTTCAATGCACAAAATGGCTAGTTTGTGTCAGCCATCTACTAGCCGCCACGAGTTATTTGAAAACCTACACCATACTGTGCCATGATCGTCGGCTGCCGCGGCTGTGGCAAGAGCGTGTTTGCCTGCGAACTACTTTAATCGGCATTTAAGGGCATACAAGTCGCGGTAGTATTTATGGTCAACCCTGAGGGTCATGATCTCGATGCCCTCCTTTGAGCGGTACCTCAATAGCTAGAGAAAACCACCACTCTATTTCTCCCCGACGATTGTGCTTTTCTTTCTGGCGTCTGGCATAACTAAACGTCCCTGACTAAACTTGCTTATGTCAGCCACCATGCCGGCATCAGCGTGTGGGTCATAACACAAAAATACAACGCCGTTGCCCGTGATATCCTCGAGAAGACCTCGTGGATAGCCCTCTTCTACTGCAAAGATGAAGACTCATTTAGGGACACGCTAAGAGAAAACGGTATCATTGAGGTCCCGCGATGAGAAGAAACCGTTGAGTGTCTTAAAAGGGAACGCTTTGACATGCTCCTTCTGTGCACCGAACCACCAGTGTCCTACCAGTTCGTTTCCGCCTGCGATGGTGCGCGATGTGGTGGCTTCATCGTCATACACACCATAACACTTGTGGCCTTAGGCTACCTGCTACTTAGAATCCGGCCATTAGTGACCGGTACCCAAAACTTCATAAGAGCCATGGCAGAAGCTGTGAGTGGCCTTGATATTGAGGAGATACTACATGGATTGGCAGCCAAGCTGGAAGGTACACGACGGCCACTAGTGAAAAACTCGCACAACCATCACGACCGCCTGTCTGAGCCAGAGTCTTGTGGAGCGGCGAAAGAATATATAGGCCAGCCTTTTACCTTTACGGGTCTAAAGGCGATGGGCAATGAAGAGGTTGCAAAAACATATGCCATATATGAAGCTAAACTGGGGGCCAGGATGACTACCTTCGCTGGGGTCGTCTCTGTTTGGCCTGTACAAGGCACTTGTGATCAATTTTCTGCCCATAGACAATCGCAAACACATTGTAATGGAAGAAAGCAAGACGAACAGCTGGCTGAACAGGCTTAAAAAGACGTCGAAGAATCTGTGCGCGCGTACGAATTGGCGACTAGCAGAAAAGTAGACGATGGCCTGCAACACGGTGACGAGTCCAGGCTTTATGACTTTTACACACTCTCGCCCAAGCAGCAAAAATACTAAGTGATATTTGTTGTCGGCGGTCTCACTGCCTTCGGCTACGTAGTCTATAAATATTTCTAACTGGCAATTGCGGACACTTTATGGGCCGACAAATTGGAGCGGTAGCTGCTCGTTTGCAGACCAATAGATGACGGAGCGGCCGTGAGGTTAATAGAAGGGCGTGGCAGCTATCAAAAAGGTGGCAGAAGCTGCCAAAATCTTACAAGAAGCAGGCCATGTAGCAGATTTACCTACCGACACCGCGCAAAAACCCTCAGATCGCAGTTTAATGCTTCAGCCAATAAAGAGGTGCAACATGCCCACCTTTTGTTTCTCCCGCACGACAAGGTTGGGCGATACACGTCATCTTCGAGTCTTTAGTAGATTCTCTTGCCATTTCTTTTAGTGCCTCTTCCAACTGCTGGTATCGTGCCTTGCCTTGTGCATACATCTTGTTTAAGGACGCCGTCGATCGTCACCGATACCTTGTTAATAATAATAAGATTGTAGAAATACTCAGGATCGGGTGCAACATCAGCGCTCTCTCTCTTGGATCTTATCGCTTTCAAACATTTTACTGGCGTGTTTAGGTTAATGTTCCAAAAGGGGTCTCTCTTGTTATCACCACATTGCGGTGTCGCAGCACTCAGGTGTACAATATATAGCCACTGTTTCCATCTACTGCTACCTAACCATGCGTGCTAGCTCTGCGTAGTTCACAAAGTCGAACTCCACAGAAAGACCGCTGATGGTATAGCTCAACATGCCGCACTCGTTAAACGTCAGCTCAAATGTTGGTCGGTCTGAAAAGCTGGACTGGTAGTACGGCAATGGTCATTTAGCAGCTCGAAGTCGAGCGGCACAAAGAAACTGTCTCCAAACGCGGCAGCAATAGAAGCATCGGACTGATTGACGGCAACGGCATTGCCAAGGCTGACACGTATTTTAGCAATGTTCTCGTTTTGGATTTCCCTGGTAGACCGCGTTTTTCCTCTCTTTATCCGTCAGCCAGAGAGCCTTGTAGACACTCTATACATCATCATAATCAATAGTAGCCAATTTGTTTCCTTCGAGCTCGACAACTATTTTCTTAACAATGGCGCGTCCAAGGTTTATATGACTGAACGGTTGGCGACAACCGGCGCTGTTGTGCCGTCGCTCAAAAAATCACGAATGCCAGCCTAGCGGTTCTTGGAACAATAACATCTTTGCTGCCAAGTTTAGGAAATCGAACAGTAAGATGCTAGGTTTGGTCTATGGTAATTGGGTTATTAATAACAACAATGGTGCTCCGAGCTCCTTTAAACCAAGTGCGAGCCATATGGATTGGTATGGGTCGAGTTTGTTTTCTGTATTGAGACCATATGTGCTTTTACAATTCTTGGCAAGTCATAAAAAGTGTAGTGCAATTGGTGTTCACGTGTCCTTTCTTTAATAAGCGTGTATTGTTACCTAATACAAGCCGAAAGATGGCTGAAGGTGGATTTGACTTTGAAATGGACGAGATTGGCAGTGAGGGCAATTCGACGAAGGCGATACAGAAACTCGTCAGTCCGTTTTATTCCTTACGGATATTACAGGATAGATACGCTCGGAAAGTTACTGCAGGCCGCCATTCTTGAAATAACTGTTAACTACAACTCGGCGACCGGTTGTGCCAGCATTACAATCACTGCCCCCCCCCCCCACCTCAACCAACGTCTTTGGGTTCGACAAAGACAAAAACACGACAAGAATCGATGACGACACCATCTGATTTATTTTAGTATCAGGGGTCGCATATATAGCAACTAATCCCCCGGAGTTCATCAACATCCTGCCGATCTATGTCCACCTCGATCAGATAAACACAATTGGAAGTATTCTTGATTGAAAGAAGAACACCGTGCTACAATATATTCCTGTTGGTGGCGTGTACCGTTTCCTATGGAAAACTAGATTGGCGAAGATTACGTGAAGGTGGCATCCATGAGCCCTCGATATGTATTTTCGATCAAGAATGAAGTTCAGTGAATATGCAGTAGCGCACTATCACCCTTGTAGTTCAAAATAAGCACTAGTCATCGCGCGGCAAAAAGTACGCTATGAATCTTTATGTTCCTGGCTTATTTAATATCCTCGCTGCGGCCGTCTTGGGCTCATCGCCCCAGTTTGTCCCAGAGCCTGTAATCCACAACCGTAAGGTTATCATTGTTAGCACGGCCAGCTCAGGAACCAGCGCCGACTTAAAGACCGTGTCCGTGTCCTTAACAGTCGACATAATCACGTCAGTTGGTGAGGTTACGGCAATACATGCGTCTGGTTACTATCGCTGGAATTCAACATAAGAGTTTCAGAACGTTGGGGAGCACCGATAATGATACTATCACCGTCCCAGGCGCCGATTTTTATTTCGTCAACCTCCACGGTAGTCGCGGTGATGGTACGTGGACATCGTTTTCAATCTGAGTAAACGGGGTCTTAGGGGCGCATAATGGCAGTTCTGCCATTCCGGCTAACGCCTCGCATGAAAGCCTTACCACTAGTTTTGCGTCCATGTTTTCCACCGGAGACACCATTAGGTGCGAAGGCCTCAACGCCAACGCACTACCGATGTAAGTTTTAAACACTCTAATCATCCTTGGTTTGCTACTCAAAAGCAGCAGCAATGAGACCTCACGTAGCTTGACGAAAAGCCATGGGGAGCAACCAGACACAAGCATCGAACACAAATCGTTGGCGCCGCCTGCCAATCCTGAGTTTGTCGACGGAGTATTGGATCAACTTACAAAACAAGTTGATATCGACAAGTAATAAAAACCTCTATTGGAATAGTATCTGCGCCAAATTGGAGCTGACACACCCCGATTTAGATTGGAATGGAACAAGGATGCAAACCAGATAGACATTGAACAATGAGGCCACCCAGAGCACCCTAAGTCAACCCGCGGTCAGCTAGGAATAATTGCGCTTTGGCTGTCGAAACAAAACCAAAAAGTACTGCCCTATGGACTCGTCCTGAAGGCCAAAAAAAAAAAAAAAAAATACGACGAAATTTGTGTCCTCGCCGAGACAAAACTCAACATGATTTCGGACCATATATCCAAAGTGCTACGCGTCAACGCCATCTCCGAGGAAGAGTTCAAGCTTGTCCTCGATGAAGTCGACAAATACACGGCCATGAAAAATTAAATACGGTCTGCGTCGTACAAGACATACACTTCAGTTGTAACTGACGAAGTGGCAAAATAAAAACGAGCTGAATGCCCGCAGAAAAGCCAAAGCACCGAGGCGATTATGAAAAGTCTCGCTGAAGATTCATAATAAATTGGGTGGTGTCAGTGAAACGTCAAAAATCACAGAATCGTCGGAACAACAGCCTACTGACCCGAGACCTACAGCCAGCGCAAAAAATGCGATGTCAAAGCGGTCTATTTTTGCGTCTGCTGTTGTAGCACATTTGAATGAATCGTGCCATTATTCGGTATGTCATCCATGTTTGCAGTAGAAGGTCGTGAAATATCAATATTCCTGTTAACGGTATCAGTATATACCCAATCCAACCACAACCAATGCTGCGACAACCAAAGTTGTCAAAGGGACGAAGGTATTAATAGGAAAGCAGCCAGTACAAATCTCCAAATAAGCGCCGGCAAAGAAGATCAAAATTATAATGGGCACAAGGATATCTGCTAGCCTCTATCTGTCAACCCTAGGGCAGTCCTCCTATTGTTAATGTACTTAGACCCACCCGGATAGAATTCATTCTGTTTTCGTACGGCCAGTTCCTAGGATTGTTGCCTCCACTGATTACATACGTGTATGAATTCAACCCCAATGGAGTTCCTAGGACGAAACTCTAGTAATACTGAGGTAATTCAAACATACACACAACCATGTGTTGAATTTAACCCCAAATGGAGTTCCTAGGGCAAAAAGAAAATCTCGGGGAATTTCGGAGATAATTTAAACTTTTTATAGCAGTTATATTCAGAGGATAAAGTGCAAGGTAACTGCTTATGTATATATGTTAATGTAATCAGTTTCAACCCAAGATTAGTACCACAATCGACTTTGATACTGGTTAAATTATTAATAAGAGCTAACAGTTGTATCCATCTGAATAAAAGAAGACGTCAGTCCGAGTGAGGGGCTCAACCACACAGAAAGTTGTGAGCCTTAAGATTCGGTTTCCAGCCCCCAAGCCGTCACGTCTAATCAATTGCCTTGCAATGTGCCTCTATTAATTTGTAACAAAAGCTGTCTCGACTAACAAACCACTTAAAAGTTACCTGTACGAACAATAAATACTACTTTTAACAAAACCTGTCTGGCTGTGTCATTGTCCGTCCGGGTGTTGATAATATTATCTAATTATCTTTACAGTGGATTTCGGCACAAATAGGGAATTTCCTCTGGGTGTGCACACTAAAACCCTATATCTACTGAAATTTAACTGTGTATATAGACCAGATAATACAGACCGCGCTTACTTTAATAGGGCCAAACATCCATTATTAATTGATTATATTGCGTGGCTGTGCGTAAATTGTGTTGGCCCATTTGTATAGCCCCTGTGTTTTCATCAAAATCTTTTAAATACCTGCAGATTCTTTTTTATTTTAGCACACATAATGTTTTGTATATACAAAATATTTACCTGCGTTTTTTATTTTACTTAGCAGACAGCATACATTTTACCATGTTTAAATACATAGGCGTTTAGTCAAGCGAGTCGCTATTTATTGATTTATAGTGAACAGGTTCCTATATGTTGTGGGTAGACTGGTTACAAAATAGCATCGGGGTAATGTGCAATCAATAGTGTGTTGTATATGCCAATGGCATATGTTATATCACTTTCGCCCATATATTTTGTTTTGTAGAAAAATAAAATAATCCGCTGCGGGCCGACAAGGGAGTGGGCCGGCCCTTATGTTCTGCAGAGTGGTGAGAAAGATCGGCATCTTTTTGAATCGTACCAGGACCGATTTGGGGAAGGGGAATGGGGAGGGGGGCTGTGATTCGTCCTAAAACGCTCGCACAGATTATAATGGTGGTAGGTGGGCGGATCTGAAATTTGTCAAGAAAAACATTCAGGGACTAACTTTCAGATGGGGCAAAATTCTAATCGGAAAAAACTTCTGGAAATAACTTCCCCGTGATCCTCAGATTTCGTCCTGGGGAGCCTTTAGGAACTAATATCACCGCAGAGCCCCCACACCCCGGGCCTGGCTCAAAATGGTGGTATGTCCACAAGCTCTGCTGTTTCTATATATCCATGTGTTTGACCACGTTCTCATTACGGAAAGTTACCAGGAAATGGACATTTCGCTATGTTTTCTAATGTAAAAGTTCACTCTTCGAAACATTTAATCGGACATGAAAATTTTATATGATTTAAAATCGAATTACCATAGCGATGAGTGTTCTTTCTTTAGTCTTCTATTTGGATCCTTCCGATTCACAATTATTACAAATGCATCTGATGTGATTTGCTGGCAACAGCATCACTGAAAGAAAAAAATAAAAATTGTTCAATATTCCTCTGTTTGATGTTTCTGGACGAGAAGTAACATTTTTAACAGACAGTATTTAATTTTCCATTGCCTGTTTATTGATTTTATCGAAACCTAGAGATAACACTGGACAGAATTTAATTTGTCCCACTTGACGTACAAACTTTTCTTCTGATTCATGGTATGTTGAATGTATCCTTTAAATTTGGAGTATTTATACAAACTGTCGGGAGTTTTATACCATATGAAGATTGTGAAATAGAGAAGGCATAAGTATTTTTTATTCTTTCATTTATAAGTTAGATTCATTTTACAAACATTTGAAAGAACGATTTTCTGGTAATCTAATTCTACATAATTTAAATCGGATAATATTATGTTTTAAATATATGTTGTCAGATAAAGAGTAAACACTTTACGGATCCATATCATACATCAGCATTCATTCTAAATTCTTCACTGCAAAAAATCGGAACTTGACTACACATATGTGCACCACAAGAATAGCATATATAAAATCGGATGACACGACTTCTCAAGAAAGATTAATTTGCAAGGATTATAGTACTTTAATAATGATGACACTGTCTTAATTATAAAATGTATTGGTATCGATCAAATACGACTATATCAGTTTGTAGTCCTGATAAAATTAAAAGAAATCTTGTCGTTTCTTAATTAAAAAAAAAATAATACAGATTTGTTTTCAATCTCGTCTTTCAATGCAGTTTCCATTGTTACTGCGAGCCATTAATAATAGTAAAGAAGTGGTTATTTAACATGTCGTCGGCAGTCATCCTGTACAAACACGGTACAGTCCTACCGGACAATCGATGGCACTAAATCCTTATTTAGAGGTGATTAATAAACATACATGCCTAATTATCTTACAAACAGTTAAAACTTCACAATAGACCTTGTATGTAGAAATCAATGTTAGATTTTGAAAACGAATCCAGTATGTCAGCAATGATTTCCAATCATGGCACAAAGCTGAAGTTCTCAAGACACATGTAAACCGAGTAGTCTCAATATTTCTTTATCAATATTAAATTTTCAATTTTCAGTGTCGTTATTAACAGTATCACTTACTTAGGCATGTACATAATTTATATATATATGCGATGAAATTGTGATGTTGATTGGAATAGTTCACAATTTCGACTAGAAAAACATCAAGCGCATCTGCTGCATGCTTTAATTCCAATTATTTAGTTCCATTGCCTCGGAAATGTATCGTTCGATCAATACGTGATATAGTGACATGTACTAAACAGATCCTTTCAAAATAGGATGAATTTAAATGAATTCAGTGAGAAAAGGTAATTTATTAAATTACATACCCATCTATCTCATGCCAACAGCTAACTTGCAAATTTCATTGTGCTACATTGTAATTTCCAGGGTGTTAAACTCTTTGCCAGTATGATACCTAACAGCGTGTTATCAAATGTCAAATGTCAAATGTCAATTGCAAAGAGTAAATTTAGAGTTAAAAAGACACAATATAACATTATGCACATAGGATCACTCACATGGAATCTGAAGACACGAAATTGCAATATTGTAATAACACACTTAGCAAATTCAGTAATAAATATTGGCAGTGGTAAAGATGTAACACATAATGTACATCCTATACACATAGAAAATCCAAACATAGATGCAACAATACATCGTATACTAATAGGAAATATATACATAGAGTTATGGTGGTGATCTCCTTCCATACATCTTCAGTATGCCGTAATTCTAACGATTTAGTTCCATAGCCTGTGAAAGGGTATCTGTTGATCCATAACGGATATGGTAACATGGATTGAACCGATCCTTTCAAAATAGGATGAATTTAAATGACTTCAGTGAGAAAAGGTAATTTATTAAATTACATACCCATCTATCTCTCTTTACATTCTACCACAAATCCAGACAGTCAATGTAAATAATCGAACCACCCAGAGCAAAGTCTACATACCGCATCGCTGGTCGATTTACGTCCTGTCCTATATATACAACTACCAGATAAGGTATGAAGTTCATCTATGTCCTTTACATGGGCAGTAAACCAATCAGATAAAAATGATGGATGGTTGTGAGGCAATCCGCAGGGGCACGATGAAGATATTTGTTTGAAGTGGATCCATCAGACAGACCTTACTTAAACTCATTAACTTGACAGACAGCATTGAGTGAGTAGGCTACAGTAACATTTAGATAAAATGTTGACCGATTTTTACAAAACAAAATAACTGGTACAATTCAATTTCTTATGTAGCAAGGGGATCACACGTTTTGAAATTAATATTAAAGAGTATAAAATTGTTAGTTTTATTTTTACTTTGTGGTGACATTTCATTGTTAAATTTAAACCTTATTCAATATTGACGGAGATGAAGAAAAAAAAAATGACACGAGAAACACAACTACATTAAAAGTAGCAGCTATCTTGCTTTCATGGTATGGTTTGAGATACATTGATATGTGGTGTCAAATACAGCTCAGAATACCCTGTACAAAAATATTGAAAAAGAATTTTAACAATTGAAATAAAAGAGCAGATACAGATAAGAATCATTCTTAAATAAGATATTTTAAGTCTAGAAAGGGATATATGTTTTATTTAATTATTAAATCTCTTGTATACTGCTCGTAAACTTTTTTCTCACTTATGGTAGGGGAAAAATAATAAAATGTTGAGTGGAGGAAAAATAATAAAATAACTAGACGCACTATACCCCACTGCAGCACATTCATTTTAAGTTTATTTTCTTTCTATTTTTAGTTTATTTTCTTTATTTTGTTATTTTGAATTACGTATTATTATTATTTCATTTATTAATGATACTCTCTGTTATATAACATTGATGATAATATTATTCATTACAACATTACGGTTTTGATTTGAACTTCAATATTACTACCACAGGTGAAAATCTATTTTATCATCATTTTTGTGTCAACTTAAGTTTCATTGCAATCAAACATTAACAATAAATAGTGAGTGTATACTTGCAAGTTTTGTTTATACATTTCTGCATTTTCAATTTTCAATCTTGAAGAGAGAACATATTTTTGACGCAGCTCAAGAGACACGAAAAGCGCAAAGCCTGCTATTATTATAGTGTGTATCTTCTGAAAAGTCGAGCAACTGCAGTCTCTAATTAAGAGCGGTGTCAAGATATTGCCTCCGAAATTACCCGTTGAAACTTTTGTTTTGCTGATGTTTTTTATAATCAAAATCAAGACTAGTTAACATACCGGTAAGTTAATTTCCCCCCACGATAATCAAGCAAGGAATTACTTAATTTATTTTTTAAAAATATCTTTAATACCACTACTACTGCAACTAAAACATTCAAGGTACATAATTCTTTCTCCGACATTTTCGACCGGCATTTCGACCAGCACACTTTCTTCTTCAGTATTTATTCTCTGTGCTGATGTTAAGATCCAGTTGGTAAAAATAAGTCACAGGCGACAGCCAATAATTTAATGTTGTTGTCAAAATAATTAAATTGGCGGAAAAGAGGAGAAATCACATTTGTTTATAGTTTGGGGTTGCATTACATATTGTGGTATTCGGTCTTTGGTACCAATGGATGGTAATGTTAACTCCAAGAAGAATATACAAACCATGGATGACAGCTTGTGACTAGTAGTAGCAAAGTGTTTCCAAAACAGCATTGGGTTTTCCAAGATTACAATGTAGTACCCCATCAGTATAGATTTACTATGAAATAGAAAAGAGCGAAAAGTATCCGACTTCTTCCTTTGCCATCGTAAAGTCCGGATATAAATATAATTGAAAATGTATTCCGGATATAAGTTAGCTTAGGAGACGGGCTTTACAGATCAAATTTAGAGATGGACTGGTGAAGGTATTGGGAACTTCTTCACTCCAACTTATATAAAATCGCTGTATAGAAGCTTGCCCAGATAATGAGATACTTTTTGAGAGCAAATGGACCCGTCACAAAGTAGTGAAAGTTTCAGATAAATGACTTTTAATATTTAACACCTAATTAAATGCATGTATTTGTCAAAGAAGCAATATCAAGAAGTATGTAGGCTATTTTTGAGAAAAACTTATGAACCTTGAATGTACTACTTCCACTTCTTTTTCTTCCTGTTCTTCAAGCTTATTATGATTATTATTATTATTATTATTATTATTATTATTATTAGTAGTAGTAGTAGTAGTAGTAGTTATGTAGATATAATATATTTATATTGTTCAAACCTCACCATGATGTGCAAGGAAGAGGATTATTCCCAACTTTGTCAAAACATGCTATAGATAAATAAATAAATTAACTATTGCCCCAAAACAATCCAAGTAATAAAAAGAGTATGATGTGTGTGAATGTTATGGAGAAACCTTCACTTACTACATTTGAGAAGAAAAGAAAATAAATGAAAAATAAAAAACACATGACCACATTTTTACCACTGAACTTGATAAAAATGACACAAGTACTACACACACACACACACACGCGCTTGTATTGATATATTTGTGAGGACCTTGAAATATGACTACATTTCGAGAACCATAAGAAGGAATGAAAGTATAGGTTAGATAATTGAATGTCAGCTTAACTACAGTTCAGACAATACCTGTATCACTTCCGTTTTGCTGTATCTCTCTTTAAACATTATGAGGACTACTCTTACTTTACCGTCAATATGAGGAGATCATTGTGAGGACCAATTACACACACTCAAAGAATACTATCAACCTGAGAACCTGAACCTTTTTTGTTTTTTTCCTCCTGTCTTGTAAAAACATAAGAAGATATTCATTTAAAAACTTTGTTATCTTAAATTAATACTACATACAGAGTTTAAATGTTCAAATCTTACAAAAATAAAATTTTAAGATATCTGTCAAACAACACCACCTCAGGCACTGTTTTACAACTTAATGACCTCTCGAACTATATGATTAGTATGAGTAAGTATTTGTGAGGATTGACACAATCATAAATTACCATCAAGTTGGGAAATGAGAAATATAAGTGTTAATAAAAAAATTTCCATCAACTCAAGAAAGCGAAAAATGAAAATTTAAGAATATCAAAGCTATCTGAATTGTCAATTCATCTATTAAAATAAAAAATTAACATTGAGATTTAAAAAAATTAGGTTGGGACCAAAGCAACAGTCCAGTTACTGTTTCAATAATAATCAGAGGATGTACTTATGAGGGCTTCTTCATTTTTATAATATGAAAGCACAATCAGTTTCTTAAATGAGACAGATTGTTACTCAATGAATAACAACAGGACTTTACAAATTGTATAAAAGTCAGCTGCCCAGGGCAAGCTGACTGAAAACTGAACTTGCCTTTAGGAGATTTTAGCTTGAGCCATTATATTACAACATAATATTACAGCTAAAGTTAGAACATTAGGTAAAATAAAATATGGGATATTTTAAGGAAATTGCGTTATATTTATTTTACAAATAAAGAATCTTTGCTCTTCTTTTTATCTTTGTTTATACCTTAAATAAATATGCCAATAATTAAAGTTATCAAAATAGATGTGTAAATAATACATGAAGATAAATATGTACACGAGACGAAAAGGAAGGGTTAAAATGCATAGATATATGCATGTATACAGATGGATAAATATATCAGGGTTTTTGGGAAATATCTAGAGTTTTAAGAGAGAGAGAGAGATAGAGAGAGAGAGAGAGAGAGAGAGAGAGAGAGAGAGAGAGAGAGGGGGGGGTAGGTAAAAGACCTTGAAAAGACAAATTTAACAATTATTTTTCTTTGAAACAGGTTCATTGGATTTGTTTGTGGAAATTCTAAGTTTACTTTTCTATGCCTAGATATGCTACCAGACTAATCTCTACAATAAAGAAAGTTAGACTTTTTGTAATGATTTATTTATACTCACAACTGATTGATTTGGAAAGACTTATTTTATCCATTTGATTAACAATTATCACCTAGTCACCTTGAAATCTGCAACATGCATTAAAACAATCTTTGATAAGCTGACTTTTGAGAAGGATTTGAGAACACTAATTTTTATTAATTTAATTATTTACCAAACAATAAGTATGTATTGGCCATCTGTAAGTATCACGTACACAATTAGACAATAGATGATAAACACCTCTGGAAGTGCAAAATTTTCGGTAGATTGATCCAACATTTAAAGAAATTCAAATGGCTAATCATTATCAATGAGACCCTTTATTTTGAAGCACACCTGCCAATGAAATCCCACACGTGTTATATTATTAACATGTGTTGCCTAATCACCTTTAAACTGGTGACATGCATCAAAACAATGTTTGAGAAGCCGACTGTTTAGAGTCGGGAAGCTCGGCAGATATCGAAGCTCATTAAATTTCCATGGCTACGTTATGACTTGCAAGTCGGCAAATCCCGTATATGTACTGATATTTCAATTAAAATGTAACCGGTAAGTTAGAATATAAATATGTATTACCTATTTAGCAAAACTTGCTTCAAATTGTAAATATTCACATTATCATGGCACAGGCTACAAAATAGAAATGATAAACTTTATCAGAGAACGTGGTACATGTACACATTAAATAAAGGTGCTGATATATGTACTATGGCGAGATTGCAGATTATGAAAATTGCAGGACATAAAGCATTACGAACTGAACACAGCTTCTATCTCTCTGAATGTTGTCGCCTTGCCAACGCGAGCATGCCCGAGACTAATTTGAGCTTGTTCCTGGCGTCAGGCTAGTGGATTTATAAAGCGCTGATAACAACAGCATGAGGAACTATTGTTATTGTTATGCGCCAAATTAAGGACTTGTGTTAGTATTTCATGATGAGATTTACAATTATGAAAATTATACGAGACGGGGGTAGCAATAAATCGGATTCAAAATCTTTTAATATACTACTTTTAGAACATCTAGACAATTTGCATAAAACTAGAGCTTATTAACCTCGGTTTTTTCATGTATTTATTGAATAGAATCAAACATATACTCTAAGTTTGATTATCGATGTTCAATTGTTTCCATGCATTCTATTACATTTAGACAGTTTCAGATATTTTGTTCACAGGCTATTCCTAATAGGTGATAACAAGTTTATGCTCCCTCATCCCCCTAGGAAGATTAAAATTTGGGACTAAAAGTAACACTGTGGTGGCCGTATTATACGTCAGATCATCATCATTTTCGTTTAGGACCAACTAGACATCACAAGAAGTTTTCTCGTAAAAACCCGATGTAAATGTGACTTTAAGGAGTAGTGACAAGATTTTCAAGATGGCTGCCATGGTGGCCATACTGTATTTCAGCTGGGCACCATTTTCATTTAGGACCGTCTAGGCATCATAAGAAGTCTGTTAGTGATAATTTCACATTGCTATGACCATCCATTCAAGAGTAGCGATAACACGATCACCCCCACCAAGCCCGAACCTATTTAAAAATGAATATATCATTCAAGCTTTAAGCACATGCATTTTCCTAAAGAATCTAAGGGAAGTTTACAATTGGTTAACTCCAAAACAGTTATAAAATTAGATTTCTTTGTGTCATGATTATGGACATTATCTACAATAAAACAATAAACTACAAAGCAAGACATACATTTCCAGAAAGACTACTTTAATTGTAATATATCATGATTACAGTATCATATCAAAACATAATCTAATCATGAAAAGTTACAAATGTATGCAAGCTTAATATAAATTCTTAAGCAAATGTTCTATAGAACCCCGTGTCTCACCTGCCTCCATACGTTCATTAAAGTACATCCACCGAGCCCTTCTGCCTTGCAAAAACTTTAACATAAAACTTAATGGATCTTGCTGCTGCACCATTGCAACTGGACAAGTGCTACCTATGCCTCACCATACTCATGTTGTTGAGATAAATACTGAGTTCAAATGATTATTCAACATTGTTAAACAGAAGCCATAATTAGATACATGAATCTGTAAAGTATTAAACTTGACATTTTGTTAATAAACCGAGTGCTAATATAACACAATACTACATTATGACTTATTTTCTATATTAAGAAAGATATTTTGCAATTTGTTTAATGTTTCGTATGTGATCACAAGCAACAAACTGGTGCCTGTTCTCTTGATTAAGCTTAAAATGTACACCGAGTGCAATAATCCTCTATGCAATTTCATGTCAAGACAGCCTCTTGAACTGTGCCTTTTGCCTCATGCTGGTGTCTTTGCAAGAGAGCATTTTCTTTAAAGAAAGAGTTGAGAAAATTGTTTAAGAGTTGTTAAAGAGAGCATGCTTGAACTAAGAACGTTTGTTTAAAACACAATGCTACTGACTTGCTCAAGTGTGGAGTTATATAACACAGCACTTAAAATGTTTGTTGAATATGCTCTACAGGAAATCAGTTTTCAATTCTGCCAAGTGTATCAGGACAGACACACATTACTATAGAGCAAACAAACTTACTCACTGTACAAAATATATTTAGAAAAAATGTTCAACCAAGGATGTTGCATTTTCACAGGGACTAACTTTTTATATGCATCAAATTTAAATGAAGCATAAATCACTAGTACCACACATGTTCACCAGCAGCCCTTGTTAGAATAAACATATTGTCTAATTATAAATTAATTGAAAATGTTGTTAACATATATAAAAATATAAGATTCCACAATATTTAGTTGTTTTAAAAAAAAAATAGTGTTCCCTTTTGTTTGGCTCAACATAAAATCCATACAAGTAAAACCAGCTAAGCAACTTGCTGTTATAACATTCTTAACATCATTGTGACATTAACAATAGACATAAACATGCAAAGCTGCATCCAACACAGAGCCAAAAATGCTACAGTCTACTAGACATGAATAGCCCTGTTTGCAGCCATTCATGAAGTCAGCAGAATGTACAAATACAGATAACAGTGAAATACTTATTGAATAATGATGGAGTGCTTTTAAAGCATTGAAGCTTGGCATTAGAAAGTGTTAACTTTTTTTGGCTCGTACCATTATATAATACAGGCAAGAACGGATAACTACCATCTTTTCTTCTCAAGGTCAAGTCATGCCATCAGATAATAGTTCCTACAATGTGTTATTTTCATATTCTTCTGGGACGAACCCAATGAGCATGCTTCACCTAAATTTCTCGTGCCATGTATCTGAACAATTTCATTGACTTTTATTGCAAAATACCACTGTGGAAACAATGTACTGCCTGAAAGAGTATGAAAAGCAGAAGGGATTCCCCTCTTCATTGGTCTAAATAATACACTAATCCAGTTATCTTCTTTCAGATACATTTTCTGACTAATGAGATGAGCAGAATTCTGTACAGCTGTAAACTTCCATTCCCTAGCTCTGTTTTCACTGATCTAAGTCGTGCTCCAATTCAGTTTTTAGATACATTTTAGACCAATGGGATCAGGGGAATCCCATATAGCTGTAAACTTCAGTTGCCCTTTCTCTGTTCTCAAGTAAGTGATTCATCGTTTTTACAGTGGTATTCTGTAATACAAGCAAATATGGTTGCTGTCTGTCCCTGTACATATCATACAGGTGGTACAAAGCAAAGATGCCTACTTTTACTAAGTCCCATGTCTCTACTGTGAGGAGTGGCTGAGACTCAAGATAAAACACAAGAATAGAGTAAGTAACTTACTTCAGGAATGATATTGTTATTTTATAAAAGTGCATCTTCAAAAACATGTAACAATTCTGCAGCAAGTATCGCCCATGACTTAACCTTAATTGCAAAGGTACAGAAACATCACTGATATAAATTCCTCACAGTGACCTGAAAAGCAAAATTAGCACTTCATGATAGTTAAATAAGTATTCCATCATACTTTTATGACTTCATTATTTAAACAGAGCTGGATAAATGAACCAACTAGTGATGCATTTTTTACAACACCCATTCCATACTATGAAATACAAATTATTCATCTGCAAGTCCAACAATACATGATTTTTTTTGTTGTTGGCAATAACAGCAGTTTCAACACATTTCAGACTATATCTTATCGAGGAAATGGGAGCTAATTGTCTTTCTCAAAGGCACACCAAAGCAGCTGACCCGGGCTTGCCTGGATGGGTAATTAACTCATGACCCTTGGATTATGAAACCCCAAATGAGTTGCTGAGGCTCCCTGCCCAACAATGTTTTGATCCCAAAGTAGTACAAGTAAATAACAGCAGGAAATCGAGGGAAAAAATTAAACATTTAAATTGCAATCTGTTTTAATCAAACCATCTAGATATGCATACATGAATATGACTCATATTTCATTGAATATAATGAATGGCAGTGTAATCATTATCTCCACAAAAATATTTAACATAAAAGCAGCAATGCAAAAAAAAAACAAAAAACAACAACGTCATTTCGGTCAGTTTCGAATAAATACAAGATGATGGCCATAGTTTGCATGTCGAGCCCAAGCTTGAGCTATATTCTAAATGTTGGATAAAATGGTATTAAAATGAAAGAAAGCAAAATAAATTACCACTAAGGGCAATCCAGAGTGTGGACAGATGGACAGAAGGAAATAAACATCCAACCAAGGGGGACGAGCCTTGATAAAAATGACACCACAGGAAGACATTTGCAATGCTACTTCATTATTACATGAAAACATCAAGTAACCTATATTAATTATCTATACTGTATGAAACAATCTCTGTTATAATCAGACAAGGTAGTTCCTTCCAAACTGGATGAAATGTCAGACTGTCAATTTGTTTTTGGAGAAAAACATCAAGAAGCCTAAAATATATCATTTGGTATGTAAACATATTTGAGTAATTCAAATGACTTCATCCAAAATAAAAGTCCGAATTTCCAAAGTGTAAGAAAATGCTGAAAAATCTGAAAATCACTTAATTGGTGTGAAAACTAATTGGGTTGTTTACTTATTCAGAGAAAGAAACAAACAAAAAAAAGTAATTTGTATTATCATGCCAACTAGATTTTTTTCCTTAAGTCCAAACAGTGCAAAATACTGACAAGCATGATAAGTGGGCAGCATACCTTTGAGCACACTGTGTAATATATATTTTTCACTCAGAATACAAACAACTGCTTAAAAAGCTTGAATTTAAATATGATATAATCTCATTGATTGACATTTTAAACATCTGATAAACACAACTGTAGGATAAACAGATTCATCTGAAAGATGTTTAACAAGTTCAAGTTTTGCCTTCAGAAAATTCAGACAAACTTATGTTGGAACAATGAACTCTTACTGTACTTACATTTAAGGTGTGCAAAAATATTTCAGCCATTATTTCATTTTTCTTAAGGAAATGTCTAACTTAAAAACTGCTGTATACTTCTTACCAAAGTATACACGTATCAATGTAATATTGGTAAAGAAATTATAAATCAAACTTCTTTAAAACTAGTATGAAAAATATATACAGAAAGAGCATACATGTTAAATAAGCAAAATGTAAACAGCATGTTAAGCAACAGTGATGAATAATTATATTAAGTAATCACGACTTATGAGACAACACTATATTTTCAGATGAAAATATTAAAATTCATCTCTTTGAAACTATGTAATACATTTAATGCTTTTCTTATTGACTGACAAAAATACAATATTTTGTTTTAAACCAATGAAAAGTACAAATAATAGAACTGTAAATCTGAACACCAGGTTAAATTTGTATGGCCTGAATGCAAATTAATCAAATGACCAAACTGAAATAAAAGAACAAATTGTAATCACAACTGAAAATACATCCTTTAAAATCCTACTGATAAGTGAGAAATTTCAACAACAAATTCTGTGTCATTTGATCATGTTTTGAATTTTGAATTTTTGAGGTTAAGGTTCTACTTTTTGATCTTTAACAGATTTTGATTTTGAAGTTTTAACACAGAATTTAATCTGACTCCATGCGCGCCTTGCCAGAATAGACTCTTTCCTCTTGGCCTGTTTACGTGCTGCTTTCCCTGGCAGTGAAGCAGTTCTCATAAACTTCCCCAGCTGTTTCAACCGCTACCTTCTCCTCTTGAGACCATGGTACTCTCGTGGTTGTCCTCTTTTTGACTTTCATACTTTCATACTTGATGCCGACTTACAGCTTTTACCTATAAAGAAATATTCCTTTTAATTTCAGGTGTTACATTCACAAAACATTGATACCATTGTTTAAATAAGATTTCTTCAACTGTTCACTTGTATGCAATGTAAAGAAACCAATATATGTGATATAAAACATTACAGTTAGTATCTTAAGTTCACTGTGACAAATATATTATTGCAACATACTGTCTAATTTGCTCGAACAGCAACTTCCGTACGTCAGCTACCAGTGGATGTCATCCACACGCATTACACTATGTAAAAAAAGTTTAACCTCAGCATAACAGCCATCTTAGTATAAGAACTGTAGCCAGAAAAAAAGTGAACAAGTTTAATTTATAACATCACTAAGAACGCCACATCAAATAACAAAAAAGGAATACCATAACATCAGCTAAATATGATTTAGATATACTGGAATCAATACTAGTTTGACATACAATTAATTCAGTTTAATGCTGTGGGATAAAGTCCTCACAGTTTTTTAAATTAAACACAGAGTAAAGTACAGATGTTCGCATTAACTGCGATTTCTTTTATTTTCACGTGAAAACCTTTTGTGGTCTTGCAAAAAATTACATTTCTGTTACTGCCTTAACGTTCTGAAAAATAGTTATTTTGATACAGCCAAGGGTCCAAGCGTAACAAGTCATAATCATGTCATTTTGATTTGCGTCTTGTAGATATTACACAATATATATTATAATATTAGATATTATAATATACCTTGCCATGATTTGACCTTTAAAGTTGGGACCTGACTATCAAGTATGTGACAGTGTCAAGGCATGATGTATATTTGCGTAAAGTTTCATCATCATATGAAGCTAAAACACTACATACCAGACACTGAAAACATTACAGAACAAATGGTCGCTGTACATGACACACTGTCTAGCCATAATATATATCTGGGTTTAATATAAGCAACATGACAAACGAATGGACACACAACACTGCAGAATAATAAGCCAGACTTTGGATGGCATACATTAATGTTATCCTTCCAACTTTTTTTAATGATAGTGACAAATATTGGGTGGCAAGGGGAAGAAAAACCAAGCATCAGTTTCTTTTCACAAGTGAATGAGTATTATGCCAAGTGAGGTCAGTAAAATTAAACTAATTATCTGGAATTTTACCTAGCTTAATGTACTTTATACCTAAAATTTGTTCTTTACATCGTTTTCCGTTATCTGGAGAATCATTTATCAAGTACAAAATTGGTGTCTTCCAAGAAGTCAAGATAATCAGTCTTTGGTTGTATTGTTACGACTAGGGGTAATGTAACAAAAGAAAAGACTCAAACAAGCTTTCAAGATTTAAACAAAAATATTTAATTTCCTAACATATTAAAATATTTCAACAAACAATCAAAGTGAAAGAATTAAAAATAACTTACAGTATAGAATATCCTTAAAAGTCCTAAATTGTTCTAAAGTTGACTGATCCGGAAGTTAATCCAAATATTCCGAATGAAGTAGGTTCCGAATGAAACCTCCAAAGTGCTGATGTATTAACAAGAATCAGTTATATCCAAGTGTTATTAATTCCAAGTAATCCTTGTGAATATGGAATATCACACAAGTTCAAGAGATGTTTCCGATAATTCCAACGGAGGTGAATAATTTTAAAGTTTAAGTAGCAGTACTAAATCCAAAATGTACTGTGTTATAATATCACTGAAGCAGAATACCATACACAAAATGAACCATACTCGTTTATGACCTCTCAGGCTGAACGTACTATGAAAGAATGACAAACGCTGCAATACATCCTATTATATAGTCTCTGACTGCGTAAATCAAATAAAAACCCAATTATACTACGTCTCAAACAAACACATCAGAATCGTGATCTTAAACTCTAATTTCTGGTCAACAAAACGAATCACTCCTCGAATTGTGAAATCTAGGTCAGAAGTTCAAAAGTACAAATTCTCACGCGCTAGATCACGTGACATGACTCATGTTTAACCGACAATATTGATTTTTCCAAGACCAATGTACTTGGTCACATTGAAATTACCGTGTATGTGCACTCTGCTAAACGACACCTATTAGACTATTATATAGAGGTCATAAACTAATAAACCTATACCATTATTTAAAAGAAATGATACATAATTCCGTAACACCTTCCCCCTTTTTTGAAAGAAATGTCTTATAAAATAAAACTTTCTTTTGGCAAATACTTCTACCATAAAAGTAATTGATTGCATAACAAATAATACTACATGATACAGTCATATATACAAAACAATGCAAACTGTAAAGTTATGCACGTGAAAATGCATCAGTGTTCACATTGTCCTTTCCGTTGATGTGCTTGCCAGGCACAGAGAATTCAGAAATAGCCTTCACCTTAGCTTCTATTGATTTTATTTGCCCATGTCCCACAACATGCCCTAAAAAGGTAACACAGGCATGACAAAAGTCACTTTTATTCAAATTGATGGTCAAGTTTGAAGAACTGCTTAATTGTTTTCATGTGATCTTGCCACGTGTCGTTGTAGATGATGACATCATCGATGTAAGCATCACAGTTTCTTATTCCAGATGTTATCATATTCATCAAACGTTGGAAACAACTTGAGGAACCCTTCATCCCAAATGGCATGACTTTGTTTTGGTAAAGTCCATCTGGAGTCACGAATTCAGAAATTTCTTTTGCTCTCTCCGTAAGTGGAATTTGGTAGAATCCCTTCAATAGGTCAAATTTTGTGACGTATTTGGCATTTCCAATCCTGTCAATACAGTCATCAATTCTAGGAATTGGAAATTAATCTGTCTTGGTGACGCTGTTTACTTTTCGATAATCAGTACACATACGGAAAGTCTTATCTGGTTTCGGCACTAAAATACATGGTGAACTCCAGTCACTTTTACTTGGTTTAATAAAGTAATTTTCCAGTAAATGCTGAATTTCTTTCTTCAGATAGTCTTGTTTGAGATGATTCATCCAATCAGGGTGTTGCTGATGGCTTTTATGACATCCTTGAAAACTTGAGGATTGATTCAGTTCTTCAGACTGCTGACGCTCATGTTTGTATCCTTTGCTACCACAAGAACACGTGCAAGTTCTCTCAAGTTTTGCTTGACATATTGGAACTGGTGGAATTGTTGGGCACATTTTGCAAACATTTGTTCACCTAATCTTACTACTGTGCCATTCATCCTAGCAATAAATGAGATTGTATCATTGGCCATGATGCTCAGGATGCTTGATTTGAATTTTCCTGTGCCTCAGATGAAACTGTCATGAGTATTGCACTTGCTTCTTGATGCCGATGATGCTGGGACTTGCTTTCATCGTGAAATCACTTTGACCTCTGAATGGAATTTTTAACATGTCTCCAGAGATCCACCTCCAGAAAGAATCCTAAACAGTGCTCACATGGTAAATAGCTGGTGGTATCAGCTTCTGTTGATGACCTTTTGTATGGTATGAAAGTGCCAGTTCCATCATTAAGAACTTTTATGTTGTAATAATAGTCCCCTCTATTCAAGAGTTCTCGCCATACAGCTTTTCTGGCAGTCGAGTTTTTGGGAAAACTCAATGCCTTTGAAACATCGAGTTCATCTTTATGCTTTTGTTCAAAATGACGAGCCAATTTGGAGTAGTTTTTTTCACAAAAGACACAGCTATGTTTTTTGTCCCATACTCTCTTTCCACAATGCCTTTTTGATTTCATTACTTTCAGACTTTGACTTTTTTTGGTCTCTATTTGTTGATGTTGCTGTTGGCTTCTACTAGTACTGGAAATATCTGCACTATCATTCATAGTATGAACAGGTCTATGGGAATCTTGTTCTGACTCCTGGAGAGAAGGTATCTCCATTTCCGTTGGAATTAAATCTGAGGGACAACTTTCTCTACCAGATACATGCTTTTTCTGTTTGAAGTGGTGAAAAATGTTGACCTATAGAGCCCTCTAAAGCTGAAACGTCCATTTTCCGACATAATATCAGACTGACTGAATATATCCGATTCGTGGGGAGAAAAATCTCGGTCATTCAGATCTTCAGAGTCCGATACATTGTCAGCTTCACAGTAAATTTTGCCTGACTCCTCTTCAGCACTGGAGACTTCAAAGCCCTGACTCAGACCTTTAGTCAAGATACTGGCTTGTCCGTCACTTTCATTACTGTCCTTTAAGCCCTCAGAGTACTGACCAGTCCATCAACAGCACTGGGGTCCTTTGCTTGACAACTCACAGCTAGTAAAACAACACAGTATAACCAGTATCAAACGTGTTCAAGTCTTCAAATAAAGTATTTAGGCTTTCACATTCTTTTGATGTCTATTCCAGATAAGATATGAAATACTACAAGTGAAATTTGTCTTGTTTCCATATAGGATTGATTAAATGAAAGCCTTTGACTTGCAATTAGTTGCAGATTAAAACAAAGTAGGTAACGAAACAGCTTTATAATCATAAAATACTTAGAAGCATAACAATATGCAACAAAATGAATAAATTTCTCCTGCATAAAGACCTAGATACTTCATTTTAAGAACTAGATGGAATCCATCTAAAACAAATCTATGGATTGTTTTTTTTTTGTGACTTGCCAACCCCACTATCACACCTTGCAACCCTAAAGCTGCATTCATGCATCTGAACCTTTGTTGTCATCTAGTAATCTTCCTAAAATGTCATATCAGATATAATCACCCTCTCTGAATCAGTTTTGATCAAGTTCATGTTACAAGGAGCCATCAATCACATTAGCCACAACCAGGATCCAAAATCTTTGATGTCATCTACTTATTGTCATAAAACAAAGCCGTGTAGATGACATGCACGTTACAAGGTTAACAAAGTGATGGACAAATGATGCATTCCAGTATTTTTCCTCATTACGTTGCACTGAAATTACCCAAATGTAGCATAAAACATAGTTTACTCATACAAAAAATGCCATGAGCAAATGAACATAATAAGCAACCTAATTGCTTTGAGTCACAGGTCTGCATTATGAGGGAAACAAATACATCATTCACTTTTTTTTATATCTTGTTATTTATTGTTGAAAATGTTTGCTACGTTTTGCTAACTTCTGCTTGCTTTTTATCACAAATACTTTCATTTGCAATTGCCAAAACAAATTCTGTTAGATAATGGACAACCCAGCTCAGTTCAAATTCCAGATGTTTAGGAAAAAGCTAAAACAACTGGGCCATAACTGACCAAAGTTTCTTGTTCCTAGTTTTAACATTGCACACATAAGCATGGACCATCTCATAATGCAAGCCTAAAAATAAATAGCATGCATTATAAGAGGAAACAGCCAGTACTTGGAACTTGTACAAACAGTCAATTGCATCTGCACAACAGCTGAAAACACAGAAAGACGACACACAAACAACTGACATAAGAAAGATCATAGTATTCAGTGGTAGTTTAAGTTGTTATGTATTGTTGCTTTTCATGCTTAAACATACCTGCGAAAAGTAAATTGTGCAGCTCCCGCCCGACCCCCCCCCCAAAAAAAATTAACAAAATATTTGCTACAATTAAATACAATTATAGTAAGACAAAAATGTCATAATTCAAATGTAAACAAGTCATCTAGAGATGACATATCCGCCACATATGCAAAGACTCCAATGAAAAATATCCATGGTCCAGTACTCGAAATTATTATACTACTTATGCTAGCCGTATGGTCAATTACCCTCAATTTATACACTATGTTTGGCGAACAATACTCAATATAATACTACTTTCACCACATCATAACGTAACAAATATACTGAATGCAGAAAATTCTAAGCATCAAAAGATACATCAGTGCAACTTTCTTGACATGTGTACCAAATTTTGTTGAAATACCTGGAATGGTTTGGGACTTATGCTTCAGAAATGAAGATATTTATGAATAGAAAGATTGATTACAGACAGACAGATGGATATATCAGAGGGATAAAAAGGCAACCCTTGGTTAGATTGACAATCGGGAAGCCATAAAAACAGAATTTCTAGATCTCTATTACCTGCTAAAATGTTTTTCTTTCATCGCTGAATTAGATGCAAAACATCTGAATCTGAGTTAAATATGCATCTTTTTACGGAGTTCTATGAAAATTAAATGACATCAGATTGAGACAAACTAAAAACAACAAAGGAATTTGCCAAACGGAATGGCATTGCATGATACATATTAACAAAGTTTAATCAATGTTAGCACTGAAACTCATAATATCAAAAAGTTTACTTTGCAGCAAGGTCATTTCAATGCAACAAAATTATAAAAGTTACCTTTCTCCATGGCAGTCCAGGGACATTATAATCATATCTTATTTCTTCCCCTGGGGAAATATCACTGACTGCAAACATGCATAGATGTGGATGCCGCTCCAAAGCTATAATGTTCATCTTTACATTTTTGATGGCTCCTATGGTATCATTCACCATTCTGCCCATGGAGTATTTTTGATTTGTGGCATCTATACTGTATACCATGAACAGCGGAAAAAATAAACATGTAAAACTACATACTATATTTTGGTATATGATTGGCAGTAAATGCACAGAAAGATTAATCAAATAAACGTGTCAAATACAAGAAAAAGTTCTAAGACCACAAGTGCCAAGAACTGAAAATACATTAGAAAGTTTATAAATGCAAAAAGTTAGGTCGTGGATAACAGCAATGAATCAACATGTGGTGATGATAATAATATTATTACTTCTAAAAGGTCACTCACAGATGTGTGTTTGTTTTGACATTTTCTAAAAAGGTCACAGTCACAAGAACCGAACCAGGTTTCTGGAATTACCCAAGGTACCTAATATTAAATTCGATCTAGTTGGCCTCGGCCTCAATATTATTTAAGCTAAATTTGTGACAACAAAGCATGATGGTATATGTGCATGAAATATACCTCAACGTATTATTTACTCTAGGTGTGACAGCTGGATGACCAAGGATACAGTAAGTGTATAAAAAATATGTACTCTTTCCATTAAGCACTTTACTTGCTATTTTGAATATACCAATGCACTAAACAGCATATATACCACATTTTCATCTCCTTATATCTAAAAAATACAGAAACCTCCCAGCTGAATTTTGATTGTACACCTTTTTCTCTGGGTGCCTTGTTTGTATGATATCAGTTCTCCCTTATACTCTAAAATATAATCATTCTTCTTTATACTTTTCACAGCAAATACACCACGTCCTGCAAAAGTAGAGAAAGCTGTACGTGTCTCAACTAACAACAACACACCATGGCTACTATCAAAATTAAACTGTCAGATGAAACGCTTAATAATGAATTCATTTAAATAATTATACCATCCATAATGATGTAGTGAATAAAATTTGACAAAATGCACGCATGGAAACAAATACAGAAAAACTATAGTTGACAGTAAAATTGCTGTTAGGGAAACTATTACAAATGTACATGTGCCCAAGACTTTATTAATTTGAACTATCATCAGAAGAAAATGAAGATAATTTGAGGCCAGGAAATATGTAGAGACATCTTTCAGAATGCACCAAATAGTGAATTTTAATGGCTTGCGTGAGGCTGAAGTAGATGATTACTGAGGCTGAATACAGATTGATGTCATGTACTATGCAAAAATTTTTGGTACTTTTAAAAAATATTCTTTAATTTACCATAACTAAATGCCAATTTCTGTCATTTTCCACCATTAACTTCCCCGCTCAAATTATTTGTTTTCAATTTACATGCAACCAAACTACTGGATTTGGCAATGTATTGTTTGAAATAACAACTAAAATGTTCAAGTAGGTTGCCAAATCGATATAGAAGTTTGAGGGATACATGGACCAATTAACACAAGCAGTGTTCCTTTTATCTCAGGGTTAAGCAGACCACTGGTAACTTCATCTACATATCAAAAAGGGAACAGGCGATATATTGGGGTTCAGTAGAGTTTACAGTCCCCCCCCCCCCTGTATGTTAGTATCAGATAAAATAATTTGGGACTCCTGATGGGATCTTTCAGTTGTGAAATACAGAAGAAAAAATAATTATTGTTATACGAAGGTGGAGGGGGTAGATTAAATAACAAATTCAAGCAATTACTACATGTAGTACCATATGGAGTTTCATAATATAACAAACAAAGGTGGTAATCAATAATACAAACTTTGTAATCAGTTTAGAGATGAATTGTTTGCTTTGTGGATATCATCTTCCATTAACTGAAATATGAGATCCTCACACAAATTCTTATAATCTACATGCAGACAAGTGAAAAATTCAGGGCCTTTGTTTAAAGGTGGGCTGTAAGCACAATTAAATCAACCCAAACATAAACTTCTCAAAGGAAGTAAACAAGACAGGAGTTTGAAAATCATTCATTACTTTTAGTCTTAACTATATCTTTGCATCAAGTTGAAATAACATAACAATGTTTAAAACAACCGTATAGGCTGAACATGACAAAATCATTTATCTTCTGTTGTAAAATCATGATAATTACATACCTATGTAGTCATCTATATATTTCACTTCTAATCCAGCAGGGTCTATGCCAGCCTTACATGATTCTGATGCTTTATCAAGTTCAGTATGAGGCAGTTTTGTATTTCCCCTTATAAGAAGACATTGAAGTTAATTAAATATTTATTACAAAGATAATCATCTAGACTCACCAAAGGTTGTTTACCGGAAGTGCAGAATGCAGTAATATAACTAGAAATAATGAATTGTCAAGTGGTTTATTTTCTCTGCCTTTTCTGGATCCAGTAGGTGAAAAATTTGAAAAAATAGCAGCTTTTTAAAGTCTACATAAACAACTATGTGCATTCTGTGCTTTTCCGATGTAAGAACTTCATGTGGGTCTAGATGATAATGGACGTGTTAACAAAAATCAACTTGTAAGCTATGTTTAGGTAACATGAAGAGGATGGGGTTGTGACATGACTGAAGAGAACTCGTATGTGAATAAGTTTATTAAACTGATCAGAAAATCTTTGTGTTGATTCACTTGGGAGTGGGGGAAGCAGTGCCTAGGGTACCAGTTAGTCCTACTACATTAGACATCACCCTTGGTATATATTTGGGGGAGGGAAAGGGGGTCCACGTACTGTCTGAATAATCACTGATGTATAGCATGTTCCATTGACAGCCAACAGTGAGGCCAAATTTTTCAGAATATCTCACACAGTTGGCAGCCCATAGTGACAAAACTGCTCCGATTTGATTCTAATTGCGTTAGTCATATTATACTTACTCTGACGCTTTTCTCATTACAGAAGTATAGCAAAACACAATCGAACAGTTTCGTTTTACAAAATATGTTGATTGCCATTTCAGTTGGTTGAAGAGTAATGGTAGCAGAGGTATGCCGTATATTTTTGAACCAAGGGTTAATTTTCTTTAACAAAATGAATATGTCAAATAGCAACTGGTCGTAAACAAACTTTGAAAAATGAGACAACCTGATGTGGAGATGTTGTTAACGATTTTCTGAGGTGGATCCTTGTTATTATATTGTGTGCATATTTACAAGAAACGCAAACTTTTACGATATATTTCATAATTAAATCAGGATCCTCTACATTTTTTCTTATTTATATCAAAGTATTAAGATTTTCTATCTGTCCGTGTGGGTTCAAGACTTGGGCTTAGCCAAAGTGGGTATTTGCTTGCCACTAGCATCCCGTGGCTCTGTGGTTCTTCCGCCACCAGATATACTGGCCGCCATGTATAGTCTATCATGTGCTGAAAAATGGTGTAAAACCCATAAATCACAACCTAATGATGAGCAATTATACTTCAACAGTAAATTTTTAATCATCCTTTAAGAGAATATTGATATTGAATTTATTCTGGCCTATATAATTTTTCTTCGTTCCTTTATAATGGTAATGATACAACTTTTTTAATTAAAACCTCTTCCTATAGCTTTATATCTTTTGTCCCTGATTATATTGCACTTCTAGAGAAATGAGTTATGAAGGATGCATATCATATTTGCTAATTAATTTTATATAAAAAAGTCAAAAGCTAAATCTTTTATTTTCTACTTACAAGTAAACAATTTCATTATAATACAAACATGATGTTCCCCAATTTGAGTTTTTTTTGTTTTTTGCTGTGGAGAAACAAATCGCTTTCGTTAACATTAGTATGTTTTTCTTCGTTTAGTTAAAGAAACTTACTGGTACTTCAACCGATTTTCGGCATTCCTCTGCTACCATTGCATTTCAACTAACCGAAATGTATGTCAACATAACTTGAAAACGCGTCCACATGCTTGTGTCGGGTTTTATTCCACCAGGAAAAAGACATTACAGTAAGTATAGTCTGATTAAAGCAATTAGACTTTAAGCTGTGGAACAGTGTCAGTATGGGTTTCCAAGTGTGTGAGATATTTTTGAAAGTTTGGTCTCTAGTCTCCCTGTTAGTTGACCGGGGAACACACTACACACCAACGTTTTTGTTGGAAGTAAGACGTCGCACCAAGCAACATAAATATCAGTGTGGACGTCTTACATTGTTGGACTAATGACATGTATATGAGAAAAGCTTTAGGAATGCTAAATTAAGTTTCTTTATCTCATTTTCCCTGTAAACTTGCGCTTTCTATGTGCTTCTGATGTTGCTCTTAAACATATGTTTTTACTGGAGCAAATGTGTAACGGTGTCACTGAAAGTAGTAGACTTCAGTGAAGTGTGTCAAATCTTAATACACGAACTTTCTAACGTGTCGTCTGGTTGAAATCATGCCAAGAAGAATATTAGGGAATGCATCATTGTCATTTGTTATGCATACTTAGCTAAAATAAATAATGTTTCAAGAGTAATGAGAGTTATTACTATCAAAGGAGTATACTTCTGATAAAGAGAAAGCAAGTGCATCAAAATCGAGAAGTCCAGGATACGTCAAGATAAGTTCCTTGGGAAATGGGATAAAGTTAAGGTGTCAAATAAGAGGCTAACGAATGACAGAACGAATATAATAAACAACTTTACAAAGACTCTTTTTGTTTCTTACCAGGTTGATTCAGTACGTCTTGCCTTTTATGCCATCTTCCTCGAGTTACATGTATGTCTCAACGCAATAAAATCCATGTGCATTATCACAGTCGCGCCGGGCTTAAAATGGTGTACTCTTTTCTGCCATCAATAGTTTTCCATTATTACAAAATTTATATTTCAAAAATCACTAATAATAACATTATTTATTTGTAAGAGTCGTATTTATATGAAATTTTCAGTGACACTGCAAAGAAGCGATGTTCTGATTGGCTGACAGATCATCAGAAGTCACATGCCCTCTGATTGGCTAAGCGTTTACACACCAGTCTAGCTGCGCCAAGAGAAGGTCGCAAATTGTGTGTACCATACACACCCTGTGCAACTGTCTGTCATACTTTACCGACTTTGCGAGGACTTTTAAATTAACACGTGGTTCACCACTAATGATCGTTCTCAATCAGTTTCCAAAGAATAATTTCGAGGACTGGTGTGTAAGTCATCGAAATGTAGTCACGTCCTCGAGTTGTTGGTGTGTAATCCAAAGAAGCAAGACACTCACACGCACGCACACACACACACACACACACACACACACACACACACACACACATACATATTTTCCCCACTATTTTCACTGTTTTTACTGCGGCTTCTAGATCTATGTTGTTCCACAAATGAATTTGAGAAAAATACTAGACCACATTGGTAATATGGGGCACCCCAGAGCTGAACGGGAATTAACATTACGCCGTATCGATTACATTTGTTTTTGTGGGTTTTTTGTGGGGGGGGGGTTTGGGGGGGGGGGCTTTGGTGGGTGGGCCTATCTAGAGCAAAACGGGAATTTAACATTGAGAGTACTTTGTTACATTGTTGAAATTTTTGACCTCAAATGGGGTTAGAAGTTGTTGACCTCAACAATTTGTAGAGCCAAATGGGAATTAATATTTAGCCGTGGGTTTACATTGGAGGCCGGTCTAGAGCCAAACGAGAAATGTAACGTTAAAAATTAAAATGAGATTTCCCATATGACTCTAGAATTTTGTTTTTATAAAATGGCAGCCTTAACATTACGCCGTAGGTTTAGACAGAAAATGTAATGTGAAATAGTGATGTACTATTAAACATTTAGTGATCTACTATCCTTCACCAAGTTATCTATTATCACATACCATCCAATACCCCACATTTAATATCCAACACACCGTATGTAGTGATCATTACTTAGTTATCTACTATCCAATACCTCACATTATATCATTAATACGCCGTATATAGTGACCAATATCCCACACTTATTATCCAACACGACCTGTGTAGGGACCAGTACCCACTAACTATCTAACACGACATGTGTAGTGACCAATACACCACACTATATATCAACAGGCCGTGTACAGTGACCAACACCAAGTCATCTACTATCCAACACCCCACATTATACCATTAACATGCCGTGTGTAGTGACCAATACCCACACTTACTATCCAACATGCCGTCTGTAGTGACCAACACCCAGTCATCTACTATCCAACACCCCACATTATACCATCAGCACGCTGCGTGTAGTACCTGTTGCTTTATGGCTATATGCATATATCCGAGATTTATATATAATGCATTACCTGTACCTCAGATCATGTTCGAGGTTTCAGTTAATTTACATATGGTGTACTTATGTTATCAATAGCTTTAATAAGGGCACCAACTCATAATAACACTAAAATGGACGTGACTAAATGTAACGCTAAAATTACGAAACTGTACCGGTATTTAGCGGAGACTAGAACCCCCCCCCCCCTAAACATTATATTAAAGTGGCCTAGACTAAAGTAGTTCTAAAATTCCGAAACTGTTACATACTTTAGCCGAGACTGAAAAAAAATCCAGAACATTAGATTAAACTGTCCGAGACTAAAAGTTGTACAAAAATACCTAAACTCTCACTGACTTTAGCGGAGACTGAAATAAATCCGGAAAAATGTCAATATTTTGGCTTAGACTAAAAGTAGTACTAAAATTCAGAAACTCGTACGAACTTTAGCGGAGATCAAAAAGAAATTCTCCAAATAAAGTAAAAATTGTATAAAGAATTTTTTACAAATTGTAAAAAATTTAAAATTGAAAAATGTACATATTTTTTTGTCAGCAAATAAAAAATAAACAAATTATACAGAATTTAGCGTAGACTGAAAAATGTCCGGACAAATTTAAAAATTGCAAAAATATTTAATAATTGTAGATATTAAATTAAAAATTTTAAAAACACATTTTTTCAAATTGCAAAAGATATGTATAAAAACAGTTTTGCAAATGTTGTCAGGCTTGTTGACAAGTCACCGATGGATAACACAACTGATGAACGCACCGTTTTATATGTGAGAAGCACGGACGTGAAGAAAAATATCCCTCAGGTTCGGTACGCGGGCGTGAAAGAAAACATTTTTGTTTTACAAATTTAAAGAGCAACATAAATAGTGTGAAATAGTATGTGAAAAAGAAATGTCTCTTTTTTCCAAAAAACGAGCCAACACCATTTTTTCTAAATCAACATTTTTTAATAAGTCCCGCTCACTGAAACATCAACACTCAAGAGGAAGTATTAGGGCTACGCCATGCCTCTTTATTTACAATTACTACACATTAAATATGAACGTATTTACATGTTTGACAACGTTGTGGTGTCAAACTTGACTTCCAATGATCTAGGACAATGTCATTTTGCCATCGATGCACTCTACGTTTCTGTGCTAAAGAAAATATATAGCCATAACGATCACTAAACCACCTTCTACTTTGTCGTCGTTTCTAGAGAAATCACGTTGAAACAAAGTCAGTAAATGTTCTAATGGGAACCCAAGACTGCATTCATGAAGAAATTACACACAATATTGTCCACACATAATGGATTCTGATCCTTGTAATCTCACATTATTTAATTGAGTAGATACATCATTACTTCTAAAAAAGCTGATAATGTCTTCCAGAGGAGGAAATCCATAGGAATCAAATAATTCCACACCATGGTCGTCGGGAAAGTAGACGTCTTCCCAAAGGGTTTCTGGTCGATGACTGTTGTCTGTGTTGATGACATATGCTTGAGCATCTTTAGGTTCTCAATGAGGATGTTCATCTTTAATTCACACCACAGGATTCCAAGAAGGTGTGTACTAACTGTGAGCCAGAAGGTAATGATGTTCGCTGGTATTAGTTTTTTACAGGTAATGCTGTTGTGACAACATTGCTGGTGCGCCATCAGTGGTGATCGCAGACAGCGTTTTCAGAGGCAAACTAATTTCCACTGCATAGGTTTTAAATGTGTTATAAATATCCTCACCTTTTGTGTGCCTTTTCATAGGCAATACTTTCAGTAGCTCTTCCTTTACAGTGAAGTAACTAAATACCATTCTCACCATGATTGCCAACTGTGCAGTGTCTGATATATCCGTCGACTCATCGAATTGAAGTGAAAACCAATCACACAGTTCCAAGTCACTCTTCAGTTGAGTTTGCATGTCACTTGAAATTACTTATATCCTCCTGGAAACTGTGCTGTCAGATAAGTGCAAGTCTTGTATTGCCGACATAATCTCACGCTTGTTAGAAAACCCTTCAAAATGGCAATCATCACCAGTCAGAAATGCCTTCTTCAACAACTCACCATCTTGAAATGGTTTTTTATTCTTTGCGAGCAAGTAAGCAATTTTAAGGGAAGCAATAGTAGCATATTTAGATTTTACCACGGGTCTAGTGAAAATCGACTGCTGACCTGAGAGTTTTGATTTCAGTTCCCTAATTTTCTTATTTCCTAGCTCAGATTTAAGTAGATAGTTAGCATTAAAAAAGCTGTGATTAGTCTGGAAATGACGCTCAACGTTATGTTTCTTCGGCACTGCAACACTACTACCGCATAGTAAACAAACACATTTCCCTTTGATGTTGACGAAGCAATATGATTCTTCCCACTCGGCATTGAAATTATAGGTCCGTTGTCTCTTATTTTGCACACTCATTTTGGGACAAAAAGTAGCACAATTAGTGCAGAGAAAAACTCAAAGTTAAATAAACCACCAAGTGTGAGAAAACGGCAAGATAATGATATAATAGTACAGCTCACATTCAACGCACCGTCCCACTGTCTCTTTGCAAGCTTACTAGTAACGGGTGGTAGGCAGTTTTTCCCACGCTAGCTGCGTAGTTATGTCATATGATACTAGCATCCAGCTGCGAGGTGGACTACTACTTACAAACAAACTCTGATATGCCTGGGCATACGCATAGTGTTGACGTACCTTTCGAGTTTATAAGCTTAATCTACATTCCCTACACATATTACGGCCTTCTTTATTCATTATAACCTCTTTCGGTATAACCTCTTTCGCGGACACACGAAAAACCCTGGCTGGCGCCATGGCGCCCTGGGGCACCGCGTTGAGGATCTCTGTCCTAAACCATGTCATCGTTGTAGAGCTACTCCTTGGTACTCCTTGGTTTCACGGTGACTTTCCCCTTGGAGAATATAATATTTTCTCCAGGATTTCCTTTCATACTAATATTGACGCTGTCAAAATACGATTTACTGACATGAAGATAATGACCATGTACAAATACGTATTTCCTCCTTCATCGTAAGCAGCTATGTCAGAATCCACTTCGAAAGGAATGACTCTCAGCAACGGAACAGCCGTTTTTTCTACGACGCTGTACTCGACGCCATCAGAATACATAAATATCAAATTAAGTCCTTCGTTCCACTCGATAGGGTAGCGACAATTTGTAAAGTCGGTCATTGTTGTTGATGTATTTGGCAGAAACCATAAATGTGTTTCCACCCAGAATAGTAAACAATCATTCTACCGTCAGAAAAATACATTTTAAGACGATGATAAATTGGACGGTACTTGATCAGTACACTTCGGCGAGTTTTATCCAGTGCTTTGCCAAACTGATCGTTAAAAATAGCTGAAATCGTTTCGAGGAGATGTTGAGCAATATAATATTATCCTGTAGGAATTCTCGTGGAATAGATATTCAGTGAGATATTCGCTGGTGATCCTGTTTTGGATTCGTAATAACCAGGATAATTTTGGTCCAAGTGTTTTTTGAACTTGTTTGTTGAGGATTTCGACCACGAAAGTGGTTTGATCTCCAACCACATTCCAGACATGAGTATGATAAATGATTTCTACTAAAGCCACAACCCAATGAGATTCGTGATCCAATTGTATGGATTGAGATAATTTGGCTGTGAAACAAAATAATGTGTTGTTGGAAAACGCATGTATAGAACTATCACTAGGTAATATTAAATAAAATTGTTTATCCATTCTTCACTGGTTCTGGTCTCTGAGGAGTCACTCGATGTCAAAGGATGATTTTCCAAAGGGAATTCCAGAAGAGGGCTGGTACTGGATTGGAAGAGGAATGATGACCTGCGTTTACGAGGCTACCGTTGTTGTTACTGTTTGTATATTTCAACGACAGACTGCGAAGAAGATAGACAATACATCCGCTGGGTAAAATAGTCCACAATTGTTTATCTCCTTGTTGCAAAGTCAAATTTCCAATAACTGCTCAAATGACGTGCTCCACGGTGGTTGTTTTTGTTGTTCTTGAAGAGATGAATTCTAAGAGGATATAGCTGTGTTTAACTACATGTTCGTAACTTCTGCTTCTTTTTATAGTCAATGACTTGTAAAGCAGCAATACAAGAATCTAAACTGCTTGGATATCCTTTGCAACTAACTTTCACTTCTTGGAGTCGATGTTATCCCACTTTACGTGTTCTTCGATTGAGAATGCGTTCGATATCGTACACGTAGTCTTCTTTCTTAGTCACTCGTTGTAACCCAGGCAAGTAAAAAGTTCCTTTTAACACTTCTTTGTTCATATCTTCCAATTATAGACAGAAGGATCATGTCCACGTTCTTGTCCTGTGACACAAAACTGTCGTCCAGTTAGGTAAATAGCTTTTGTCAAAAGTGCGTTTTCTTTTCCAATGCGAACACAACCTCCAGTGTTTAACACTTCTTTCTTTGTTCTGGTCTTCGACGTTCCAAACAATCGATCAAACAGTGTCACTTCGTTTTGAAGTGTCAGTTCTTCTAGTGCACATCCGATGCTATGATGGTACTATGTCCCTGAAGGTGATAACACGTCGATGTCTTTGAGAGTGTGTTGATGTGTAAAATATTTCCACATACGTTCTTTCAAAGTTCCACGAGTTTGGTTTCAGGATTTTCAGTGGTGAAAAAATGAACGTGTCTTTTTTCAATTCCTTTTCAAGAGCTTGGTTAAGAAATTCGGTGCCTTTGTCTCTTTGCCATAGTAAAGGATGTCGACCGCTTTGTTTCAAGACAAGTTTTAAAGCTCGCATTAACTCGAAACTTGTTTAGAAGTCAAAGCAACTACCCAAGCTGATTTCGAAAACAAATCGATGTAACAAAACAAATATTTGTAACCTCGATTGTACGACGCTAAACAAGAGTCATGCTGCTGCTGAATAAGTCACCCACTGTTTTATACTCCTTTTAGGTTGTTCGTATAGTACGTTGGATTGTGAGGCTTGACGTGTCGAACGAGCGACAGGAGTAGGAGTAATCATCGGTTCTTCGGTCACTTTCTCTTCACTTCTTTCTTCCCTTCTTTCATTTTTGTTTCTGATGAAGAAGGTGTCGACATCATCTTTTCGATCCAAGCTTTCATTTATTCTCGTCGTGGCGTAAGGGAAGGTGTCAACAAGGAGGCTGCCACACTAGGTGTTTAAGCAGACGGACTTTAAAACACTTCTCTTTTGTTTCTTTCTCTTCTTCCATCCCTGTGGCCGTGTCTGTCATCCTCTTTGCTGCTTTTTGTTTTTCTTCGGTTTTCATAACATTCTTGAAATCTCTCAGAGTTGGTTTAGTTGTTTCGTCTAATGTTTTCTGGTGAAACAGTTGCAGACGTTGCAATGATTGTTCATACCATTACAATTATTCCGTTTCTGACCAATCTGTTTGATCCATTAACGATTGTAATTCTTGTTATAAGTGTGACATCTCGGTAATATTAGGCTTAGGAGGGAAATGTGTTGTCCGTTGTTCGTACCAACGATGGAGTACCCTTCATCGTTTGTAAGGAACTAAAGTTAATTTTCGTCCTTTTGCAAGATGCAAGGGTACATGTGTGCTATCCTTTTTATCTTCTTCTTCATCTTCTCATCCTTCCACCGAAAAGAGGTCCAGCAATCGATCCTAACAAAGGAGCAGCGATATTTAATAACGGTCCTATCAGCATCGGTAGAAATCTTCATCGTTGAACGAGTACTTTTTTCTTTTGACTGATGGGCATTTTCTTTTTCACCATTTGGCAAAGAACGTGATGATGTCGTCCTAATCAATGTTTCTGTATCTGGGTCAAAGGGACCGTTTCTTTCAAAACGTTCAAACAACATTCACACACGGTATCGATAATTTTTGGTGTTTTCTGAATGATTTGTTTTCGCATCGGAGCATTGGATTTAGTAAGTAAGCAGCAATGATGACATTGCCAAACTCATCGGATCGTTGTTAATCTAGACGATATTTCGCTTGGTATTGGGAAATTGATTCTCATGATAAAACGGGGTGTTAGTCACTCAAAACGGGGTGAAATATTTAATTTTTTATACATATCTTTCACAATTTGTAAACATTTGTTTTTAATATTTTACATTTTATATTTACAAGTTTTAAAACCTTTTCAGGTTTTGCTAAATTTGGTGTAATTTGTTTATATTTGTATTTGTAAAAAACGTAAATTTGTACTTTTTTCACTTTTAAATGTTTTTTACATTTTGTAACAATTCTTGTTATAATTTTTACATTTTATGGTGAATTTCTTTTTAATCTCCGCTAAATTCCGTATTAGCTTCGGAATTTTAGAATTACATTTTAATTTAAACTATATTAAAAAAAAACTTCCGGACATTTTTCACTCTCCGCTAAAGTCCGTATGAGTTTTGGAATTTTAGTACTGCTTTTAATTTAAGCCAAAATGACATTTTGTCCGGGTTTTATTTCTCCGCTACAGTCTGTGAAAGTTTCGAAATTTTAGTGCTACTTTTCGTGTTGGCCATTTTAATCTAATCTTTCGGAATTTTAATACTACTTTAAGTCTAGGCCATTTTAATCAAGTGTTTAGGATTTTTTCTAGTCTTGGCTAAATTTGGGTACAGTTTTGTATGTTTAGCATGACTTTTTTTCACGTCAATTTTAGTATTATTATGAGTTGGTTCCCTTTAAAACTATTTATGATATCAGCACCTCCAACATGATCTGAGGTATAGGTATTGTTTTATATATAAATCTCGGATGTATCCATATAGCCACTAGGCAGCAGGCCACCACACACCGCGTGTTGAGGGTGTAATGTGGGGTGGTGGATATTAGATGACTGGGTGTTGATTTCTACATAGGGCGTCTTGATGGTATAGTGTGGGTTATTGGTAATTACACATGTCGTGTTGGATAGTAAGTGTCGAATATTGGTCACTACACACGTCGTGTTGGATAGTAAATGTGGGTTATTGGTCACATCACACTGCTCGTAGATGGTATAATGTGAGGTGGTTGATAATAGATGACTGGGTGTTGTAAAGTAGATAACTAAGTATTGATCACTACACAAGGCGTGTTGGATAGTCAATATCCGGTACTGGATGATATATGTGGGATGTCGGATAGTAAATAACGAGGTGATGGATAGTAGATCACTAAATGTTGGATAGTACATCACTATACTACATTACATTTTCTGTCTAAACATACGGCGTAACGTTAAGCCTGTAATGTTAATTCCCGTTTGGATCTAGAAATGTTTCCATTAATGAGGTCAACAACTTCGAACAATTTTCTCCGTTGGTGGGTTGCAGGTCAACCACTTCTAACAATATAGCAATGTACCCTCAATATTAAATTCCCTTTTGGCTCTAGATCGCACCCCCTCCCATGTAAGCCTACAGTGTAATGTTAATTCCAGTTTGGCTCAAGGGTGCCCCATATTACTACTGACCACGTTGTCACGACTGAATGTGACAAAGATTCATATGACAACATATACAGGACCATTTTCTACACTATTGTCAGTAATTCATATTAAGGGATCGGGAACAGTTTTTTCCCCCACTATTTATTGTATTGCAATAAGAGAATTCTGTATTGAGATAGTTATGTGGCCTGGTGTCAGCTAGACAGTGCCAAACTGTCCAAATACATTCAGGCAATATTTCATATCTATTACTTTCAATTTTCACAAATATTAAGAACACAAGGTTCCTAACTTTTAGACAGAAACGTTAACCAAAGAATTATATTTAAGACGAGTAGTAGCTTGGATCTGTGTAACTTATAGTATTAGTAGTGTATTGGGGCTCTTGGGGATCATACGGAAATTAACATTAGCCCATAAGTTAACATTTGGTGGGCATTTGGGGTCATACGGCAAATCCTATGTTAAAATGTCCAATCATTTAACATGGGGATGGTATTATAAGGTCAAAAGTGTTTATAAGATCAAATGTGTTTATAGGGTCATACGGGAAATCCAGTGTTAAAATGGTTCACAGGTTTAATATGGGGATGGTATTATGGGGACAAAAGTGTTTATGGGGTCATACGGGAATGGTAATGTTAACATTTTCATTACTATCCAAATACACACCACATCTACTATCCAACAACGAAAATGGTAGGACTGTTTATACACACAATCTATATTTACATGCACACACGCTATCACAGAAGTAGAGGTGCACGACGTAAAAGAAATACCACACACAAACACATACCATCACACACAAGGGTAGAAAGTGTTTATAGACACACTACTATACATTTACATACAAACATACTATCACACAAAGACATGCACAAAACATACAGAAACACATACACACAAAACATAAATTTTGTTTTGGCAAATAAGATTAGCATTTCTCTTTTCTTGAGATCTGGGTGGCCCTGAAAAGGGCCGTTGGCTTTCTGCTACCTCTTCCTTAGCAGTGGTTGCACCTCCCGGATCGGGCGCCGCAGGCTGCACATCTCTGCCCACATTTCTTCCACTATGTCTTGGTGGAGACCACGAGCCTAAACCTAGGATCGTTGGCCTCCTTATCCCAGTCCTCTTTCTTCTCCTCCTTGTTTTCTTTCCTTGTCTGGTCGACGATGAATGGCAAGACTGGTGAACGTGCCGCTTTATATGCTTGAAGCACGGACGTGAAGGAAAACATCCCTTACACAAAATACAACCCACACACAGAATACCAAAGGAAACAGAAATCGCGAGGACCTAAAAGAAACCATTTTTCTGACTTTTTACACAAGAGTAAGGGAGTGTTTATAGATACACTACTACATCCACACAAACACACACTATAGCCGCCAGCCACACAAACACACATTTTTATCAGGCAAGGGGTTTTTAAGCATTTGGTGGTGAAATACAAAGACATACACAAACATACACAAATAAAAAACAATTTGTTTGGCAATAGTATTAGTATCTCTCTTTTCTAGAGATCTGGGTGGCCCTAGAAAGGGCCGTTTAGCTTTTTTGAGCAGTCCTGCGGAGTTTTAGCGCCTGCCAGGGCGGCTATGTCTCACCATCGGCTTCACCGCTGTCCTCTCCTCTATCTCCATTTTACAAGACACCTCTTCTCTCTCATGTTGTTTTTGTTGCTGCTTTTGTTATTGCTGCTACTGCTGTTGTTGCCGCTGTTTCCGTCTTAGAAAGGTTTGATACCTTTCATGTTCTTGTATGTTTTTTTTCTTCTCCTCCCATTCTTCTCTTTTTCTGGCGATTTCCTCTTTGATGACTTTTTCTAAGAGGTCTTGTGCCATCTTGAGAAAAATGTGAACCTGCTTGTCCGTCTTTTTCTCGATGATGTGGTGTCTGACTCCGTACATGTGCACCAGGGATTCGCTCAGTTTTGCCATTCTACTCATTTTAATGGTTGACGAGTCAACGATGGGTGGCCCAACTGGTGAACGCACCAATTTATATGCTTCAAGCACGGACGTGATGGAAAACATCCCTCCGATTCTGTACGCGGACGTAAAGGAAAACATGACCAAGATCGATAGAGAGAAATGTGAAAGAACATGTCCATACAATTTTGTTTTCAATACAAATCAAGACAACACCATTTTAAAAAAAAAATCAACATGTTTAATAATAAGAAAAAGAAGCTTCTCTAACTCAAATACAAACAAACAAGCAATATTAAACATAGACAAACTTATAGGGTTGACAACGTTGTCTAGTCAAAGTTGACTTCCAATGATCTTAAACGCTGTCATTTTGCCATCGATGCACACTACGTTTCTAAGCTAAAGACAAGAGATAACCACAATGTTCACAAAACCATCGTTCTAGTTTATCATAATTTCTAGAGTACTCACGATCAAAACAGGTCACTAAATGTTCTAAGGTATGCGTCGATGAAGAAAATACACACAATATTGTCCACACACCATGGAATCTGATCCTTATAATCTCACATTATTGAATCGAGTCAATACAGAATTTCTTCTCCTAAAGTCAATGGTGTCGTCTTCCAGAGGAGGTAATCCATAAGAATCAAAATATTCCACGCTGTGATCGTTGGGAAAGTAAACGGCTACCCAGTGGGTTCCTGGTCGATGACTCTCGTCTGTGTTGATGACATAGGCTTAAACGTCTTTAGGTTTGCGATGGGGAAGTTGATCATTAGAACACACCACAGGACTCCAAGAAGCTGTGTACAAACTGTGAGTTAGCATGTAATGAAGTTCCCAGGTATCCATTCTTTTTTGTTTTCACAGGTAATGATAAGTTATCAATTAACACCTGAATTTTTCCCTGAAAAGTTTTGTCAAGTAAGTCGATGAACGGGTAGTCTCTGTATTCTGTTGCAAGAGAGTTTCGATTGTTTGGTCTCCAGAAAAGTCAATGGAGGTAAGGAATGATCACGCAAGTCTTTATGCCACTTTCTCAAAATCTTCTATTCTGAGATGAGAGACCATGCCTCATCCAGATACTCATCCAACTTTTCTTCTTGACTCATCGTCATTCATTTGTCGTGTTGTTTCTAACTCAGATGATCGATTTGACATCACACTTGATTGCTAGAGTATTGTCAAATTCTGCATACAAGATGACGTTCCCTGTGTTAACCAGAGCTATTGCAAACTGACGTTCCACACGAAGTCAGCCTGATTTTATAGGGTGGAAATGTCCTTCGTCGCTGCCTTGGTCGGGAGTGAAATCAAATCCTCACAAAGCATATCCTCCTGCAAAATCTTCGTACAAAACACCGTGGCTGCTGTTGGTGCCTAACTGTCCTGTGGCTTCAAACAGTGTCAGTTAAGATCTAGAGTAATTTTTCTGGGCAAAGTTAGGTTCAAAAGGTCTGGTACACAACATTTGGACTTCTGTCTTGAACACATTGAAGTGTTGGAATTCGAAAGGATTTTGATAGATGGCTCCGTTTAGGGCGCATTACTGGCAATGCCAATGAGCAAACGTTTGGGTAGATGTGCTTGGAAAACATGATCTTTGATCTTGGATCGGAGTTCAGAGGCAATGGTGAAGGTTTTCTCTTCCACTCGTCGTATCGGATACTTGGCTGTCGTTCTGGGCAAAGTTTGACTGATGTCGTTTCCCACTTTAGCTAAGACTTCCACACTGCCCACGTAAAGTCTGACTTCTTCGATGATGGTTTTGTACTCGTTAGTATTAGCCATCAAATTGAACACGGTACTACTGCGATTCAGTCTCAGGCGTACTTGCCTTGCAAACACATGTCCAAATGCAAACGATCCATCAGTTCTAACTTGCGCCCTTGTTTGATTTTTTTTGACGGTCGTTCAATCCAACATTGTGAGGATCGTCATCTTCTGTCAACTCTGTGTCGTTGATCTTGTCCAGCGTGTCAGGTTTCCATACCGCGGAAGCATCTAGATATGTGTTCTTGGCTTCTTTTCCGTACGTCAAGAGATTTTCCAAGAACGCTCGGTAAGGGTAAGTATCCATTCTGTTGCTGCCTAGTTTTGTATTCAAATACAAATCCACTTCGCTGAACAATGAATGCATGAAATTATTGACGGGAGCTACTCTGGCATCTTCCCCTGGAGTTGTGTTGTTCACTGTGAGATATGTGACTTTCAGGTAGAAGAGACTGCTATTCAGATCGATGTAATCTTCGGTTTGTCCCTTGATTTCAAATTCGATAGGGACTGAGGTAGTCAAAGACGACACAGGATGAAATGCTACCCATTGGGATTTTTGCATCGTCATCATGGTGGGTGTCATGGCAAATAGATCGATTTCTGACTTGGAACATTCGCACGAATCTCGGTGCGTCATTTCTTTTTTCCTTTTTCAGTTAGCAATCAAACACGTCGATTTCTCTGACTGCTCCTTTTTCCTCTTTTCTTATTCTTTTTCTGAACAACGTGTTTATGAGATCTGATGAGGTTTCAACGTCTCTTTCTACCTTGTCCTTGATGTGGCGTAGAAGAAGAAGTAATGACCTGGCCAGAAGTGTAAAGTGACTTTATTGGGGTGTCTCGGCGACCCAAAAGGTCTTTTCCAGTTTGAAGTAACACATTTTTTTCCTGCTCTCATGAAGGCATTTTTTGTAGTTTGTTAATGAGGACGTTTTAAATAAATTATTTTCCTTGCGTTAAAGAGGGATCTTTTAAAGCATGCAATCCTCGAGTCACCATTGGTTTTAAGATGGGTGCTACCGTACGAAAAGCTTATTTTAACATATCTCCTAAACCATGTACTCGTTGTCGAGCGATTCCTTGGTAAAACGGATGCATCTGTTACAATTCACCGGGAATCGTTTTCGAAAATGAATTTTCACGGTGACTTTTGCTTTGGAGAATAGAACATTTTGTTCAAGATATCCTTTTATATTAATGTTGACACTGTCAAAATACGATTTACTGACAGGAAGATAACGAGGATGTACAAATTCACGGTGAACGTGATACGTGTTTCCACCTTCCCCGTAAGCAGTGATAGCAGAATCCGCTTTGAAAGGAATGACTCTGAGTAACGAAGCCGCTGTGTTTCCCACCATGTTGAACTCGACCACATCGGAGTACACAAATAATAAAACTAGTCTTTCGTTCAATTCGAAAGGATTGCGGAATACTTGTAGAATCTATCATTGTTGTAAACGTATTTCATAGGAGCCCGAACAGTGTATCCACCCGAACTAGAAAACAAACCAGGACAAAAAGTAATGGACATTATTTTGCCGTCCGAAAAATGCATTTTAAGACGATGAGCAAGTTTATGGCACTCAATCAGTTCACTTTTGCGAGTTTTCTCTATGGCTTTGCCAAACTGGTCGTTAAAAATAGCCGCAATCATTTCGACCAGATGTTGAGCATTAAAATAATACTCAACAGGAATTCTCATGGTATTGGTGGTCACTGAGAATAGACTGTTGATACTTTTTGGGATTCGTAATAACCAGGGTTGCTTTTGTCCAACTGTTCTGGAACTCGTTTGTTCAGGATATCAACGATGAAAGTGTTTTGAACATCATTGATATTGAGGGCTTGCGTAGGAAGAATGATTTGTACCAAAGCGACTTCCAGGTAAGCTTCGTGAGCCAATTGTATGGCTTGAGATGATTTGGCCGTGAAAGAACATAAGATGTTTTGGTGCAACACATCCATAGAACTGTATCTCGGTAAGGTTAAATAAAATTCGTTATTCATAGTTCGATAGTTCTGGTCTCCGAAGAGTCACTCGATCAAAGGAGAATGATTTTCTAAATGTTCCAAAAGAGGGCTGTTGCAACTGTTGTTGAGACTGGAAGAAAAGTTGCGGTGGTGACTGGCGTTGACCGCAAGGCTACCGTTGTTGTTGTGACTATCAGTAGAATAGTTCAAGGAAGAACTGGGAAGAAGATAACAAATACTACTGCTAAATAAAATCGTCCACAATTGTTTGTCACCTTGTTGCAAACTCAAATTGGTAATCGCTGCTCCGATGACACAATACACCACAGAGATTTGGTAGAGAAAGACGTTTTGAGTTTTAGGAACCCGTTCTCCACAACACACCCACAGAAATTGTTTTTGTAATTCTTGAAGAGAAGAACACTGAGAAGGTGCGCCGGTGTTGATATTCGACTTGTGTTTCCTGGAAGGACACAAGGTCTTTATGGCGGATGCACTCTTCGTCCACAACTTTTTTATCTAGCTGAGAGAAGGCATAGTTGGAGCCGTAGAAAGCGAGGGCATTAACGCTGGCGCCACCGATCATCATACCCACGGCGGCGGCCATCAAGAGGCCGTTATAATATTAGTGGAGAGGATGCCCTGTTTAATTAGCATGTCTTGAGTCCACAAGCTCAGCGCGGTGATAGTTACAACCTTGGCAGCATCTTTGAAGTGTATGCGCCCCAGGTCGTGCGGTTTAATTCTAAACATATTGTTACCCAACAGCAAGTATCCTATTTCGAGGCCGGGGAGCACTGACCTGTGGTAGAGGAGGTTATCGTGTGTTGATATATGGGCGGGAAGACACGAGAGGAGGCGGAGGAGAGGTGGTATTACTTCTTCAGTACGGTGGACTGTTCCGTATTCGGTACCGCGTTCGGTACTGAGGATGGTATCGCGATCGGTACCGATGACGGTACTGCGTTCGATACAGATCTGATGACTGTTCCGAGATTTGTATCTCTTTTATCGCTGCCATCTTTAAACATTCCGCTCTAATTCTTAAATTCGATGTGTGGGTATATGATGATCCCTACTGTGTGTGGAGCTAACGCCACGCCACACTTAAAATACAGATGACTAGCAAGTTGCGATAAAGAGACCCGAACGAGGAGTCGTCTTTCAGATCTCTTGCTAACTGTTCATTGTCGTCTATCGGAAGGAAGCGCCCCACAGCCGCGGAGTATAGATTGAGCAGGGTAACTCCCAGCTAGGCGGTCATCTTTGTGGCAGGCTTTGCTAGGTAGGCCGCGTAGGTTTATACAACCTCATGATCATCCATTCCTGCTGTGTCGCCGGGTGTTATGACTCGTCCGAGTTACTCCTTAGCCGTTCCGGACGCCACCCACCATTTCGGTGAGACGGTCGCCCTGCCTAGCGACATCATCACGTCCTTGCGGGGAAGTGAGAGAATCGCAAATTAGTCCAAACACGCTATCGAGATCGATGCCACCTATCTGCACCATATCACGTACGCGAGCGACTGCGTATCGTATCACGCGCGATACTCTAAGTAATTGCCAGACCAAAAAGGCCTGAGAGGTGACGATCATTACGTGACACGATATGCAAAACAGATGGAGCCACCAAATAACTACCAAGTGGTGATAAACAGATCATTATTGAAGGATCTGTTCGCATGCCGAGTGGTGATAAACAGATCATTATCGAAGGATCTGTTCGCAATATAAGCTTGCCATACCATTTGCGTTTAAAAAAACTCGTGGGCCTCCTGTCGGTCTTCGGTTTCGATAACGTTGCTCTCTTTGATCGCGTCCTTAAATGAGTCTTCGTCCTTACAGTAAAAGCGGGGCAGCCACGATGTCTGCTTTCGGAACCTTTTTGCAACAGCGTTGTACTTTCGTGTGATAATCAATATGATAATGCTCGCATGTCGATTAGCAAAAGCGAGCTTAGTAATAGCCGTTGTGTCGCACCCCACATGCGCAGTCGTCGAGAATGAACAGCGATTCAGTTTCCTCAAAACGTAGCAGAGAGGGTCAGCAGTAAGTCTTCGAGACCATCCTTTGGGTTGATCACAAATACGCATGGTCTTTCTTTCGCCCAGCCCATAGTCCATTGTAGACTTTGTTCCAGCCGGATGGTTGGGCAGAAGACGACGATGGTCTCAAACCGGTCTTTAAAGACAGTTTTCAGCAGCTCGTAGAGAAAGATAATTTTCAAAAATCCGCGGCGACCCACTATTATAGCGCATTGAGATCGCAGAGCTGCAAAGATTCGGCAAGTTGACGGCCTTTACAGACTGACCATTTTGTACATTCAGCTGTGCGTCCATGACCAGGTAGACATACATGCTTGAAACCCTGTTTGCAGCGTCACCCCTTCGCTGGCATTCTCTATGCGCCTACTCAACCCATTGAGCGAGTGGTCTTTCGTGAACCTCATGTCGATGGGAAAGGCAAATCTGTTCTGGTAGAAGATCCTTACCTCCGTCGCTGTCATCTTCGCCTCCTTGAGGCTTTCCCGCACCAACATCCGAAAGGCCTCCTCCCATTTATGGTAGCGCATGCCCCTGAGCGAATACTCGCCCAAAGGGTGCTTTTAAATAGTCCGTCTATGAGACATGCCTGTCCAGACTGTCCAATGCCTCGCTGATGTGCTCTCTCTCTCCGCGTCGCTGTAGTGGGGTACAACGGCCGGGTCGTATGAGATGCCCGGGTCGTATTTCGCATCACTATTGAAGCGGATTTCCTGTGGCAATAACATTCTAACGATGAATGTTGTACTGAGCAATCCTCTGGCTGGGACTGTTCCTTTTAAAACGGTGATACCCACCGGATCCTGCACTAGTGCATGTCTGGGTGGAACAGCGTGTCGGTGCCCTTAGGCAACAACAACTTCGGCGTATTTGACAACATTGGTGCTAGCGTTGTGACCTCAAGGGTTGTAATTCCAGATGGGTACTAAATTGTGACCACTCGCGGAACGATCTTACAGGACTTTGTTATGGGTCTGTTCATTACCCATGAACCCTCGGCTGTAAGGACGACGTTTAAGGTGACGAACGCCTCCTGGTTCCTTCAACTGCCGATGGGCATGTCGTATCTGTGAGGCCTCACCGAGGAATTCTGTTACGCCGGTACGTACATGGGCCCAACCCTCCGGCGTTTTTTAACATCCCGCCCCTTTACGTACATCTCGAGCAGATCAACACCTCGTTCAACCTGGTGGATGGGGACCCCAGCATACTCTTGCAGATGGTATCGATGGAAGCTGAAAAATAAATATGCCGAGTCGCGCACAGTCACTTACTCGAGCCTCCCATGGTACAAGCTTCGTGAAGGTGGCCAACAGGATTTAAAGTTGAGCTTCTTAGACGCAAACGCACCCCGGTACAACTGTTGAATTGCTCTGTGTTTCTTGAGATAGAGAAAAAGCAACCTTTACCAAATATTGCTGGCTGGGCCTGGCTACCTCATCGCTGCCGTGCCAGCGGCTGCGGTGGGAAACTAGTTGCCTCTCACCGGTGGAGCCCTGTCTGGGTGTCTATAAAAGTTCAAAGGTGGGAGCCCCCGTTGTTCCCACAGATTAGGCCACGGTGGACGATGTTGGCGGGGTGTTCAAGGTGGCTACGGGTTACATCACATTCGCCACAAACATAGACATAACGCTGCTTACCTTCCCAGCAAACAAGACCATCGAAAATGGAAAAATCCGTATTCTGGGCATGTGGGTCGATTGGGCTACGGTGGAATGGTTTTCAGCACCCCACAACCCCATCCCGCCTCCCCCTCCCAGTTTGGCTTCTACTTGTCATAAATCGTTACGTTTTCCCGGGGCCGTTCCTGATGTGCTACTACTCTTCATATCCCGCCAGCTGTCGGACACGAAACTTTCGTATTAGCTACGTAGAGCTGCCGTAAATCGGACGAAAGATCTGGTAATAAACCCTATACCTAAGCCACTCAATAACACGTCCACTCCACGGTTGTGAGATACCGTGTTGGCCGGGGCGAATTAAACCCGCGCCAGTTCCGTCTGCATATATACCACAAGGATAAGGTAGCGGCCATAACACAATGGGCTTATCCCCGCCCGCAGCCTACTTGCAAGACGCTTGAAGTCTTACTCACACTTGAGCAGCGGAAACACTGGCGGCGGAGGAGCCCATAATAGCGGATGTGTTTCCCGACCCTGATGCCTTGCCTTCCTCCATACAGGTAGCCCTCGACATACTCGATGAGGAAATTTGGAGTCGTGCCGCGAGAAACCTCAATGAAACCTCAATGAGGCAGGCGACCCTATGACTGGGCATGAATACGAATAAGGTCATCGACTTGGCGGATACGGTCGCCACGAACTTGTAGATTCCTCATGCCTAGACCCTGATGGGGGCTCCTCAATGGAGTGCTCACTAAATATCAATGCGAACAAAATCGTGGCAGTGGTGGATCCTCGCGATCCCCAAAATGCGGCAACCAAAGATTATGTCGATTGCCAGGAGAATGAGTTCCACAGGTCAGCAAGAGGTATGGTTGGAAATGTGCGTACCTATGCCAGCGAAACGGCTCATTCTAGAGTGGCCAAAGCTGGAGATACCATGTGGGGTCCCTTGAACATGAATGCAGACAGAATCGTGGGCACGGGGTAACCTGTCGGCCCCCAAGATGCGGCGACCAAATACGTTTTCTTGCACGCGGAGAGCAGAAGGGGGTGGAGTGGGCCAACCTGCAATATACCATTTTACGATCGTGAGAGGCTTTGCTACAGGAGGGACGCCAGGTGATGAGTTCGACGTCTCCTTTGCGCAGCGCCAAGACAGAGGCGACCCTAGAGTCACCCTTAGCACGACAGAAAAATTGGGCTATGATAAGGTAGCAACCGGTACGACCTTTTATATATCCGTCCTTGAAGCCTCAGACCTCGGCTACGTATTTGTTATCAGAAGTGTATAAACCGCAGGAAGATCTTCCTTTCTTTTCAAGGTTAGACTACTTATGGAAGGGGTAACTTAGAGGATTGAAACGTGTCCGCCAAATCTCGGATCGTGATGTATCAACACTCCATCAGAAAGACCCAACCACTGCCGCCTTAAAAATATCGGCGATATCGAGGTTCAGGTCAAAGATGAAATCAAGCAGCGGCGTGCTTTCTGCAAAAGGTATGGGCGGGCAGTCAACGTTGTCGATGGTATGGCGGCTGCGTCCAGCGCCGGTATCGTGGGTGTTGGTGTGTTTGCTACCGTGGTGGTTGTCTCTCTTGCGATCCCTTTGGAAGCCGTGTCACTCGTGTGCGGGCTCTTGTCGCTGGCAAGGCAATATACCGTCCGCCGTCTCCGCATGAAGGAGCAAAAAGCATGATCAGATTGGGGTCCTCGCTGAGGGTAGCCTGAACTACATTGCAGACCTAGTCTCGCACGACCTCTGAGATGCCTCCCTATCCGAGGATGAGTTCTCGCTTGTGTTGGACGAGATAAATAAATACACGACCCTCAAGAACGAAATACAGGCAGCCGCCAGAACAGCGCATGTCGCGTTGGTCATTAGCGATCCCGATAAAATGTAAATACTTGACGATATTGTCCATCTCCTATAGTTTTTAAGTATTCAGCTATTAAAGTCTCTGCGTTTCTTACTTGCTCGTCATTGGCTCATTTTCGCTAATTAGATTCATTTACATTTCCACAGTAGCTTTTATAGGTTGTCTAATTATATTTTTTGGATCTGAAGGATGTACTAGTGCAGGCTTATCCTTTTTCTGATGGATAACATTGTCGTTTTTTGTCCAACCTATTTCTTTCAAAACAGAACCTCCACCAGTTATTTGATCTATATAGCTGGATAATGTTTTATCTGGTCTACGCTTTTCAGAAAAATGAATTTTGTCTTAACCCAGCTTTTGATAGTACAATGTGATGAAAACAAGTTGTTTACCTTCCTGTGGAGAAGACATTTGTCAAAGTTTAGCCACACTTCATACTTACCAAGAAGTGTCTATCGCTAGTTGGTTACACCAACAAATTGACAATTGGAAATATGTACGTGACTGGAAAAATCTTGGTTTGGATTCCTATCTACAAGAAGTGGCACACTATGCCAAAGACCTTGCGTGTCGCTAATCATCCAAGACAAAGAGAAAATGTGAACTTAGGACCAAAGTCAAAAGTGGCATTAGAAACCATTTTAGAAATAGTGATAGAAGAAGAACCTGACATAGAGGAAGATCCAGTACAAATTCACAACAGTATCGTCGTACAAATCGAAACGCCTGAGGAACAATGAACCTTCCCTTTGGAGAAATTAGAGACACTCAATTCCACAGCAGAGACTATGAATTGTGTACGTCGATTTCGTGGGACACCCATTCATCGAAACTATTGTTGTACACTCATCTGTGTATGCACAGCTTTGGTCCTTTTAATTAGGGCCTTATTGATGTACCTATCCATTTATCTCTTATGTGTTTTGATTTTTTAATTCTGGACATGTAAATATGTTTTGTTTGACACTTTAAAACATTAAACGTGTATGAAATGTATAAAATGTCTTGTGTCTTTCATGATCCTCTCAAAATTCTCATTACCATAGTCATGGCTGCATCTTCCTCATCTTCTTCCTCTTCCACTGTTCTCAAAGTGATTGACGAAAAGTTAGATAGTCAAAGTTGGGAAGCTTTGTATCTGCGCCATCCCTTTAACATGTCGATTGCTGGACCCAGTGGTTCAGGCAAAACAGAATTTGTCAAACGTTTGATCGAACACAAATCCCATTTGTTTGATCGTCCATCTCAACGTATCGTGTAGTGTTACAAAGAGTGGCAATCATCTTACACCTTATTCCAAGAAATTCAAGGAGAATCCATTTCGCTTATAGAAGGCATTTATCGCAAAGACGGTGGGATCGTGTCTGACTTGAGTCAAACACATCTGGTCATCTTCGATGACATGTTAGGAGAAGACGAAGAAGAAATTAAACTTTGGTTTACACGAAAAGGACATCATCGTAATCCCAGTATAATTTACATTACTCAAAATTTATTTCAACATAGTAAAGCCCATCGTACCATCCGTCTCAATCCTCATTATGTGGTGTTGTTTAAAAGCCCCACAGACAAATCTCAAGTACAAGTGTTAGCCAAACATTTAGGCACTCCTTGGCTAAATTATGCCTACTACGATTCCATTCAAACACCTCATGCGTATTTACTCATCGATTTAAAACCCACCACTCCTGATTATTTGAGATTTCGTACCAGTTTGTTTCATCATTGGTGTCAAGAAGGAGGTCCTGTCATTTACACATCCCCTTTGGCAACTCTCTAAAAAAAAAACTATAAAAACACCCACCACGTCATTTCTTTCCAACATTCTTCAAGATGACTTCCTTTCAATCTCATGCTCTTGCCAACTTGATTCGTACCCTGTATGGCATCAGTTGCGAAAGAAAAAATGCACAAGTCCGTGCCCATTTGTTAGAAGCCAGTCTCAACAGCACGTAAATTACTCCAAGGCATCATTCCCATACCCCATCAAACGACGCAACGCTTTTTTCTCCATCTTCGCCCTTCGTGATGATGCCTGCCAAACCTGATTTAAGACCCGTGCTTCCTAATTTGATGCAGAAATGGAAACCTATTTCGAAAGTCACTGCTCCGGGGGCATCTACTTCGGCTGCTCTTGCCACTGCGGCCATTGAAAACACCTCATCGTCGAGTGATGCCTGTCATGAAGTTGATACGACGTTCTGACCATCAGTGGAGACGAGTTCCAGTATAAAAAAAGAAGTGTGGGATCAGATGGACCTCAGTCATATTTTTGCTCCTGACACAAAAGATGGCCCCAAAAATGCACACCACCCTAGTCATCCCAAGAAAGGCAAAACAAAAGAAGGACTCCCACCTCGTCTAGCAAAACATTGGGCTGTGTTGTCCGTCTTGACTAAATCCATTCCTGCCATGAGAAAAAAACTCATTCAAACAGCATCGAAAGAAATCATTGATACCGTGTGTGAATGTTGTTTGAATGTGTTGAAATTAGGAAAACATCTGAACGTTCTTCGCCAATGATCAAAAAGAAAATACTTCCAAGTCAAAAGAAAACATGCTAGTGCAACGAGGAGGATTTCTACTCATGCTAATAGGACCGTTGTTAAAAATAGCTGCTCATTTGTTAGGATCGATTGCTGGACCCCTTTTAGGAGGAGTCATGAGATAAGGAGTGGGAATAATAAGAAGATAAAAGGACACCCTTCTCCGGAAAGACAGCACATTTGTACCTTTGGATCTTATGGAAGGACGAAAACTGACTTTAGTTCCTTACAAACAATGGATGGAACTCCATCGTTGGTACGAACAAAGGATACCTCATTTACCTCCCAATCCTAATCTCAACGAGATGTCACAGTTAAACAAAAATTACAATCGTTAATGGATCGAATGGATTTCTCAGTAGCAGAAAAATCGCAACGGTACGGCCAAGTATTGCAACGTCTTCAACTCTTTCACCAGAAAGCTTTAGACGAAACAACTAAACCAACTCTGAGAGATTTCAAGGCAATGATGAAAAACGAACCTAAAACCACTAAAACAGACATTGCTGCTGGTTATGGAGGAGTTCAAAAATTGTATCGGGCAGCTAAAACAAACTGAAAAGTGTACGCTTATCAGAAATACGACAATGATTACAAGAACAATCGAAGTACACGTTACACAAACCCATTCGACGAAAATTTTCTAGAAGTCAAACCAAAGTGGCTGGTATCGATCATCAATGGCAAGCATATTTAGTCGATGTCTCTCATTTGGCAGCGTACAATCGTGGTTACAAATATTTGTTTTGTGTCATTGACGTGTTTTCCAAATACGCTTGGGTCGCTCCTTTGACTAAAAGCAGTGCCGAGTTAGTACCCGCTTTAAAACTGGTGTTGAAACAAAGTGGTCGTCACCCTTTACGATGGCAAACAGACAAAGACATCGAATTTCTGAACCAAACTTTTTAAACCCTAACCCTAACCCTTTAACCCTTCAAAAACAATTGAGACAACCACACATTCATTTTTTACAACTGAAAATCCTGAAACCAAAGCCAGTATCGTGGAACATTTTCAAAGAACTTTGAAAGAATGCATGTATAAATATTTAATACATCAATACACTCTCAAGTACATCGACGTGCTACCACGACTGGTCAAAGCTTACAATCAATCGTACCATCGTAGCATCGAATGTGCCCCCGAAGAAGTCACCACTGAAAACGAAGTGAGGGTGTTTGATCGAATGTTTTTAACGCCTAAAATTGGACAAAAAAAGCAGTGGTGCTCTTGACGGGAGATTGGGTTAGTATTGGAAAAACCAAACGCACTTTTGACAAAGGCTATTTACCTAACTGGACCACTGAATTGTTTCGTATCACTGGACAAGTCCGTGGACGTGATCCTCCTGTCTATAAATCGGAAGACATGAACGTAGAAGTGTTAAAAGGAACCTGAGTTACAACGAGTGACCAATAATTAAGACGACGTGTACGATATCGAAGGCATTCTCGATCAAAGAAACGTAAAGTTTGCAAACATCTACTGGAAGAAGTGAAAGTCCGTTGGAAAGGATATCACCCTAGTTTTGATTCTTGGATTGCCGCGTCCCAGCTTCCTCTCCTTCACAGAGTTCCTCTCTTCAAGAATTACAAAAACAACCTTTGTGGGTGTAGTCCGGAGAACGTGTGCCCTAAAAATCGTTTTTTTTCTGCCAAATCTTTGTAGTGTATTGTGTCATCGGAGCAGCGATTGCCAATTTGAGTTTGCAACAAAGAGACAAACAATTGTGGACTATTTTACTCAGCAGTTGTATTGGTTATCTTCTACCGAGTCCTTCCTTGAAATATACGACGGACAGTAACAACAACAACGATACATCCAACGCCAGTCATCCTTCTTCCAGTCAGAACAACATCAGCCCTCTTTTTTGGAACATTTAGAACATCATTCTGTTACGACTCTATGGTCTAAGAAAAATGTAACAGAAAGAAAGTGAAACCAACAAATCAAGTAAAAATCAACAAGCAATTTATTACTAGATAATTAAAATGAAAAATCAAAAAGTCACTTACAGTAATGTGTTTTGAGATCCTAATAATCCAATAAGAATGATTGTTCTAATCACAAGTCCTAAATATAGAATGTTCCAAATTCACGGCTGTGTCCTTGAATGTTAAGATGTGCCAATGGTCTCCAAAATCCTGATGTACTAGTAATCTTGATGTGCTGATGTCAAAATGAAGTATTCCAAAATCTCTGAATAAGTTCACATAAATTCCAAAATTGTCAATTAAAAATCCAAAATCCAAAAGTTTATAGCACTGTTATAATCCAATGAATATTTAAAATAATTCCTCTCTTAGAATTTGGAATGAATTTTCACAACTGTAATAGCTCTTTACAAGACTGATGGTAATGTCGAACTGAATAAATGTCCACCAAACATGGCATATATAAAGATTGGTCACATGACAGAATGTTCTAGAACATGAGTCATCTTAATGGAATTTTTACTTGTAAACAAAAATTCAACCTTGACCTTCAAATTGAGAAAACATATTGATCAAAACAACCTAATTCAAGGACACTAGTTAAACATGTTTTTCCTGATAACATTAAGATTTAAGCAAATATTAAAGTGAAGAAACATTTATAATTTCCTAAAATGTTTATAATATTATATAAACATCATACATAACACCTCCCCTCATAAAGAAAAAGAAAGATTTATATAATAAAGCTTTCTTTTGAATATACATCTAATACTATAATAACCAAAATTACATAAGAACATGTTTTATGATACTGGACTTAATTACATCAAGCAATATTACATTTCTAGGCACGTGAGAGTGCATCTGCAATCACATTGTCTTTTCCTCTGATGTGTCTAATGTCAATGTTATATTCTTGCAATATCAAACTCCATCTCAACAATCTCCGATTTTTATCTTTCATTTTGTTGATGAAAGTAAGGGAATTGTGATCACTGTACACAATAATTGGAGAAAGAGCTGAGGTAACATACACTTCAAAATGCTGTAAAGCCAATATCAAAGCCAAACATTCCTTCTCAATTGTGGAATAATTTTTCTGGTGCTTGTTTAGTTTTTTAGAAAAATAACACACAGGGTGATCCACACCACTTTTATCTTCCTGAATCAATACTCCACCAACCCCTACATCACTTGCATCAACAGATAATTTAAATGATTGGCTGAAATTTGGTGCAGAAAGAACTGGTGCATTCTTAAGCATGGCCTTTAACTTGTCAAAAGATTCCTGACACTTGTCAGACCAATGAAATTTGGTTTTCTTACTCAATAAACTTGTCAAAGGTTCAGCAATTTTGGAAAAATTGGAACAAAATTTCCGATAATATCCAGCCATACCTAGAAATCGCATCAGTTGCTTTTTACAAATTGGAACTTGAAATTCAGAGATAGCTTTGACCTTAGCTTCTATAGGTTTAACTTGACCTTGTCCCACAATATGTCCTAAAAATGTGACACAAGCATGGCAAAACTCACTTTTGCTCAAATTAATTGTCAGATTCGCGTCGCTGAGTCGATCAAAGAATTTTCGAATGGTTTCCAAATGATCTTCCCAGGTGTTGTTGTAGATAATGACGTCATCGATATAAGCGTCACAATTATCAAGACCAAATGTTATCATGTTCATCAGACGTTGAAACGTTGCAGGCGAATTTTTCATTCCAAACGGCATGACTTTATATTGATAAAGTCCATCTGGAGTTGCAAATGCTGAAATTTCTTTTGCCCTTTCCGTCAGTGGAATTTGCCAGAATCCTTTTAAAAGGTCAAACTTGGTGACATATTCCGCATTTCCAATTTTATCAATGCAATCGTCCATTCTTGGGATTGGAAATGAATCAGTTTTGGTGACACTGTTGACTTTTCTATAGTCAGTACACATACGGAATGTATTATCTGGCTTGGGAACAATAATACTTGGTGAACTCCAGCTACTTTTACTTGGTTCTATGAAATCATTCTCCAGTAAATACTGAATTTCTTTCTTCAGATAGTTCTGTTTGAGAGGATTCATCCTATAAGGATGCTGTTTCACAGGCGCAGAATCTACAATGTCAACGTCATGATAAATTTTACTTGTTCGTGTTGGAACATCAGGAAACAAGTGCTCATAGTCATGTAATAGCTGTTTTAGTTCATTTCTTTCCTGTTGTTGTAGATGTGAAAGTTTCTAGTCTAGGTTGTTCAATATTTCTGAATTCCGAAGATTGGTTATACCAGAGTCACTATAGTCTGATTGTACTCCATCGTTGATATCTTCACTGTGTGGGACAGGTACAACTAAATTAACTGAATAATTAGCTGAGCTATCTCTGTCAAAATGTTCCTTTAACATATTTATATGACAAAGTTGTTTCTGTTTCCGTCTCCCAGGAGTGTTAATGATATAATTTAAGTCATTTACTTTCTTTTCAACGGTATAAGGACCAGAAAATTTAGCCTGAAGAGGATTCTGAGGTATGGGAAAGAGAGCCAGAACTTTGTCACCAGGTTTAAAACGCCTTTCCTGTGAATTTCTGTCATACCTTAATTTCATTTTTGACTGGGTAGTGTGAAGATTAGTTCTTGCTACTTCACAGGCCTTTGACAACTTGTATTTGAAATCAGAAACATAATCAAGAAGATTAATCTTTGAATCTTCATTTGAAAGAAGTTTCTCTTTCAATAATTTCAATGGTCCACGGACAGTATGACCAAAAACTAGTTCAAAGGGACTAAAACCCAACGACTCTTGAACTGATTCCCTAACAGCAAACAACAACAAATGAACACCCTCATCCCAATCCTTTTCTGTATCAAAGCAATATGATCGAATCATATTCTTCAAAGTTTGATGAAATCTTTCCAAAGCACCTTGACTTTCAGGGTGATAGGCAGAAGATTTAAACTGTTGGATGCCTAATTCATGCATAACTTGCTGGAAAATTCCAGACATAAAATTTGACCCTTGATCCGACTGGACAGATTTGGGAAGGCCAACAAGTGTAAAAAACTTCACCAAAGCTTTCACAATAGTTTTAGTTTTATATTTCTCAGAGGAATTGCCTCTGGAAATCTTGTAGATGCACACATGATGGTCAACAAGTATTGGTTGCCTAACTTGGTTTTAGGTAAAGGACCAACACAGTCTACTATTATTCTACTAAATGGTTCATCAAATGCAGGAATAGGTTGCAGATGAGCCTTAGGTATCTTCTGATTGGGTTTTCCTACCATTTGACAAGTGTGACAAGATCTGCAGTATTTAGAAACATCACTTTTGAGTTTCGGTCAATAAAAATGATTAAAGATCTTGTGATAAGTCTTACGGACTCCTAAATGACCAGCCAAAGGAGTTTCATGGGCTAAATTAAGAATTTCCTGTCGATATGACTTAGGAACAACAATTTGATAGCTCACTGACCACTCGTCACCAGCGGGTACATCAGGTGGTCTCCATTTCCTCATAAGGACCCCATTTTTCACAAAGTAACACACTGGAACTTGTGTGGCTTCAGTTTCACTAATAGCCCTCTGAAACAAACAAGATATCTCGGGATCTTGCTCCTGTTCAACGACAAGGGATTGTCGTTTGTCACCCTGATTAGAACAAAGAGAATGAGTTGCCAAAAGAGGATCACTGTGATCAATACCATTTGATTGATCAATACCTGAGGAAAAAGTGACCTCATCAAAAGACTGACCAATACATGTGTCAGCTAAAGGAATAATATCCTGATCAACATCACCCTCAAGAGCTATTTTTGCCATAGCTCTAGTAACTGCACAAGCAGGGTACAAATCAGGGATTTCAGTTTCGACAGGATCAACTTTCTGATCCAAACAAGGCTTGTCAGTTACAAGTGGATTAACCACAACCTTATCTCCAGCTAGGTCATTGCCTAGTAATAAATGAACACCCTCTATGGGTAAAGAAGTCACTGCCCCAACAGTCACAGGTCCAGAAACTAAGTCTGATGCCAAATTTACACAATGAAGAGGAACATTTACAAAGCCGCACTCTACTCCCTGAACAAGAACACTTTCACTTGAAGAAGACTCCTCAGACAAAAGCAAAGTACCTGATAATAAAAGACTCTGAGAAGCTCCAGTGTCCCTTAATATTTTAATTGGGATAGGTTTGGCAGAATCACCAATAAGTGATATAGAACCTTCTGACATGAATGGTTCATAAGCCTCTAAAATAGAATCAGACTGGGGTTTGTTTGACCCAACAAATGTATTGCTTTTAATACAAGACCGTGACCTTGACCTCGTAGAAATAAGAGCATTTGGAAAAGCTGTCTTTAGTCTGTTGCTTATTTTTCAACTTGAAGCAATCAGAAATAACGTGCCCTTTCGTTTTACAATAAGTGCATGTAGGAAGAGATAAGGATTTCTGATCAGTCTTATCAGATGTTTGATTCCTAACAGTTGTGCTGTTGTGAAATTTGGAAGTACTCGAATGAGATTGAAATGGTTTTTTACCAGAAAACTGCTGAGAGGACGACTTATTGCCAAATGAAATTTTGTGAGTCAAGGAATAATTATCAGCCATACGAGCAGCATTTTCCAAAGTTTCCACATTCTGCTCGTCAAGATATGTTTTAACATCCCTATGGATACACCTCTTGAACTCTTCAATTAACTTTCTCATGCACTCTATCCCCTCCTGGATAGGTTTTGAAATGCAATTCTGAACATTAGATGCCATAGTAAATGCTTGTTGGTTTCACAAAAAAAAAATTTCTCTATTTAAAATCTTTGCCAAAGACAAAAAAAAAAATTCCGGGACAAAATCAATATGAATTTCAAAAATAACTTTAATATCTCTAATATGCTTTAAAGAAATTCAGATCCCGGACGAGCCCCCAATTTCTGTTACGACTCTATGGTCTAAGAAAAATGTAACAGAAAGAAAGTGAAACCAACAAATCAAGTAAAAATCAACAAGCAATTTATTACTAGATAATTAAAATGAAAAATCAAAAAGTCACTTACAGTAATGTGTTTTGAAATCCTAATAATCCAATAAGAATGATTGTTCTAATCACAAGTCCTAAATATAGAATGTTCCAAATTCACGGCTGTGTCCTTGAATGTTAAGATGTGCCAATGGTCTCCAAAATCCTGATGTACTAGTAATCTTGATGTGCTGATGTCAAAATGAAGTATTCCAAAATCTCTGAATAAGTTCACATAAATTCCAAAATTGTCAATTAAAAATCCAAAATCCAAAAGTTTATAGCACTGTTATAATCCAATGAATATTTAAAATAATTCCTCTCTTAGAATTTGGAATGAATTTTCACAACTGTAATAGCTCTTTACAAGACTGATGGTAATGTCGAACTGAATAAATGTCCACCAAACATGGCATATATAAAGATTGGTCACATGACAGAATGTTCTAGAACATGAGTCATCTTAATGGAATTTTTACTTGTAAACAAAAATTCAACCTTGACCTTCAAATTGAGAAAACATATTGATCAAAACAACCTAATTCAAGGACACTAGTTAAACATGTTTTTCCTGATAACATTAAGATTTAAGCAAATATTAAAGTGAAGAAACATTTATAATTTCCTAAAATATTTATAATATTATATAAACATCATACATAACACCTCCCCTCATAAAGAAAAAGAAAGATTTATATAATAAAGCTTTCTTTTGAATATACATCTAATACTATAATAACCAAAATTACATAAGAACATGTTTTATGATACTGGACTTAATTACATCAAGCAATATTACATTTCTAGGCACGTGAGAGTGCATCTGCAATCACATTGTCTTTTCCTCTGATGTGTCTAATGTCAATGTTATATTCTTGCAATATCAAACTTCATCTCAACAATCTCCGATTTTTATCTTTCATTTTGTTGATGAAAGTAAGGGAATTGTGATCACTGTACACAATAATTGGAGAAAGAGCTGAGGTAACATACACTTCAAAATGTTGTAAAGCCAATATCAAAGCCAAACATTCCTTCTCAATTGTGGAATAATTTTTCTGGTGCTTGTTTAGTTTTTTAGAAAAATAACACACAGGGTGATCCACACCACTTTTGTCTTCCTGAATCAATACTCCACCAACCCCTACATCACTTGCATCAACAGATAATTTAAATGATTGGCTGAAATTTGGTGCAGAAAGAACTGGTGCATTCTTAAGCATGGCCTTTAACTTGTCAAAAGATTCCTGACACTTGTCAGACCAATGAAATTTGGTTTTCTTACTCAATAAACTTGTCAAAGGTTCAGCAATTTTGGAAAAATTGGAACAAAATTTCCGATAATATCCAGCCATACCTAGAAATCGCATCAGTTGCTTTTTACAAATTGGAACTTGAAATTCAGAGATAGCTTTGACCTTAGCTTCTATAGGTTTAACTTGACCTTGTCCCACAATATGTCCTAAAAATGTGACACAAGCATGGCAAAACTCACTTTTGCTCAAATTAATTGTCAGATTCGCATCGCTGAGTCGATCAAAGAATTTTCGAATGGTTTCCAAATGATCTTCCCAGGTGTTGTTGTAGATAATGACGTCATCGATATAAGCGTCACAATTATCAAGACCAAATGTTATCATGTTCATCAGACGTTGAAACGTTGCAGGCGAATTTTTCATTCCAAACGGCATGACTTTATATTGATAAAGTCCATCTGGAGTTGCAAATGCTGAAATTTCTTTTGCCCTTTCCGTCAGTGGAATTTGCCAGAATCCTTTTAAAAGGTCAAACTTGGTGACATATTCCGCATTTCCAATTTTATCAATGCAATCGTCCATTCTTGGGATTGGAAATGAATCAGTTTTGGTGACACTGTTGACTTTTCTATAGTCAGTACACATACGGAATGTATTATCTGGCTTGGGAACAATAATACTTGGTGAACTCCAGCTACTTTTACTTGGTTCTATGAAATCATTCTCCAGTAAATACTGAATTTCTTTCTTCAGATAGTTCTGTTTGAGAGGATTCATCCTATAAGGATGCTGTTTCACAGGCGCAGAATCTACAATGTCAACGTCATGATAAATTTTACTTGTTCGTGTTGGAACATCAGGAAACAAGTGCTCATAGTCATGTAATAGCTGTTTTAGTTCATTTCTTTCCTGTTGTTGTAGATGTGAAAGTTTCTAGTCTAGGTTGTTCAATATTTCTGAATTCCGAAGATTGGTTATACCAGAGTCACTATAGTCTGATTGTACTCCATCGTTGATATCTTCACTGTGTGGGACAGGTACAACTAAATTAACTGAATAATTAGCTGAGCTATCTCTGTCAAAATGTTCCTTTAACATATTTATATGACAAAGTTGTTTCTGTTTCCGTCTCCCAGGAGTGTTAATGATATAATTTAAGTCATTTACTTTCTTTTCAACGGTATAAGGACCAAAAAATTTAGCCTGAAGAGGATTCTGAGGTATGGGAAAGAGAGCCAGAACTTTGTCACCAGGTTTAAAACGCCTTTCCTGTGAATTTCTGTCATACCTTAATTTCATTTTTGACTGGGTAGTGTGAAGATTAGTTCTTGCTACTTCACAGGCCTTTGACAACTTGTATTTGAAATCAGAAACATAATCAAGAAGATTAATCTTTGAATCTTCATTTGAAAGAAGTTTCTCTTTCAATAATTTCAATGGTCCACGGACAGTATGACCAAAAACTAGTTCAAAGGGACTAAAACCCAACGACTCTTGAACTGATTCCCTAACAGCAAACAACAACAAATGAACACCCTCATCCCAATCCTTTTCTGTATCAAAGCAATATGATCGAATCATATTCTTCAAAGTTTGATGAAATCTTTCCAAAGCACCTTGACTTTCAGGGTGATAGGCAGAAGATTTAAACTGTTGGATGCCTAATTCATGCATAACTTGCTGGAAAATTCCAGACATAAAATTTGACCCTTGATCCGACTGGACAGATTTGGGAAGGCCAACAAGTGTAAAAAACTTCACCAAAGCTTTCACAATAGTTTTAGTTTTATATTTCTCAGAGGAATTGCCTCTGGAAATCTTGTAGATGCACACATGATGGTCAACAAGTATTGGTTGCCTAACTTGGTTTTAGGTAAAGGACCAACACAGTCTACTATTATTCTACTAAATGGTTCATCAAATGCAGGAATAGGTTGCAGATGAGCCTTAGGTATCTTCTGATTGGGTTTTCCTACCATTTGACAAGTGTGACAAGATCTGCAGTATTTAGAAACATCACTTTTGAGTTTCGGTCAATAAAAATGATTCAAGATCTTGTGATAAGTCTTACGGACTCCTAAATGACCAGCCAAAGGAGTTTCATGGGCTAAATTAAGAATTTCCTGTCGATATGACTTAGGAACAACAATTTGATAGCTCACTGACCACTCGTCACCAGCGGGTACATCAGGTGGTCTCCATTTCCTCATAAGGACCCCATTTTTCACAAAGTAACACACTGGAACTTGTGTGGCTTCAGTTTCACTAATAGCCCTCTGAAACAAACAAGATATCTCGGGATCTTGCTCCTGTTCAACGACAAGGGATTGTCGTTTGTCACCCTGATTAGAACAAAGAGAATGAGTTGCCAAAAGAGGATCACTGTGATCAATACCATTTGATTGATCAATACCTGAGAAAAAAGTGACCTCATCAAAAGACTGACCAATACATGTGTCAGCTAAAGGAATAATATCCTGATCAACATCACTCTCAAGAGCTATTTTTGCCATAGCTCTAGTAACTGCACAAGCAGGGTACAAATCAGGGATTTCAGTTTCGACAGGATCAACTTTCTGATCCAAACAAGGCTTGTCAGTTACAAGTGGATTAACCACAACCTTATCTCCAGCTAGGTCATTGCCTAGTAATAAATGAACACCCTCTATGGGTAAAGAAGTCACTGCCCCAACAGTCACAGGTCCAGAAACTAAGTCTGATGCCAAATTTACACAATGAAGAGGAACATTTACAAAGCCGCACTCTACTCCCTGAACAAGAACACTTTCACTTGAAGAAGACTCCTCAGACAAAAGCAAAGTACCTGATAATAAAAGACTCTGAGAAGCTCCAGTGTCCCTTAATATTTTAATTGGGATAGGTTTGGCAGAATCACCAATAAGTGATATAGAACCTTCTGACATGAATGGTTCATAAGCCTCTAAAATAGAATCAGACTGGGGTTTGTTTGACCCAACACATGTATTGCTTTTAATACAAGACCGTGACCTTGACCTCGTAGAAATAAGAGCATTTGGAAAAGCTGTCTTTAGTCTGTTGCTTATTTTTCAACTTGAAGCAATCAGAAATAACGTGCCCTTTCGTTTTACAATAAGTGCATGTAGGAAGAGATAAGGATTTCTGATCAGTCTTATCAGATGTTTGATTCCTAACAGTTGTGCTGTTGTGAAATTTGGAAGTACTCGAATGAGATTGAAATGGTTTTTTACCAGAAAACTGCTGAGAGGACGACTTATTGCCAAATGAAATTTTGTGAGTCAAGGAATAATCATCAGCCATACGAGCAGCATTTTCCAAAGTTTCCACATTCTGCTCGTCAAGATATGTTTTAACATCCCTATGGATACACCTCTTGAACTCTTCAATTAACTTTCTCATGCACTCTATCCCCTCCTGGATAGGTTTTGAAATGCAATTCTGAACATTAGATGCCATAGTAAATGCTTGTTGGTTTCACACAAAAAAAATTTCTCTATTTAAAATCTTTGCCAAAGACAAAAAAAAAAATTCCGGGACAAAATCAATATGAATTTCAAAAATAACTTTAATATCTCTAATATGCTTTAAAGAAATTCAGATCCCGGACGAGCCCCCAATTTCTGTTACGACTCTATGGTCTAAGAAAAATGTAACAGAAAGAAAGTGAAACCAACAAATCAAGTAAAAATCAACAAGCAATTTATTACTAGATAATTAAAATGAAAAATCAAAAAGTCACTTACAGTAATGTGTTTTGAAATCCTAATAATCCAATAAGAATGATTGTTCTAATCACAAGTCCTAAATATAGAATGTTCCAAATTCACGGCTGTGTCCTTGAATGTTAAGATGTGCCAATGGTCTCCAAAATCCTGATGTACTAGTAATCTTGATGTGCTGATGTCAAAATGAAGTATTCCAAAATCTCTGAATAAGTTCACATAAATTCCAAAATTGTCAATTAAAAATCCAAAATCCAAAAGTTTATAGCACTGTTATAATCCAATGAATATTTAAAATAATTCCTCTCTTAGAATTTGGAATGAATTTTCACAACTGTAATAGCTCTTTACAAGACTGATGGTAATGTCGAACTGAATAAATGTCCACCAAACATGGCATATATAAAGATTGGTCACATGACAGAATGTTCTAGAACATGAGTCATCTTAATGGAATTTTTACTTGTAAACAAAAATTCAACCTTGACCTTCAAATTGAGAAAACATATTGATCAAAACAACCTAATTCAAGGACACTAGTTAAACATGTTTTTCCTGATAACATTAAGATTTAAGCAAATATTAAAGTGAAGAAACATTTATAATTTCCTAAAATATTTATAATATTATATAAACATCATACATAACACCTCCCCTCATAAAGAAAAAGAAAGATTTATATAATAAAGCTTTCTTTTGAATATACATCTAATACTATAATAACCAAAATTACATAAGAACATGTTTTATGATACTGGACTTAATTACATCAAGCAATATTACATTTCTAGGCACGTGAGAGTGCATCTGCAATCACATTGTCTTTTCCTCTGATGTGTCTAATGTCAATGTTATATTCTTGCAATATCAAACTTCATCTCAACAATCTCCGATTTTTATCTTTCATTTTGTTGATGAAAGTAAGGGAATTGTGATCACTGTACACAATAATTGGAGAAAGAGCTGAGGTAACATACACTTCAAAATGTTGTAAAGCCAATATCAAAGCCAAACATTCCTTCTCAATTGTGGAATAATTTTTCTGGTGCTTGTTTAGTTTTTTAGAAAAATAACACACAGGGTGATCCACACCACTTTTGTCTTCCTGAATCAATACTCCACCAACCCCTACATCACTTGCATCAACAGATAATTTAAATGATTGGCTGAAATTTGGTGCAGAAAGAACTGGTGCATTCTTAAGCATGGCCTTTAACTTGTCAAAAGATTCCTGACACTTGTCAGACCAATGAAATTTGGTTTTCTTACTCAATAAACTTGTCAAAGGTTCAGCAATTTTGGAAAAATTGGAACAAAATTTCCGATAATATCCAGCCATACCTAGAAATCGCATCAGTTGCTTTTTACAAATTGGAACTTGAAATTCAGAGATAGCTTTGACCTTAGCTTCTATAGGTTTAACTTGACCTTGTCCCACAATATGTCCTAAAAATGTGACACAAGCATGGCAAAACTCACTTTTGCTCAAATTAATTGTCAGATTCGCATCGCTGAGTCGATCAAAGAATTTTCGAATGGTTTCCAAATGATCTTCCCAGGTGTTGTTGTAGATAATGACGTCATCGATATAAGCGTCACAATTATCAAGACCAAATGTTATCATGTTCATCAGACGTTGAAACGTTGCAGGCGAATTTTTCATTCCAAACGGCATGACTTTATATTGATAAAGTCCATCTGGAGTTGCAAATGCTGAAATTTCTTTTGCCCTTTCCGTCAGTGGAATTTGCCAGAATCCTTTTAAAAGGTCAAACTTGGTGACATATTCCGCATTTCCAATTTTATCAATGCAATCGTCCATTCTTGGGATTGGAAATGAATCAGTTTTGGTGACACTGTTGACTTTTCTATAGTCAGTACACATACGGAATGTATTATCTGGCTTGGGAACAATAATACTTGGTGAACTCCAGCTACTTTTACTTGGTTCTATGAAATCATTCTCCAGTAAATACTGAATTTCTTTCTTCAGATAGTTCTGTTTGAGAGGATTCATCCTATAAGGATGCTGTTTCACAGGCGCAGAATCTACAATGTCAACGTCATGATAAATTTTACTTGTTCGTGTTGGAACATCAGGAAACAAGTGCTCATAGTCATGTAATAGCTGTTTTAGTTCATTTCTTTCCTGTTGTTGTAGATGTGAAAGTTTCTAGTCTAGGTTGTTCAATATTTCTGAATTCCGAAGATTGGTTATACCAGAGTCACTATAGTCTGATTGTACTCCATCGTTGATATCTTCACTGTGTGGGACAGGTACAACTAAATTAACTGAATAATTAGCTGAGCTATCTCTGTCAAAATGTTCTTTTAACATATTTATATGACAAAGTTGTTTCTGTTTCCGTCTCCCAGGAGTGTTAATGATATAATTTAAGTCATTTACTTTCTTTTCAACGGTATAAGGACCAAAAAATTTAGCCTGAAGAGGATTCTGAGGTATGGGAAAGAGAGCCAGAACTTTGTCACCAGGTTTAAAACGCCTTTCCTGTGAATTTCTGTCATACCTTAATTTCATTTTTGACTGGGTAGTGTGAAGATTAGTTCTTGCTACTTCACAGGCCTTTGACAACTTGTATTTGAAATCAGAAACATAATCAAGAAGATTAATCTTTGAATCTTCATTTGAAAGAAGTTTCTCTTTCAATAATTTCAATGGTCCACGGACAGTATGACCAAAAACTAGTTCAAAGGGACTAAAACCCAACGACTCTTGAACTGATTCCCTAACAGCAAACAACAACAAATGAACACCCTCATCCCAATCCTTTTCTGTATCAAAGCAATATGATCGAATCATATTCTTCAAAGTTTGATGAAATCTTTCCAAAGCACCTTGACTTTCAGGGTGATAGGCAGAAGATTTAAACTGTTGGATGCCTAATTCATGCATAACTTGCTGGAAAATTCCAGACATAAAATTTGACCCTTGATCCGACTGGACAGATTTGGGAAGGCCAACAAGTGTAAAAAACTTCACCAAAGCTTTCACAATAGTTTTAGTTTTATATTTCTCAGAGGAATTGCCTCTGGAAATCTTGTAGATGCACACATGATGGTCAACAAGTATTGGTTGCCTAACTTGGTTTTAGGTAAAGGACCAACACAGTCTACTATTATTCTACTAAATGGTTCATCAAATGCAGGAATAGGTTGCAGATGAGCCTTAGGTATCTTCTGATTGGGTTTTCCTACCATTTGACAAGTGTGACAAGATCTGCAGTATTTAGAAACATCACTTTTGAGTTTCGGTCAATAAAAATGATTCAAGATCTTGTGATAAGTCTTACGGACTCCTAAATGACCAGCCAAAGGAGTTTCATGGGCTAAATTAAGAATTTCCTGTCGATATGACTTAGGAACAACAATTTGATAGCTCACTGACCACTCGTCACCAGCGGGTACATCAGGTGGTCTCCATTTCCTCATAAGGACCCCCATTTTTCACAAAGTAACACACTGGAACTTGTGTGGCTTCAGTTTCACTAATAGCCCTCTGAAACAAACAAGATATCTCGGGATCTTGCTCCTGTTCAACGACAAGGGATTGTCGTTTGTCACCCTGATTAGAACAAAGAGAATGAGTTGCCAAAAGAGGATCACTGTGATCAATACCATTTGATTGATCAATACCTGAGAAAAAAGTGACCTCATCAAAAGACTGACCAATACATGTGTCAGCTAAAGGAATAATATCCTGATCAACATCACTCTCAAGAGCTATTTTTGCCATAGCTCTAGTAACTGCACAAGCAGGGTACAAATCAGGGATTTCAGTTTCGACAGGATCAACTTTCTGATCCAAACAAGGCTTGTCAGTTACAAGTGGATTAACCACAACCTTATCTCCAGCTAGGTCATTGCCTAGTAATAAATGAACACCCTCTATGGGTAAAGAAGTCACTGCCCCAACAGTCACAGGTCCAGAAACTAAGTCTGATGCCAAATTTACACAATGAAGAGGAACATTTACAAAGCCGCACTCTACTCCCTGAACAAGAACACTTTCACTTGAAGAAGACTCCTCAGACAAAAGCAAAGTACCTGATAATAAAAGACTCTGAGAAGCTCCAGTGTCCCTTAATATTTTAATTGGGATAGGTTTGGCAGAATCACCAATAAGTGATATAGAACCTTCTGACATGAATGGTTCATAAGCCTCTAAAATAGAATCAGACTGGGGTTTGTTTGACCCAACAAATGTATTGCTTTTAATACAAGACCGTGACCTTGACCTCGTAGAAATAAGAGCATTTGGAAAAGCTGTCTTTAGTCTGTTGCTTATTTTTCAACTTGAAGCAATCAGAAATAACGTGCCCTTTCGTTTTACAATAAGTGCATGTAGGAAGAGATAAGGATTTCTGATCAGTCTTATCAGATGTTTGATTCCTAACAGTTGTGCTGTTGTGAAATTTGGAAGTACTCGAATGAGATTGAAATGGTTTTTTACCAGAAAACTGCTGAGAGGACGACTTATTGCCAAATGAAATTTTGTGAGTCAAGGAATAATCATCAGCCATACGAGCAGCATTTTCCAAAGTTTCCACATTCTGCTCGTCAAGATCTGTTTTAACATCCCTATGGATACACCTCTTGAACTCTTCAATTAACTTTCTCATGCACTCTATCCCCTCCTGGATAGGTTTTGAAATGCAATTCTGAACATTAGATGCCATAGTAAATGCTTGTTGGTTTCACACAAAAAAAATTTCTCTATTTAAAATCTTTGCCAAAGACAAAAAAAAAAATTCCGGGACAAAATCAATATGAATTTCAAAAATAACTTTAATATCTCTAATATGCTTTAAAGAAATTCAGATCCCGGACGAGCCCCCAATTTCTGTTACGACTCTATGGTCTAAGAAAAATGTAACAGAAAGAAAGTGAAACCAACAAATCAAGTAAAAATCAACAAGCAATTTATTACTAGATAATTAAAATGAAAAATCAAAAAGTCACTTACAGTAATGTGTTTTGAAATCCTAATAATCCAATAAGAATGATTGTTCTAATCACAAGTCCTAAATATAGAATGTTCCAAATTCACGGCTGTGTCCTTGAATGTTAAGATGTGCCAATGGTCTCCAAAATCCTGATGTACTAGTAATCTTGATGTGCTGATGTCAAAATGAAGTATTCCAAAATCTCTGAATAAGTTCACATAAATTCCAAAATTGTCAATTAAAAATCCAAAATCCAAAAGTTTATAGCACTGTTATAATCCAATGAATATTTAAAATAATTCCTCTCTTAGAATTTGGAATGAATTTTCACAACTGTAATAGCTCTTTACAAGACTGATGGTAATGTCGAACTGAATAAATGTCCACCAAACATGGCATATATAAAGATTGGTCACATGACAGAATGTTCTAGAACATGAGTCATCTTAATGGAATTTTTACTTGTAAACAAAAATTCAACCTTGACCTTCAAATTGAGAAAACATATTGATCAAAACAACCTAATTCAAGGACACTAGTTAAACATGTTTTTCCTGGTAACATTAAGATTTAAGCAAATATTAAAGTGAAGAAACATTTACAATTTCCTAAAATATTTATAATATTATATAAACATCATACATAACAATTCTATTTTGATCTTAAGTGACTCCTCGGACACCAGAACCATCGAACTATGAATAACCAATTTTACTTAACCTTACCCAGTGACAGTTCTATGGATGTGTTTCCCAACAACAACTTATGTTGTTTCACAGCCAAATTACCAAGACATACAATTGGATCGCGAAGCTCACTGGGAAGTGGCTTTGATAGAAAGCATTCATCCTACGCAAGTTTGGAATGTGACTGGAGATCAAACTACTCTTGTCGTCGAAATCCTGAACGAACAAGTGTAAGAACACTTGGACAAAAATTATCCTGGCTTTTACGAATCCAAAAGACCAGCACCCGCTAATCCTCAATTAAGTATCTATCTCATGAGAATTCCTACAGGCTATTATTTTAGAGCTCGACATTTGGTGGAATCCATTGAGGCTATTTTCAACAACCAGTTTGGCAAAGCCTTGGACAAAACTCGCAAAAGTGTCGAGACGTTGAAACCTCATCAGATCTCATAAACACGTTGTTCAGAAAAAGAATAAGAAAAGAGGAAAAAGGAGCAGTCAGAGAATTCGACGTGTTTGGTTGCTAACTGAAAAAATGAAAAAGGAAATGACGCATTGAGATTAGTGTGAATGTTCAAAGTCAGAAATCGATCAGTTTGCCATGCCACTCACCATGATGACGATACAAGAATACCAATGGGTAGAATTTCATCTTGTGTCGTTTTTGATTACCTCAGCCCCTATCAAATTTGAAATCAATGGACAAACCGAAGATTACATCGATCTGAATAGCAGTCTCTTGTACCTGAAACTCAAAGTGCTCAAAAAGGACAACATCAATCCTGATGCCGATGACAGAGTAGCTCCCGTCAATAATTTCATGCATTCGTTGTTCAGCGAAGTGGATTTGTACTTGAATAACAAACTGGTCAGCAGCAGCATGGATACTTACCCTTACCGAGCGTTCTTGAAAAATATCTTGACGTACGGAAAAGAAGCCAACAGCACCGATCTGGATACTTGCGCGGTATGGAAACCTGACACTTTAGAAAAGTTATTTTACACAGCGTTGACAGAAGATAACGATCATCACAATGTTGGATTGAAAAAACGAAGAAAGAAAATTAGACAAGGGCGCATTTTAGAACTGATAGATCGCTTGCATTTGGACATATGGTTGCAAGACAAGTATCTGTTAAACGGAGTGGATGTAAGTCTGAGACTGAATCGCAGTAGTAGCGTCTTCCATTTGATGGCTAATGCTAACGCGTAAAAAGCCATCATCAAAGAAGTCAGACTTTACGTGCGTCGTGTAGAAGTGTTACCTAAAGTAGCCAACGACATCAGTCAAACTTTGAGCAGAACCACCGCCAAGTATCCTATGCGACGAGTGGAAGTGAAAACGTTTACCATTGCCTCTGGACTCCGATCCAAGATTTGCTTATTGGTATCGTCAGTAATGCAGCCCTCAGCGGAGCCATCGATCAAAATCCTTTCGACTTTCAATACTTCAACGTGTCCAAGATGGCCAAACGTTGTGTACCAGCCCTTTTGAACCTAACTTTGCTCATTAAAGTTACTTGAGATCTTACTTGACTCTGTTTGAAGCCACATGACAGTTTAGAACCAACAGTAGCCACGGTATTTCGTACGATGATTTTGCAAGAGGATATGCTTTGTGGGGATTTGATTTCACTCCCGACCAAGGCAGCGACAAAGGACATTTCCACACTATAAAATCAGGCCAACTTCGTGTGGAACTTCAGTTTGCAGTAACTCCAGTCAACACCATGAACGTCATCTTTAATGCAGACTTTGACAATACTCTTGAAATCAACAGTTTGAGAGAAGTGATTATAAACTATTAGAAGAAAGATGGAACACGAAGAACCTATGGAGATAGGCGATGACAATGTTTTTGATCTAGAACCAAACAAAGAAAAGAGGCAGTGAGAATGTCAAGATGGTCAGTACAAGAACATTTAGTCTCCTGTTTTAATACGGATTTGGCCGAAAGAATTACAGGCCTGGCCAAATAACATTGTTATGGATGTCAAAGCGATCATCTGAGTCAGAAACATCACGACAAATAAATGTGATGAGTTCAGAAGAAAAAATGGAAGAGTATCTGGATGAGGCATGGTCTCTGATCTCAGAAGAGAAGGTGCTGAGAAAGTGATATCATCAGACTTGCGTAACAATTCCTTACCTCCATTGACTTTTCTGGAGATCCAACGCATTGAAACTCTTTTGCAACAGAGTACAGACTCTACCCGTTCATCGACTTACTTGACATACATATTCAAGGAAAAAGTCAGGTGTGAATTGATGACTTAAGAAAAATGGATACCTGGGAACTTCTTTACCTGTCGACTCGTGTTTCGTGCACCACTTTTTGGAATCCTGTGGTGTGTGCTAAAGACGAACTTCCACATCGCAAACCTAAAGACGTTCAAGCCTATGTCATTAATACCGACGACAGTCATCGGGCAGGAACCCATAATGTGACAGTGTACTTTCCCAATGATCACTGTGTGGAGTATTTTGATTCTTATGGATTACCTCCTTTGAAAGATGACATCATTGACTTTATGAGAAGAAATGCTGTCTCCACTCGATTCAATAAAGTGAAATTACAAGGATAATATTCCATGGTGTGTGAACAATATTGTGTGTATTTTCTTCATCAGCGCTGTTTTTGATTTCCCTTAGAACATTTAGTGGCTTGTTTTGAGCGTGAATACGCTAGAAACCATGCTAAAGTTGAAAGATGGTTTTGTGAACATTATGGTTATTTGTTGTCTTTATCTCAGAAACGTCGTGTACATCGATGGCAAAATGATAGTGCCTTAGAACAACGGAAGTCCAGTTTGACTTCACAACGTTGTCAACCCTGTAAATACGTTCATGTTTAATAATGTTTGTTTGTATTTGAGTTAGAGAAGCTTCTTCTTAGTATTAAAAATGTTGATTTTTAAAACAAATGGTGTTGTTTTGTTTATTGATTGAAAAAAGGGATGTATATGCTCTTTGACCTCTCTCTATGGATATTAGGTACCTACTCTTTCACATTTCTCTCTATCGATCTGAGTATGTTGTTTTCACGTCCGCAATGTGAAGGATTTTGTTCCATCACGTCTGCGCTTCCAGCATATAAAGCGGTGCGTTTGCCAGTCGGGTCACCTTCGTTTACACGTCAACAACTAAACATGACTGCGAAGATTGATAAACTGAATGAAGCTATTTTGAACATGCATCGGGTTAGGCATAGCCTGATTCAGAAGAACCCAGAGAAGAAGACGATGATCTTCCTGAAAATGGCACAGGATCTGGTGGAAGAAGTCCTGCGCGAGGAGATCATCAGAGAAAGAGAGGAATGGGAGGAGAGACAAAGATTGCAGTAGCAGTAGCAAAGGCAGCAACAACAACTGCTGCAACAACAAGAAAAAGGAGAAGTGTTATTTAAAATGGCCTGTGAGGTGTTTGCCTTCTCCTTCACAAGGAAGAGCCCTTGTGCTACAGTGAGACCGGTGATGAAACGTGGCCGTCCTGCCAGAAGTAAAAAAATTCTCACCAACCCCAATCTCCCGGCCCTTTTCAGAGCCACCCACATCTCTAAGAAAAGAAATCTTATTTGCCATAGGTGTTGGTATGTTGTGTGTATGTTTGTGTCTGTCTTTTTACCCAAATTAAAAAAAATCCCTTTCCCTTATAAACATGTATGTTTGGTGTGTGTTTGTATAGAGCGTGTCTATAAACACTCTCTTACCCTTGTGTAAAAATGTATAAAAAGTGTTTCTTTTAGGTCCGTGCACTTGGTGTGTTTTATGTGTCATAGGATTTTGTATTTTTGGTGTAAGGGATGTTTGCCTCCACGTCCGTGCTTCCAGCATATAAATTGACGCGTTCACCAGTCGCGCCATTCATCGTCGACTTGACTAAGAATGAGCGTAGTGGATAATTTACAGGAAGCCTGGGATTGGATGATGGATGGTGGAATTCATGTTAGAAAAGTTAGAGAGCTATTGAAGTTACCCAGTCACTCTTCACTGTGTGACAAAGCAAGTTTCAGCCCTGAAAACAGCTAGGAACCTTATCCA